>SJYT01057307.1:1090371-1247000 GCA_006410635.1 Cephalophus harveyi
GGAACATTTCATGCAAATATGGATACAATAAAAAACAGAAATGGTATGGACCTAACAGCAGCAAAAGATATTAAGAAGAGGTGGCAAGAATACACAGAAGAACTGTACAAAAAAGAGCTTCACGACCCAGATAATCACAATGGTGTGATCACTCACCTAGAGCCAGACATCCTGGAATGGGAAGTAAAGTGGGCCTTAGGAAACATCACTACAAACAAAGCTAGAGGAGGTGATGGAATTCCAGTTGAGCTGTTTCAAATCCTGAAAGATGATGCTGTGAAAGTGCTACACTCAATATGCCAGCAAATTTGGAAAACTCAGCAGTGGCTACAGGATTGGAAAAGGTAAGTTTTCATTCCAATCCCAAAGAAAGGCAATGCCAAAGAATGCTCAAACTACCACACAATTTTACTCATCTTACACACTAGCAAAGTAATGCTCAAAATTCTCCAAGCCAGGTTTCAACAGTACATGAACCGTGAACTTCCCAATGTTCAAGCTGGTTTTAGAAAAGGCAGAGGAACCAGAAATCAAATTGCCAACATCTGCTGGATCATGGAAAAAGCAAGAGAGTTCCAGAAAAACATCTATTTCTGCTTTATTGACTATGCCAAAGCCTTCGACTATGTGGATCACAGCAAACTGTGGAAAATTCTTAAGAGATAGGAACACCAGGCCACCTGACCTGCTTCCTGAGAAATCTGTGTGCAGGTCAAAAAGCAACAGTTAGAACTGGACATGGAACATTAGACTGGTTCCAAATCAGGAAAGGAATACATTAAGGCTGTATATTGTCACTCTGCTTATTTCACTTATATGCAGAGTACATCATGAGAAACGCTGGACTGGATGAAGCACAAGCTGGAATCAAGATTGCTGGAAGAAATATCAATAACCTAGATAGGCAGATGACACCACCTTTATGGCAGAAAGCAAAGAGGAACTAAAAAGCCTCTTGATGTACATGAAAGAGGAGAGTGAAAAACCTGGCTTAAAATTTAGCCTTCGAAAAACTAAGATCATGGCATCCGGTCCCATCACTTCATGGGAAATAGATGGGGAAACAGTGGAAACAGTTGCAGACTTTATTTTGGGGGCTCCAAAATCACTACAGATGGTGATTGCAGCCATGAAATTAAAAGACGCTTGCTCCTTGGAAGAAAAGTTATGACCAACTTAGACAGCATATTAAAAAGCAGAGACATTACTTTGTCAACAAAGGTCCATGTAGTCAAGGCTATGGTTTTTCCAGTAGTTGTGTATGGATGTGAGAGTTGGACTATAAAGAAAGCTGAGCGCAGAAGAATTGATGCTTTTTAACTGTGGTATTGGAGAAGACTCTTAAGAATCCCTTGGACTGCAAGGAGATCCAACCAGTCCACCCTAAAGGAAATCAGTCCTGAATACTCATTGGAAGGACTGATGCTGAAGCTGAAACTCCAATATTTTGACCACCTGATGCAAGGAACTGCCTCATTGGCAAAGACCCTGATGCTGGGAAAGATTGAAGGAGGGAGGAGAAGGGGATGACAGAAGATGAGATGGTTGGATGGCATCACTGACTCAATGGACATGAGTTTAAGTAAACTCCAGGAGTTGATGATAGACAGGGAGGCCTGGCATGCTGCAGTCCATGGGGTCACAAAGAGTCGGACACGACTGAACAACTGAACTGAACATATGTACCTACAGTGCATCATCTCTTACTATAAACAACAACATGAGGCTCAGCTCACTGCACATCAGTGCCATTAGAATACTTGAAACTTGCTGCTTTTTTTCCTGGAGGCCTCCAGCTGCTATTACCACTTTAATGTCCTCATCTAGACACAGAATAGGTATTCTATGGCTCAGTGGATGGGAATTCGCCTGCCAATACAGGGGACATGGGTTGGACCCCTGGTCGAGGAAGATTCTACGTGCCCAGGAACAACTAAGCCCCTGCGCCACAACCACTGAGCCTACACTCCCGAGACTGTGAGTCGCAAGTACTGAGCCAGCATGCTGCAACTACTGAAGCGCACGTGCCTAGAGCCTGTACTCCGCAACAAGAGACGCCATTGCAATGAGAAAGCTGCACACCGCAACAAAGAGTAGCCCCCGCTCACTGCAACTAGAGAAAGCCTGTGTGCATCACCGGAGACCCAGCACAGCCAAAAATAGATAATAAATAAATTTAAAAAGGAAAAAGAGCCACCACAGCCCCAGGTCCCTGGACAGTATTTTAAAAGTTAAATTTTTTTCTTCCTGGCTAGTCTCTTTCCCATTAAGCAGGGAGCTTTAATGCCTTATTGCCTCAGTGAAGGTGTACAAAAGAGCAGAAGGCAGTCTTGCTTTACAGTGGAACGTCTTTAGTAAGAAAGTTGAAGGGAACTGATTGCCTTTAGTCTTGGCTTCCTGGCAGGGCCGCGGGAAGGAGGCAAAGCCCCAGAGAGGAGAGGGAGTGGGACCCTTAGCATTGCACGCAGGTCCCGTGGTCCCAAGTGGGGCAGGGGAACAAAGGTGTCACCAGATCTGAGGGGTTCCTGGGAATGGTACAACATCTGCCTCGGTGTTAACCTTCAACAGTCACTGACTGGAATTGGGGAAGATCATGGAACCTTCACCTTATGTGGAACCCGGGAACACTGAGAGCCAGCTGTGCTAGCCATTTGACACAAGACTCTTGAGCATCCATGGATTTTGGTACCATGGGGGGTTCTGGAACCAATCCCCCAGGGATACCGAGAGACGACTGTATTTGGCCTGTCTGTCAAAACAGCACTCAGAGGCAGAAACTCCATTGATTTGGAAAACAAAGAAAATGCTGGACTGTGAGTTGGACTTTGTGGACTGAGAACATGTATTCTCTGTACAGTCATTGGTAGAATTGTACAGGGTTTTGTACCCCGTCGACATAGCTCAGCTAGAGCTACGTTTTCCAGAATTTCCTCCCTTTGTATTGTATACATTAGGCGTGGCCACGAGAGAAAAATCGCGAGAGATTTGGAAAGCAGACGCAAAGCGGTGGCCAAGATACTCTGGAGGTCAGTCTGGGGTCTGGGTGCTGCTGGGCTCACACTCCCCATCGCCGACCTCCTTGGCTCATCTCACTATTGAGGGACCACAGCTGGGCCCATGCCTCCTCCAGCGCCTGCTGCTCCTTCCCAGGGTACTTCCTAAATAAAGGACTTGCACTCAAATCCTCATCTCAGGGGTGGCTTTTGAGAAAAAGCAACCTAAAACAGCCTCATTGGATGGAACAATGTACTGAATCAGACAAGATTCAAGGTAAACTTCTGTCCTAAGGTCTTAGAAACCATCTCCATGCATATGGGGAGATGCCTACAAGGTCTAATCATCGCTGCACCAAGAGTGACACCAGGGCAGCTGCAGGTCTCAGAGCTGGAGCTGGCCTCTCGCTCTGCCTGTGCGGAGTCCGGGGGGGTCCATGGGTCCCAGGTCTCCAAGAATTCTACATCCCGTCCAGCATTCCAGTAGAATGTGTGTTGTTAGTGTAGAGGACCTACTGGTGCAGATAAAGAGAGGCACCTGAGTAAGACCCATCTGAGTCATCTGAGTCCCCGTTTCCTTCCTAAAGACCTGGTGGCTCAGATGGTAAAGAATCTACCTGCAGTGCCGGAGACCCAGGTTCTATCCCAGGGTCAGGAAGATCCCCTGGAGAAGGGAATGGCTCCTCACTCCAGTATTCTCGCCTGGAGGATTCCATGGATAAAGGAGCCTGGTCAACTCCAGTCTGGACATGACTGAGCAACTAACACACACACTCTTTCTTCCTTAAGACCTACCTTAGCACCATATCCTGGTCCAAAGAAACACAAGGGACTTCCCTGGCAGCCCAGTGGTTAAGACTCTAGGCTTCCACTGCATGGGGCGCAGGTTTGATCCCTGGTGGGGGAACTAAGGTCCCCCATGTTGCACGGTGCAGCCAAAAAAACAAGTTTATTAAAAAAAGAAACAGAAGAAGAAACACAAATCTGACTCCAGACAGCCCTGAAAGCAACAAAGACTTTACTAAATATCTCTGCGATCAGCAAAGCCTTTACTAAATCACCTCAGCGAGGTCAGTTGAGGAAGAAGTAACATTATTCATATTACCTGAAAGAAAGCAACTTCTCCTGCCCCAGGGAAGATCTCCAGGGCTCCTGCCTATGGTGGGTTCTCTCCTACCATCTCCCAGCCATCTATTTTGCACTGGCCGGTGGGGTTTCCAAATCACATAAACCAAGACTTGTCCTCA
The DNA here is from genome assembly GCA_006410635.1 of Cephalophus harveyi. NCBI lineage: Eukaryota > Metazoa > Chordata > Mammalia > Artiodactyla > Bovidae > Cephalophus > Cephalophus harveyi. The sequence goes on from SJYT01057307.1 coordinate 1,094,612, forward strand.
AGAGGTTGAGTAAGAGAATGGATAATGTTGTAGGGGAGCAAGGATGGGAGGAGGGGTTGCTGATGAATTATACTTCAAAAGTTTTTGTCCCTGTCACATATGAAAATTAATGCTTCAAACTGACCATAAATTCAGGATTCACCACACCCTCCTCACCAGAAAGTCAGGCCTCCTCTCAGGAACAATTAACATAGACTTATGGCTGATTCACGTTGTTGTATGATAGAAACCAACACAACATTGTAAAAAAATTATCCTCCCATTAAAATTAAAAAAATAAAAACAACCAAAAAAATAGCACATCTCCCTCTCAAGCTCCTCTCACTTCCTCTGGAAGCCAGTTCCAAATTCAAATAGGTACCACAGGGAGGATTGCTAATGACCTCCTAGCCCATTAGTAACATTCTTTAAGTCAGCTTCACCAGCGGATGCAGGTAACCTGACCCATTGCCCCCTGGCAAGATGTCAGTGTCTACTCGCCATGGTACAGTCGTGCTCACAGTTCTCAAGTAGCATTTACTACTGTCCAGACAGTAAAATCCAGGCAAGTACAACAGGGCTTCTGAAATTGGCTGACCTCTAAGTCCTTTCCTATTTTATTCTCTTTGGCACATGTATGAAATAAAGGCTTATGCATTTGAGACAGTGCCAAAATTTCATTTTCTCTGTTATTGGAGAGGAAGCAGGAGAAAAGAAAACACAAAATAGGGCTCACATTGTTTTTCTCACAGGGGCTCCCTTGCTTCCTGGGCAGCTTGCCTCTGGAGGGAACAGCAAGGCCACTGCTTGTGGGAACAGAAACTCTTAAGTTGCATCAGAAATGGCAGCCACTGCCCATGAAGGCTGAGCAAACTCCCTAAGGTACCCAAGCAGTAGGAAAAGGAATTCAGAGGCGGTAAATGCTTGTGCCTCTGTTCCCTCCCACCTAGAAAAATGCAGGCAACGAGTTGTCAAGTGGGAAAAGATATTTTCAGCTAGCAAAGCCCTGATATCCAAAATATACATACTCCAGTCAGTCAGTAAGAAAAAGATAAATAACCCAATAGAAAAAATGGGCAAAAGACTTGAATAGGCATTTCATAAAATTAAAAAATATATGAAAAAGATGCTCCAGTGCTTTAATTACTAGAATAAAGCAACTTCAGACAATAATGAGATACCTTTACACATCTTACAAAAAAAGCAAGAATTAAAACATCCAATAAAATCAAATGATACTGAGGATGCAAAACAATGGGATCACTTGGCTGGTGAGAGAATAAAATCTGTTTAATTCGGAAAAGCCCTTTGACAATATCTAGTACAATTGAATAGGCATAGATGCTGAGTACAGCACCTTCCGCCATCTGTCCCAAACCTGACCACTTCTCTTCCAGGTCTCTGAGGACCTGTCAGACCTAGTTTAGCTATATGAAGAAATAAGGTCTGGTTTGGTGGACAAAGAGACATCCCACCCTCCCTTCTTTCCTCCCATCCTTCCCTTCTTTCACTTTTTCAAAAGAGAGAGATAAAACATACATGTATAAAATGCATAGAACATACTTGGACAGTTTAACAAACACTTGTCCGTTGGTATCTGTAGGGCATTGGTTTCAGGACTCAGCATGGATACCAAAATCTCAGACGCAACGTTCCCTGATGTAAGGTGGTGTAGTATAGTCAGCCCTCCGGATTGTGGTTCAACATCCAAGGGTAATGAGGGGCCAACTATAATTTCAAAGCAATTCTGTGTAAGCAACACCTAGATCAAGAAATAGTAACTACTAGCCTCCAAGAAGCCTGTGTATGTCCCCTGAGTAGTCGCAACTCCCTGTCTCCCCATTAGAATTGACTGCTATTATCCTGACATTCTTGATAGCAACGTCTCTCTTATTATTTGTAATGTTACCACCTATCTTTGAACTTTACATGTGTGGATTCCTACTGAATGCATTCTTCTGTGTCAACATTCTTTCCCTCAACATTACATTTATGAAAGTGAAGCAAATCACTGGCCACATAGCTATAGGCCGCTCCTTTTCATCGCTGTATTGTATTCCCTCATATGAATATAATACAATGCATTGTTCCATTCTGTTCTTGATGGATAGTGTTGTTTCCAGTTTGAGGCTCCCAGGAACAAAGCTGCCAAGAACATTCTTGCCCGTAAATCCTGGTGCACAGGTGCAAGAGCTTTTCTAGGGTGATGACCTAGTGTGGCTTCCCTTTAATCCAGCCTTAGTGCATTCATGCTTCTTGCCTGTCTCCTCTTTCAAAACTAGCCCCCAGAAAAGGTCATACATTCACTCATGCTAAGGTAGGAATGGCTGAGAAGTATTACTCTATATCCTCTCCCATAGAACTGTGAACTGACAGCAAATGAATACATTTCTACTTGTAGAATTTCAGGTATCTGGAGGCCAGAGAAACTCATTAGGGTTGGCCCTAGGAAGAAAGGATCACATAATGATAACGCTGTGAAGCGAAAAAAACAAAGCTCAAAACAAATCACCAAGGAGTTTTTAAATTTTTTTTTAATCTCACTTCATACTAACGGTTGAGCTGACTGCAGTGGTCAAAAAGAAATCCTCAAGGCCAAATGCCCACGCTTGAGGCCCAGCTCCATCAGCTAAGTGAGTCATCTACCCCAAGCTGGTTTCCTTGACTGTGAAATCAACATGATGATAGTACTTACTTTATGAAGTTGTTGCAAAGCTAAAATAAGGAAACGACTAAATTCCATTTCACATAGTGTTTGCCACTTAGTAATAGTGCTCAAACAGTATTAGATATTGTTCTGCATATTTTTATTATTTGAAGCTGAGCAGGGGTTCTTTCTGTGACAGCAAGTAAGCAAATGATCTGATGCTATTGGGGATCCTGGCAAGCTTACAGTGTAAAGGGGAAAGAAGAGGAAAAGAAAGTAAAAGTGAAGCTGGAGTGGGACATGAGATGGGCATACCTGCTGGGTGGGAGGAAAGTGCTGAATTTTCAGGGTGGGGGCTGCTGAAGGCCAGCCAGTGGTGTGAGCGGAAGGCCTGAGGCCAGGGAGGCAGGGCGATGCTATAATAGGTCCAGCCCAGGGAGAGGTTTGAGCGGGTCTTGCTTAGGTCAGGACAGAGAGGTCAGCTGTAGCCAATACATGAATAGCAACTGCAGGGAAAGAAGTAGGGCGGAGAGCAGTTAACAGATAAGGATGTGCACACCCACAGGGTGGCTAAAAGTCAGTGCTCCTGTGCGAGCTGATGGCCACCCATCTCAAGTACCAGTGAGTCGCTCAGCTTTTCTCTTAGCTTAGAAGTTTGTTCATTCCACTTGCAGGCATAGCCACAGCAGGAAAGTGTGTGTGTGTGTGTGTGTGTGTGTGTGTATGTCTGCCTGTCTGTCCCAAGGGTCAACTCGCAGCCAATGAAGAATGAGGTTGACAGATAAATGTCCTAACCTCTCATTCTTCAGAGGGACAATTCTGGGTGGTTTTTATCTGGTTCTTCAAAGAGTCTCTAGGGAGATTGTGTCAATTGTTCACAGTGATAACCAGCCCAGTAATGCATCTTTCATTGGCTTTCCCTTTTTCCTTGTATCACTCTCCCCTGTTCCTCATTGTCTTCCTAAGATATGCTCTCAAATAAACTATTGTCACCCAAGTCTTTGTTTCAGTTCTGCTTTAGGAGAGACCCAAACAAAGTCATAAGGGGCTTCCCAGGTGGTGCAATGGGAAAGAATCTGCTTACCCAGGCAGGAGACTCAAAAGACATGGGGTGGATCCTTGAGTCAGGAAGAGCCCCTGGGGTAGGAAGTGGCAACCTGCTCCAGTAGTCTTGCCTAAAAACTTCTGTGAACAAAAGAGCCTTGTGGGCTACACCATCTGTGGGGTCACAAGAGTCACACAACTGAGCAACTGAGCACAGGCAAAGTCATGTTATTATCACCCAACCAAATCAAACAAATGCCTCCCCACCCCAAACCCTAGCGTAAACCCTGTCAGAGAAACATGACCAAGATGGAAATTAGGAATGCTTTTTGAAAAGAAAATTTCAAGAATTAATTGAGTCAGATCATAGCAAAAGTTAAATGCGTGCAGACAGACTAACCAAATGTGGATGGTTAGTCCACATTTCAAGAATTAATTGAGTCAGATCATAGCAAAAGTTAAATGCGTGCAGACAGACTAACCAAATGTGGATGGACACATGGATAGAAGAAAAAAAAAGTATTAGAGGGCTTCCCTGGTGGCTCAGTGGTAAAGAATCCACCTGCTGATGCAAGAGGCATGGGTTCAAACCCTGGTCTGGGAGGATCCCACATGCCACGGAGCCACTAAGCCTGTGTGCCACAACTATTGAGCCTGTGCTCTAGAGCCTGGGAGCCGCAACTACTGAGCCCACACACTGCAGCTACTAAAGCCTGCACACCCTAGAGCCCGTGCCCCACAAGAGAAGCCACTGAAATGGAAAACCCATGCACCACAGCTAGAGAGGAGCCCTCATTCACCACGACTGGAGAAATGCCCGAGCGGCAACAAAGACTCAGCACAGCCAAAAATAAATAAATAAATAAAATTTAAAAATATGTTAGATGAGAACATAAGCAATCTGGAAATACACTCTAGAAAGCTTCTCACATAGGACCAACCATACATGAGATTGTCCCTTGCAGGGCTCTTTGTGCTACTGGGATCTGAAGGTTCCAGGGGCTCACTACTGGGGGAAAGGATGAGTTGAGCAATTAGGAGCAAAAAGTTGCATGTACCACAGCCATGTGGATATGGCACAATATCACATATAAATATTCCATATGTATACTACATATCTTACAAGGAAACACATAAATACTGTTATAGTTATTAAACATACCAAAGCAAATGTCTATAGTGGGAAGGGGGAGTGGGAGTGGAAAACAGGGAGAAAAGGGAATCTTTAAAAAAATATGTCTTATATGAACCAAAGATGACTATGTGGAGTATGAACTGAGGAGGGAAGGAGTATGATTAAGTCAGCTCTGCACCTGAGGTTCAAAATGGAAAAAAAAAAAAAAAAAGAATGGAAAATACAGGAAGACACTGTATAATTTTAGAATAGCTGCTGCTGCTAAGTCACTTCAGTCGTGTCTGACTCTGTGTGACCCCATAGACGGCAGCCCACCAGGCTCCTCTGTCCATGGGATTTTCCAGGCATAGCTAAGGCCTCTTAAACAAGATGTAAAAGACCCAGAAAGTGAAAGTCGCTCAGTCGTGTCTGACTTTTTTCAACTTCATGGACTGTATAGCCTGACAGGCTCCTCTGTCCATGGAATTCTCCAGGCAAGAATACTGGAGTGGGTTGCAATGCCCTTCTCCAGGGGATCTTCCTGACACAGGGATTGAACCCAGGTCTAATGCATTGAAGGCAGATTCTTTACCATTTAAGCTACCTGGGAAATCCCAAAAAGACACAAACCATAAAGGAAAACCTAGACAGCACATTTAAAAGAAGAGACATTGCTTTGCCAACAAAGGTCCATCTAGTCAAAGTTATGGTTTTTCCAGTAGTCATGTATGGATGTGGGAGTTGGACCATAAAGAAAGCTGAGCACTGAAGAATTGATGCTTTTGCACTGTGGTGTTGGAGAAGACTCTTGAGAGTCCCTTGAACAGCAAGGAGATCCAACCAGTCCATCCTAAAGGAAATCAGTCCTGAATATTTATTTGAAGGACTGATGCTGAAGCTGAAACTCCAATACTTTGGCCACCTGATGCAAAGAACTGACTTATTTGAAAAGACCCTGATGCTGGGAAAGATTGAAGGCGGGAGGAGAAGAGGATGAAGAAGATGAGATCGTTGGATGGCATCACTGACTCAATGGACATGAGTTTGAGCAAGCTCCAGGAGTTAGTGATGGATGAGGAGGCCTGGTGTGCTGCAGTCCATGGGATAGCAAAGAGTCAGACATCACTGAGCCACTGAACTGAACTGAACTGAACTTATCAGGAAAAATTCTAAATTTGACTATATCCACAATGAAGCATCTATTGGGATTTCAACACAGTTTTCAGCAATAGCTAAAAATTGGAAAGGACCTACAGGTTCATCAGGAGAGAAATGGTTAATTGTGGCCTATTCATGCCATAGACCAGTATTCTTGCCTGGAGAATCCCGTGGACAGGGAGGCCTCGTGGGCTGCTGTCCATGGGGTCTCACAGAGTCAGACATGACTGAAGCAACTTAGCATGCATGCATGCATGCATTGGAGAAGGAAATGGCAACCCACTTCAGTATTCTTGCCTGGAGAACCCCAGGGACAGAGGAGCCTGGTGGGCTGCTGTCTATGGGGTCGCACAGAGTCGGACAGTGCTGATGCGATAGCAGCAGCAGCAGCGTACCATAGAATCCTATTTAGGGGTCAAAAAGAGTGAAGCTGGCCTGTATGCACTGACAAAAGGCACAAAATGCCGAGGCCACTGTCAGTCATACAGGTTTCTCTCGACCTGTTCTAACCCTGCCAGGATACATTGACTGCTGAAAAAAGCAAGTAAAAAATAAAAGTAAAATGCAATACAATTTATGCTATAAAACAAAGGGTGGCACAAAACCAAATCTAAGTTCTATGCACATGTAAATACCTAGAATGAGGTCTGGGACATTTAAAAGATACATATATGTGTTAAAAAAGGAAGACGGGGGAGGGAGGGAAGGAACTTGAAAAGGTTGCTACATGATTAATTTCCCTGTGGCAAGACCTTTTAGAATAGTTTTGAGGAATAAGGCCAGTTTTTCCAAGTGCCACTGGGTTCTTAAACATTCATCTCTCCACTGTCAGCCCTGGAGAAACTCTGGACCTGAGACTGCCCTTTCCGACGTTATCCAGCAGGGGGCAAAAGCACCATGAATGAGCCAGCTGCCCTGGCAAACCGCCCAGTGACCTGGAATTTAGGGCTGGGCCCCGCCTGCCTGAGCAGCAGACATTTGGCCTGGTTCTCCACCATTAAAGGCTGATTAAAGTTTTCCAGCAGAGTAGCAGATTCGAATATGCACTCTTTGCAGAATATTTTTAAAATTCTGAACATGCATTTGAGTTCAGGGTAAGACCTATTTAAAAAAAAAATTATTTGGCCCAATTAATTTTTTACTATGGAAGTAAAATATATTCATCACAATTTCTTTTAAAGTATAAAGTGGAAAACATGTAGTTTATCTGGAGAAAATAATGTATCTCTTTTCTAGACTTTTATAAACATATATAAGCACTTTACTAAAAGGGCCATCATATATACATATATATATATGTTTTGTAGCTGCTTCTTTTAATTAAATCAATACGATCTCATAGGCATCTTTTAAGAGTTCAATATTAAATGAAGTTTATAGACATGTTATTAACCCAGTTATTTCTGTTAAAAAGCATCCTGACACTGAGAGGAAACAAGATCCTATGCTATTGTTTGGGATTTGGGTCTGGTTCTGTTCTGACCAGGAGGGCCTGGCATTTCTAGGAGCAAATCAACAGCAGAGGAATCCAAGTCCATCTCTGGATCCACACCTCAAAATGGCATGGAGTTTTGACAGCCAAGAGCTTATGTGTTCTGTAGTCTTTTGTAGGTTTCCCTACATGTGGCTTCCTGGGTGATGGATGTTATTTCTATTTATTGGATAACAGAAGATAATCATAGATCAGTTTCAAAATCTCTCTTGGAAGGATGACCAAGCTGTCTCTCTGCATATTGTGTGGGCTGGCTTACTAGAAAGTGAAGACTTTGGATGGCCAGATTTTTTGCTGTTTCTCTCTAGGGAAGGTAATTATCTCATTGTATGAATTTATAAATGTAGCCCTTGGCTAATTACATTGTTTGGTGGAGGTTTAACGCAAAAAAGGATAAAGTAAAGATAACTTGGATTTAAACTTTCTTTTTGGCACTATTTTTACAGTCATGCTAAATCTAATATATATGGAGAAGGAAATGGCAACCCACTCCAGTGTTCTTGCCTGGAGAATTCCAGGGATGGGGGAGCCTGGTGGGCTGCCGTCTATGGGGTCGCACAGAGTCGGACACGACTGAAGTGACTTAGCAGTAGCAGCAGTCCATAAGCACGTGAAAACACACTCAACATCATCAGCTATCAGAGAAAGGCAAGTCAGAACCAACATGACATGCCACTTCATATCACAGCTGCTGCTGCTGCTGCTGCCGCCAAATTGCTTCAGTCATGTTTGACTCTTCATGACCCCATGGACTGCAGCCTACCAGGCTCCTCCGTCCATGGAATTTTCCAGGCAAGAATACTGGGATACCATTGCCTTTTCCGTCATATCACTAGGATAGTTAAAATAATAAAGACAGATAATCGCAAATACTGGCAAGGATCTGGAGAAACTGGACTCTCATACATTGCTGGTGGGACTGTGAAATGGTATAGTCCCTTTAGAAAACAGCCTAGCAGTTTCTCAAAAAGTTGAACCCAAAGTTACTTTGTGACCCAGGAATTCCACTCCTAGGTATAAAGCCAAAAGAACAGAAAACATAAGTTTACAGAAAAACTTGTATATGAATATTCATAGGAGCATTACTCAAATAGCCAAAACACAGGTTGTTTCAACCTAAATGTCCACCAACTAATGAATGAATAAATAAAATGCATTTTGCCCATACAACGGAATATTAGTCATCTCTAGAAAGGAATGAACTACTGATAAATATTACAGTAAATGAACCTTGAAAACATTGTGCTAAGTGAGAGAAGCCTGACATAAAAAGGCCACAAATATGATTCCATTTATATGACATATCTAGAATAGGCAAATCCATAGAGACTAATCTAGAGAAAGTAGACAAATGGTGGCCAAGGTCTGTGGGAGGAAGGAATGGGAAGGGACTACTGATGGCTGCGGGGATTCTTTTCAGGGGTGATGAAAATATTTTGGAATTAGATAGTGGTGATGTTTGCACAATCTGTGATTGTATTAAAACCACTGAACTGCATACTTTAAAAGGGTGGATTTTATGGTATGTGAATTCTATCTCAATAAAGTTATTACAGTAAATACATAAATAAATTAGGAGAGACATGAATAAATGAATGAAGATCAGTGACAGTCCAACTCCCTCTACCCGATAAGCAAGAGCCCGAGGCTCTGGGTGCTGACCTGGGTGGGGTAGCCAGGCTCTAGCCCACGTGCAAGTTGCCAAGGGAAGAGTGAAGAATGAGCAGGAGAAGACACCCACAGGCAGAGGTGTCACCAGTGCCTCTCAAGACCTGGTAGGTGGTGACCCATGGAAACAGAAAAGTTGAACTGAACAAGAGGGCTTGGCAGAAAGGTAGAAGGAGGAGCCAGGATATTCTCTGAGTTAAATAAAAAGCACAGCCAATTTTACAGCTGCCTGGATCAACATCATCAGCTATCAGAGAAAGGCAAGTCAGAACCAACATGACATGCCACTTCATATCACAGCTGCTGCTGCTGCTGCTGCCGCCAAATTGCTTCAGTCATGTTTGACTCTTCATGACCCCATGGACTGCAGCCTACCAGGCTCCTCCGTCCATGGAATTTTCCAGGCAAGAATACTGGGATACCATTGCCTTTTCCGTCATATCACTAGGATAGTTAAAATAATAAAGACAGATAATCGCAAATACTGGCAAGGATCTGGAGAAACTGGACTCTCATACATTGCTGGTGGGACTGTGAAATGGTATAGTCCCTTTAGAAAACAGCCTAGCAGTTTCTCAAAAAGTTGAACCCAAAGTTACTTTGTGACCCAGGAATTCCACTCCTAGGTATAAAGCCAAAAGAACAGAAAACATAAGTTTACAGAAAAACTTGTATATGAATATTCATAGGAGCATTACTCAAATAGCCAAAACACAGGTTGTTTCAACCTAAATGTCCACCAACTAATGAATGAATAAATAAAATGCATTTTGCCCATACAACGGAATATTAGTCATCTCTAGAAAGGAATGAACTACTGATAAATATTACAGTAAATGAACCTTGAAAACATTGTGCTAAGTGAGAGAAGCCTGACATAAAAAGGCCACAAATATGATTCCATTTATATGACATATCTAGAATAGGCAAATCCATAGAGACTAATCTAGAGAAAGTAGACAAATGGTGGCCAAGGTCTGTGGGAGGAAGGAATGGGAAGGGACTACTGATGGCTGCGGGGATTCTTTTCAGGGGTGATGAAAATATTTTGGAATTAGATAGTGGTGATGTTTGCACAATCTGTGATTGTATTAAAACCACTGAACTGCATACTTTAAAAGGGTGGATTTTATGGTATGTGAATTCTATCTCAATAAAGTTATTACAGTAAATACATAAATAAATTAGGAGAGACATGAATAAATGAATGAAGATCAGTGACAGTCCAACTCCCTCTACCCGATAAGCAAGAGCCCGAGGCTCTGGGTGCTGACCTGGGTGGGGTAGCCAGGCTCTAGCCCACGTGCAAGTTGCCAAGGGAAGAGTGAAGAATGAGCAGGAGAAGACACCCACAGGCAGAGGTGTCACCAGTGCCTCTCAAGACCTGGTAGGTGGTGACCCATGGAAACAGAAAAGTTGAACTGAACAAGAGGGCTTGGCAGAAAGGTAGAAGGAGGAGCCAGGATATTCTCTGAGTTAAATAAAAAGCACAGCCAATTTTACAGCTGCCTGGAACCAGGTGTGAGCAGACAAGGACAGGTTAAGGGCAACAAGCAATTGTGTGGTTTTTGGGGGGGCTGATTTGTGAAAGTAGTCATCCACTATCCTCAAAATGATTTGTGACATTCATTTTGTTCAATAAGACTATGTGCCTCCCAGGGATAACTGTGGGCAATAAAAGGAAAGTAAGAGCCAGGAGCTCACCACACTGCCTGGGAAGAGACAGATCAGCTACTCTACAGTACAATAGGTGCCATGGTGAAAATAAATTCCAGAGCACAGAGACAGGTCACCAGATTCAGGCAGGAGGGTCAAGGAGGGCTGCCTGGAGGAGGAAGCACTTGAGAGGAATCCATGCTTTTCAGGAGGTACTGCTACTTCAGGAATCTGCAGCTTCAGGAAGCTGATGATCCAAGATAGAGCCCATTCCCTGCTCACAAACCAGCCATCTCTCCTGTGCTGTGACTTTTAGCTTCCATGAGAAAGGGCTCCAACCTGGAGAAAAAGAATGTGGCCGTGGGTTCTAGCTGTGAGTCCTGATCCAGGCATTGGACTGCTTTGTGATCTTAGACACCTCAGATCTGTGAGGTGTACCTGTGAGCAATTTCCTCCCCTAAGGAATAAGAACTGTGGTCATTATTCATGGAGGTCGGTTCTTTCCTTTTATTCAGGTGAGTCAGATGTTCATATATATAAGGAAAGTCTAGAATCACCAAATGAAGATCCACTGAGGGGCTTTTCTGTGGTCCAGTGATTAAAAATTCATGTTGCAATGCAGGGGACATGGGTTCAGTCCATAGTCAGGGAACTAAGATCCCACATGCTGCGGAGCAACCAAGCCCACATGTTGCAACTACTGAGCTTGTGAGCCGCAACTAGAGAGTCTGTGTGCTGCAACGAAAGATCCTGCAGGACACAGCGAAGATCCTGTGTGCCGCAACTAAGACCCAACACAGCCAAATAAAGAAAGAGAAAAGATCCACTGAGGTGAGGAATGGTGGTGGTGGAGTCAGAGTCCAGCCCCGAGGACATCTGAGTCCAGTCATCTAGACCCAGGCTTCCCTCCCAGTGTCCCTGAATCAATAGATGCCTGGTGGCCGGGGGTGGTGATCTCTTTAGTATTCAGAAAGCTGGGCAGGATCTGAGGTGGCTAGAGGTGCCTGTCCCTTTCCCCAGGCGTTATAAATGCTACCTTTCTTGCCTCTGTCATGATGTACATAAGAAGGGGAAGCATGATCTAGCATCAGTGGCATTGCCAACCTTAGAACTCAAACTATTTCTTACCGCGAAGGGCCAGAAATTGACAAGTAAATGTTTTTGCCCTAGTGATGCATTTTTGGTCATAGAGTTTTTGCTTAGGAAGAAAGCAGAGAAATAGCGTCTCCCAGAAATGAGTTATCTACAGTTAGCATGACCCTGGGGTTAGAGTTCTATAAACCAGCAGGCCAGAAGGGTTTGGCCAATCAGGCTTGGCTTGGCTAATCCACTGGGCAATTTGGTCAACTGGGCCTGGTGATTCATGCTGACTTTCAGGAGGCAGTAGCCAAGCAGGTAACAGTTTTATTCTCTGGGTCAGTTGGGTCCCTGAACCCTATTTTAATTGTACCATATTCCAAAAATGCATCCTATCAGGAATTGTGTTGTGTTCCCCTCAAAAATATACGTTGAGGGTTTCCCTGGTGGTCCACTGGATAAACATCTGCTTCCCAATGTGATGGACATGGATTCGATCCCTAGTCGGGGAACTAAGATCCCACATGTCACAGGGCAACTGAGCCTGCATGCCACAAGCAAGATCTGCCAGCTGCAATAAGACCCGAAGCAGTGAAAATAAATAAATATGTATATTCATATATATTTAAGTTAGAGGTTTCCCCAGTGCTCTGTGACAATCTAGAGGGGTGGGATGGGGTGGGAAGTAGAGGGAGGTTCAAGAGGGAGGGGACATACGTATACCTACAGCTGATTCATGTTGATGTATGGCAGAAACCAACACAATATTGTAAAGCAATTATCCTTCAATTAAAAATAAACAGATTGTTTTAAGTTAGAGGTTTCTTATTTAAACAACAACAACAACAACATATGTTGAAATCTTAACTCTAGCACTTCAGAATCTGACCTCATTTAGAAAATGCTCACTGCAGGTGTGATTAGCTAAGATGTCAAAGCAGAGTAGGAAGGATCCCTGATCCAAGATGACTGGTGTCCTTCTAAGAGGATGGTCACGTGAAGACAGATGTGTTGGGAGAAGGTGATGTGAAGAAGAAAACAGAGACTGCAGAGAGGCAGCTGCAAGCCAAAGAGCGCCAGAGAGCGCCCGCACACCCCGAGCGAGAAGCGAGGGAGACACCGGGGGATTCTCCTGCCTCTTTAGGAGGGAGTGTGACACTGCTGAGACCTGAGTTTTGGACTTCCAGACTCCAAAACTATAAGACAATAAATGTCTGTTGTTTTAAACCACCACATTTGTGGTACTTGGTTACAACAACGTTAGGAAACTAATACATTCTCCCCAGGCTGATGTTTTCTCAGTGTGCGCAAAAAACAGCTTGTAGTCTGTTTGAAGGGCTGAAATTTGGCATTTTTTTCCCGATTTTTTTTTTTCAAATTCCCCAGGACTTCAGTGCTGCTTTTGAAAGTGTTGGAATGTAGGATACAGTCCAGTGCTGCTCTCCTTCCTCTTACTCTCGACATGCGCTCAGCTTCCTAGAGAAGCACCTGGAAACGCCAATTTCACGTTCTGTGTAAGACCAAGTGAATGAAAAAACTGGTTTTTCTAGTTTTTCACACAAGTTGCCCAACTTAAACTTCTGTATGCATTGATAGTCTTTCTCAGTCACTCAGTCATTCACTAAACCCTTACTGCATACTTGCAGCATGTCAGTGATGGACAGACAGGACTTTGCGCGTGTCTAGGGGCAGTCTCACATGGTTCCACTGCCGCTGTCTGTAAACCCTTCCAGGCTTCCTCACTGAGTAACACCTACCTAACTCATACTGTATCCTTAGTGGTGACAAACTTCTATCTCTGAAATTAAGAGATGAATTTTTGGACAACCCAGAATCCTCATTGTCGTGTCTGGGGAATGAGGTGTATGATTAAACTGAAAAAAAAAAAAAAAAAAAGTCCAGGTCTTTGTTTTTCCCCTAATAACTTCAGAAAAAACAAAAACCAAAAATTTTGCTAACAATGGGATAGTTTCATAACTCAAAAGGTGATGATGTGGAAGAACAATGTTATTTGGATATTTTTAAAATATCTTATAACATCATGGTCATATAAGAAGATGCTTTTATCTCAAGCTTAAGGTCCTCACTCAGTAGCCTTTTCTCTTTGTCATTCTTTTGCTCTAAATAGAGGGCCAGGTGAAGGGGCAGGGTCTTCTGTCTCTTCTTCCTCCCTATCTCTTTTTTCTCTTGATGTTACTCGAGTAAATAGATGGTGATGAGTGCAGGGCTCAGAACTTTGAAAACAGCCAGTGAGTGCATCCCAGGGTGAGACTCTTGATTGCCCTCATTAATTTTCTTGACTTGTCCAGGGATCTTCTTCCAAGGTTGTCATCTCATTGTGATGTGAGCCTCATCACAGCTGCCACAACATGTCACAAGACACATTCAGAGCAGACGCTCAGAGTTGAAGCTGCAAGTGAAAACAGGAAGCAAGCTGGGCTTACCATTATGGAGGAAAACATCTCAAGATGTCTGGGAGAGTGTCCTGAGCTTCTGCCTCAGGAAGCTGACCTTTAGCTCGCAGTTTAAAATATTCTTTTATGATGTCTAGAAAGGCCAAGATTAAATTCAGTGTTCCATGTCGCAATCGTATATCTATTTAAAAATTTTTAAATTTTATTTATTTTTGGTTGTGCTAGGTTTTCATTGCTGCGTGGGCTTTTCTCTAATTGCGGTAAGCAGGGGCCACTCTCTAGTTGCCATGGGCAGGCTTCTCATTGCAGTGACTTTTCCTGTTGCAGAGCTTGGGCTCTAGGCACATGGGCTTCAGTCGTTGTGGCACGTGGGCTTAGTTGCTCTGCAGCACGTGAGATCAAACCTGTGTCTCCTGCATTGGCAGGTGGATTCTTTACCCCTGAGCTACCAGGGAAGCCCAATTGTGTGTGTGTGTGTAATTATAATCATTTATATCAGAAGAAGACCACCATCTCTGCAAAGGATACAGGGGAATTCACTCATACATTCATTCACCAGATATGTATGAAGCAACAGGCATGTTGACAGGCAGTGGTAAAGCTAAAGCTGGAAACACAGTCTCTAGTATTGAGGGGCTCATGGAAAAGAGAGAGACAGAATCTAGCGCGATGTGGTCTGAGCGTAACCAGGACTTTGAACCACCCTGCTATACCTTGAAGGCCTATCCCTGCATCCGGATCACTCTGCTTCAAAGGCCTTTCACTCATCACCAAAAAAACTTCCTGCTCACCTCTCTGATGTATCTCTGCTACTTTCCCAAAGCATCTCTCATCTTGTCTTACCCTCAAAGTAGGATCTTAGTTTCTTCTCTCCTCCCCACATGACCTCTCCACTAGCAACCTGGCTTAGTAAAACAAGACTTGATCTCAAGTGTCTCAGATTGCTTCTAGGAAGCCTTGATTCAATATGTCTGGTGCTGCTGGACTATAGTGGAGAAGGAAAAGGCAACCCACTCCAGTACTCTTGGCCTGGGAAATCCCATCGATGGAGGAACCTGGTAGGCTACAGTCCAGGGGGGTCACAAAGAGTCAGACACGACTGGGTGACTTCACTTTCACTTTTCACTCTCATGCACTGGAGAAGGAAATGGCAACCCACTCCAGTATTATTGCCTGGAGAAACCCAGGGACAGAGGAGCCTGGTGGGCTGCTGTCTATGGGGTTGCACAGGGTCGGACACGACTGAAGTGACTTAGCAGCAGCAGCAGCTGGACTATAAAGTGTAAGGCAGGGGGCGTGAGACCAGAGACCAAGCTGGGAGTCAGAATAATGTGGACTTTATGCTGCTGCTGCTGCTAAGTCGCTTCAGTCGTGTCTGACTCTGTGCGACCCCATAGACGGCAGCCCACCAGGCTCCCTGGGATTCTCCAGGCAAGAATACTGGAGTGGGTTGCCATTTCCTTCTCCAGTGCATGAAAGTGAAAAGTGAAAGTGAAGCCACTCAGTCCTGTCCGACTCCTAGCGACCCCGTGGACCGCAGCCTACCAGGCTCCTCCATCCATGGGATTTTCCAGGCAAGAGTACTGGAGTGGGTTGCCATTGCCTTCTCCGTGTAGACTTTATAAGTCAGACTATTTTTCACAATGGCTGCACCTACCCTTGATTTTTGAACAAGAATCCAATAAACTTCTCTTCTGCCTCCTTCTTCCTTTCTCCCCTATTTGTTGAAAAAAAAAAAAAATTGAGCAGTCTGTGCTTACAGTTCACATATCACTGATGACACTTCTGTGATGGTATCATTAAGCATGTTTCACTGTCTCATTGTACTTTCTGGTGGTT
Source organism: Cephalophus harveyi (assembly GCA_006410635.1). NCBI lineage: Eukaryota > Metazoa > Chordata > Mammalia > Artiodactyla > Bovidae > Cephalophus > Cephalophus harveyi. Next base: position 1,110,700 of record SJYT01057307.1, read on the forward strand.
AGATTTTGAGGTTTAATCAAATTTAGGTCTGACTTTTTTGGCTAGACTACTTCTAGGGTTGCCAGGCTTGGCAAATAGACATAGGATTCCCAGTTAAATTTGAATTTCATACAAATAATAAACAGTTTTTAGTATAAAAATATCTCATGGAATATTTGAGATCTATTTATATACTAAGCATTACTTGTTATTTATCTGAAGTTCACCTCTAACTACTTTATGATAAGAGGCATTGTGTCTGTCCAGCAAGAGGCACATAGTATCTTGCTTGCTCTTTTTTTTTTTTTTTTTTTGCAGTGTTAACAGTTGTTGATGATCGTGACCTAGATTAGTTATTTCCCTAGGGGTTATAAAATCGTGATGTTCTAATTATTTTCTTTTTCTTCACTTCTTAGATGGAATACGGCTATAAAGAGAAACTTCCCCTTAGCAACCATTACCTGGTCTCTCTCATATAGGAAAGGCAGGACCCCTGCTTACTTCTTTCATTTGCAAGTTTTCAGAATACTTGGTTCCTAGCATCCTCCGAAGGTGACCAATGAGTTGGATTCTTTCCTTTCAAAGAGTCATTAAGGACTCAGGGATTTTGACAGGTATGTCTTTTGATCCATTGCCATCCGTATTCTTTTAAATACTCAAGTTGTCCCATCTTCAGCCAGTGGGAGCCCCTTTAACTTGACGTCTGAGTCCTTGTAATGCCGTCCTCGATGTCTTTGTCATCTTCTTTGCTTTCTGATGCAATGAGATGTTCCAGACTTATCTTATACATTTTTGGCCCAAATTCAAATTTGGAATCAGACATGTCTCTTAGAATTCCCTTTAGTGGGAAATGATATATAGAGATCCAATACTTCTGACTCCCTTATTTAAAGTTATAACAACTTCCCATAACAAAAACATATGCTTCCGGGGATCCCCTGGCATCCCCTTATGTTGATTTATTTTATTCCATATAATCTATCAATCTTCTAACATATCACATCGTTTACTTTATCATGTTTATTGCCCATCCCTCACCACTAGATTGTAAACTCTCTGAGGGCAGAAACTTTTATTTGTTCACTGCCTGTACTTAGTAGGCACTCAGTAGATATTCCTTTGATGAAAGAATGTCGTTGGATTCCAGGTTCTCACGTTAGAATATGAGAAAGTGAATTTGGGAGGTACCACTGTGAAGCAGCGGAGAAGGCAACGGCACCCCACTCCAGTACTCAGGCCTGGAAAATCCCATGGACGGAGGAGCCTGGTGGGCTGCAGCCCATGGGGTCCCTAAGAGTTGAGCACGACTGAGTGACTTCACTTTCACTTTTCACTTTCATGCATTGGAGAAGGAAATGGCAACCCACTCCAGTGTTCTTGTCTGGAGAATCCCAGGGACAGGGGAGCCTGGTGGGCTGCTGTCTGTGGGGTCGCACAGAGTCAGACACTACTGAAGCGACTTAGCAGCAGCAGCAGAAACTGTGAAGCAGAGAGGCCAGGCAAGCATCTCTTAGTTGTTCAGGTGATAAATGTTGGTGGCTAAAACTAAGAAGGTGTCGATGGAGACAGAGAGAAAAGACTAGTTATATCGGCTTGGAGGTAGAACTGACTGGACACAGGGATAGCTTGGATGTGGGGGATGAGGAAAAAGGAGGAATGAAAGGTGGCTTCTAGAATCTTGGCCTGAGCAAGAGGATGAATAAAGAAGCAAAGAGGGGTAAGAGGGGAGAGAAGCAGGGAGAGTTCGAGAATGAAGAGAATGAAGGGCTCCGTCTTGGAACTATATCATTTAAGGTGTCTATTAACAGCCAAGTGGAGACATAAAGCAAGCAGGTGAGTCCGGGCTTAGGGATAGAGGTGTAAAATCAGAAGTCTTCAGTATTAGGGTGGCATTCAGAGCTCTGTGACCTGATGAGGTCATCTCGAGAGCTTTAGACAGACACTAGAAGCTGTTCTAGGACCAATTCCTGAGATACCCCAACATGGAGTGACCGGAAGAAGGAGGAGAGGCCTGCCAAGGAGACTGAGAAGAGGAGGTGAAAGAAAGTAAAGGAAAATCAGGAGAGAGTATCATTGTTAAATGCAGGAAAGAAGAGTGAATGGGAAGAGGGAAGAGTGAAAGGGAGGAGGAAGTGGTCAAGTGAGGCAGACGCTCCTGGCAGATCAACATTGATGAGGGCAGAGACAGACTCACTGGGTTTTCTATACAGAAGTTGCCAGTGACCTTGACACGAGAGGTTTCAGTAGTAGAGGAGAAACAGGTGAATGAACAGAAAGTGAGGACTGGAACCAGGGAGAGCAGATGACTGGTTCAAGAAGCTCTGTGGTGAAAGGAGAAATGAATGGGAGCAGTAGCTGGAGGGAGATGTAGGGGCATGGAAAAAACATTCAAAATTGGAGTCGCTGTGTAATGAAGGAGATGACTTATGTGGCGGGAGATTCTAACGGTGCAGGACAGCAAAGCAACTGCAGTATAAGCCTGAAGAAGGAATTCATAGGGCCTGGACTCCATCTTAGCCTGTTCATGCTGATCATGCTCGGCCACTTTTCCAATGGACTCTGAACTCTGTGTTTGTGAAGTCACCTCAGTCGTGTCCGACTCTGTGCAACCCCATAGACGGCAGCCCACCAGGCTCCCCTATCCCTGGGATTCTCCAGGCAAGAACACTGGAGTGGGTTGCCATTTCCTTCTCCAATGCATGAAAGTGAAAAGTGAAAGTGAAGTCACTCAATCGTGTCCGACTCTTCGAGACCCCATAGACTGCAGCCTACCAGGCTCCTCCGTTCATGGGATTTTCCAGGCAAGAGAACCAGAACTCTGTGTTTAGTGCTTATGAAAACAACAACAGAAGGATAAGACCCCCTTCAGACAGGGGAAGCTTGAAGATCGTATCTAGGTTACTCATCGCCTAAGAGAAAACATACACTAATCACCCCTTCCTCCAGACAGGCCATAAATTTTTCTGTATCTATCGGAGTGTAACCTCGGCTTTATTGATTATTGGCTAATTGTTTGACTGTTTAAGCACCTGAGCACATAGCACATGAATGATGGGGTTATTGGGATTGTATTTTCCTTGGTTTATGGAAGTCTCAAGGAATTTGGAGTGGTGGGTTCAGACACGTACACATGGGGTAAAAAAGATTTTTACAAATGCTGGTCGGGGTCCTTGGCTAAGAGGAGACTGCCTTGGGCCCGCCGGTGTAATAAACTGCACTCCACTATCTGCATTGTCCTTCTGAGTGAGTTTGTTTCCCGGAACGCGTGGCTACAACAAGCCAGCCAAGTCATAAGAAAGACCTGAACCCAGACAGCAAAATAGAACTGACGGAACTTACGAAGCAAGCTAACTTAGAGAGCTCCCAATTTCAGACCAGAGGCAAATGCCAGGGTACATAATTTCTCAGGATCCAAACCTACCTGCTAACAGCCTTTCCCCTCCTCACTCCCACCCCAAATAACCACACGTACCGAAACATCACACCCGATCCAAAAGCAGAGAAAGCAGGATGCACATTGGGATCCTGGACAAATGCTCAGCTGCCCCTAGGATGACCTGATCTGGGTTCAAAGCCAAAACTGCACACAGAGTTTCCTTGTCCCCCACACTGGATTTACGTGAGTTTTTAAAGCGCTCTTCTCTGGCTACCCAAGGATTAGCCATGTGTTTCAACAAGTGATTTAAAATCATTACTTGTCTCTTTTGGTTGAATCTCAAACGTTTGAAATGTACACAGCTTGGCAGGCTGGCCTGGGCAGCTGAGCTTCATGAGGACATGTCCCAGCCATCTGTTGCCCTGCTTCATACCAGCCTTCTGCCCTTCCCACTGGGGAGAAGGACTGGGCTTGACAGGCAAATTCAGGACAAAGACAACTGCAGCCTTGGCTTCAAACAGTTGCTCACACAATGTCTTGGGTGGAGCTGGGGGGATGGGAAGTTACTGCGTCGTTTTCGCCTGAAGTGCTTCGCCTGAAGGTAAGGCGTTTTCTTTCCATTTCAGAAGGTTTTAGGGACAGAAACAAAGACATTACCTCTGATTTCCTCTCCGTCAGAGTAGCTCAAACTGTGCTCAACCACTCTGAGGAGATTCAGGAATGCAATATGAAGATTCAAATTTCATTTTAAAAATATCAAAGTGGCCTTCTCTGGAGGCGCAGTAGATAAGAATCTGCCTGCCAGTGCAGGGGACGCAGTTTTAATCCTTGGTTCCGGAAGATTCCACATGCCACAGAGCAACTAAGCCCACAAGCCCCAGCTACTGAGCCCATGCACCGAAACTGCTGAAGCCTTCGCTCCCTAGAGCCTGTGCTGCACGAGAGAAGCCACCTGGATGAGAAACCCTGCGCAGAAAAGAAGAGGACCCCTGCTCGCTGCAACTAGAGAAAGCCTGCTTAAAGCAATAGACCCAGTGCAGCCTATATAAGTATTGCAAAAACTGCTCTTAAAAGGTATCTATCCCTGGTGGCTCAGATAGTAAAGAAAAAAATAAAAAATAAAAGCTATCTAGTCTATAACAACATGAATGAATTAAATAGACACTTTTGGCCTGTCAAGACTTCAGTGATTTAAATTGCATCATCAGGTAAATGAACTTTTTTGAGGGGAAGGCCCCTCAGAAAAGTTGGAGGGGAGCATGACAACCCACCTCAGTATTCTTGCCTGGAGAATTCCATGGACAGAGGAGCCTGGTGGGCTGCAGTCCATGGGGTCACAAAGAATCAGACACAACTACCTGTGTGTCTGATCGACTACCTGATGGACTAACACTTTCGCTTCTTCACTTTCAGTCAATTTTATGATTCTTTTTATATAGTAGACTTTTAAAATAAAAATTTTAGATTTACGAAGAAATTGAACAGAATCCTCATCTTACCCTCCTGTCTCCAGCTCCCACTCCTTCCTGTTAGTAACATTTTATATTGGTATGCTATATTTGTCACCATTGGTGAATTGATATTGAGACATTATTATTAGCTAAAGTCCATAGTTTATTCAGATTTCCTTTTTTTTTTTTTCTGTTTCAGGATCCCACCTAGGAAACCACATTAACGTGTCATGTCTTAGGCTCCTCTTGGCTGTAACAGTTCCTCAGACTTTTCCTTGTTTTTGATGCCTGTGAGTACTACCTGAGCTTTTTATCCTATTTGCAATCCCTCTATTGGGATTTGTTAGGGTTATGGGTTTGGGGGAGGATGCTCACAGAGGCGGAGAAGGCAATGGCACCCCACTCCAGTACTCTTTCCTGGAAAATCCCATGGACGGAGGAGCCTGGTGGGCTGCAGTCCATGGGGTCGCTGAGTCGGACACGACTGAGCGACTTCACTTTCACTTCTCACTTTCATGCATTGGAGAAGGAAATGGCAACCCACTCCAGTGTTCTTGCCTGGAGAATCCCAGGGACGGGGGAGCCTGGTGGGCTACCGTCTATGGGGTCACACAGAGTCGGACACGACTGAAGTGACTTAGCAGCAGCAGCAGCTCACAGAGGTAAAGTACCATTTGCCTCACATCATATCAAAGGTACATGCGATCAACATGACTTATGACTGTTGACAATGATCTTGCCTGAAGTAGATACCTGCCTAAAGTAATGTTTGCTAAATTTCCCCATTATAAAGTTTTCTTTTTAAAAGATTTTATGCAAGTATGGACTCATGGATATTTATTTTATACTTTGGATTATAATTTGATACAACTTAATTTTCTTCCTCAAATTGTTCAAGCTTTGGCCATTAGAGCTCTTTAACTCTTGTGCCTTGTGACATACCTCCATCGATGTGATATTTTTTTAGTAAACTCAGTTTTGTGTGGACTTTGGCACAAGTTCCTCCTGGCGTCTCTAAGCCTAGGTTGGTCCTGATAATGGGTGTGCCTCGTGCCAGCCTGAGCATGTCTGCTTACCAAGTCAGAGCAATGAAGAGCTGAGTACTTCCTGCTCTGGGGTCCACGAGACTCCATAAACCAGCAGGCTTGTAACAGTGCATACAGAGTGATAAAAGTGTTGTGTTTGTTTAGTACAGGTTGTAAGTTTTAGTTGTTAATTGCCTGACTTTTACATTTATGATGAGGATGAAGAACAGTTGTTGGATATTTTGATACTTACTCATTCAATTTTGAAACAAAATTTTCCACTTCTCTCTCTACTTTCTAGGGTGGTTTAATTTTAATCTCAAAAGACAGACTTGAAAAAACACTGTTAGCAGGAGTTACGAACACAAAGCCTGGTGCAGGGGCTGCCTTGATTTAAATCTTGACCTTGGGCCAATTATTCCATTCCTTGGTACCTCTGTAAAGAGTCTGTAAAGTCTGTTAAGAGCTTCCCTGGTGGCTCAGATGGTAAAAGAATCTGCCTGCAATGCAGGAGACCTGGGTTCGATCCCTGGGGCAGGAAGAGCCCCTGGAGAAAGGAATGGCTCCCCACTCCAATCCTCTTGCCTGGAGAATCCCATTGACAGAGGAGCCTGGCGGGCTATAGTCTGTGAGGTTGCAAAGACTCAGACATGACTGAAGTGACTTAGCATGCACACTAACTTTAAAGTGCAACAGGAACTGGATAAGTGAAGCAGAAGAGGAATTAATGGGAAGGATATTGAATAACCTACAGAATCTCTGGGAAGGCAGGAGAGCCAGGCTTACGGCATGCATGAAATGAAGGATGCGGGTAAGTAGCCAGGAACATGGCCAGAATGGTAGCACATAAGCTGGGCCTGGCCTCAGAAACCTGGGAAACCTGTGCACAACCAGGGTTAGAGCCTGAGTGATGACCATGCTGTTCCTGACACCCTTGGATCTAGACATGGTCCCTGCAGCCGCTACCACCCCACCCCAAAAGGTTATCTGAGGAGCTGACTCTGTGGTCTCTTAGTCAGAGTTCAGGGTACTGCACCTGATTGGCTGAGTCCAGGTCACATGTCTAAGCTCTGGCTATAAATGAGGCTGAGAAGCAAGTGTCTGACATTTTCAGCCTCTGTAGTGTGAGTTGAGCAGTGGGCTCAAATTTCCAGGCTTCCCTGATGGCTGGTAAAGAATTTACCTGCCAAGCAGGAGATGCAGGTTCAGTCCCTGGGTCAGGAAGATCCCCTGGAGGAAGAAATGGCAACCCACTCCAGTATTCTTGCCTGAGAAATCCCATGGACAAAGGAGCTAGTTGGGGCTACAGTCCAGGGGTTTCCAAAGAGTCAGACGTGACTGATTACAAGCACGATATGATAATTTAATGTCTACTAAGACTTAAGATGAAGTCTTCCACACACCTGCAGAGGGATTCTGAAGCTGGTCAGCCAAAAAGTGACAAACGTCACCCATCACCCCTGCTTTCATAAATTTTGTTCCATCGTATTAACATCATTGATGGACTTCATAATGAATAAGTCTGAATAAGTCACCCAGTGCTGTGGTGTCCCTCACATTTTTCAAGTGAGAGGTATAGGTGACTAATCTCTGTGAATCCGAAGGAAAATGATAGCTCTGCTGGTTGAGTCTGCGTAGAAGCTTTTTGTGAAGGATCTGACTGTGGGCCTTTAAAGGTGTTGCACTCCTATAAATGACAGCAGATGCTCTTGTGGTTGATAAAATGCAAATTGCTTTAAAAGATAGCGAAGTGATTGTTCTGTATCATTTTCCATTGATCCACAGCTACCAAAATGACCACTGCCGTCCTGTGGAGTCTTTGAAATTTTTTTGCTTGGAAAAAGAAGTCTTTAAATTTGAAGGTTGGAAACCCTTCTCATTGTCCAAACCCTCCTTTTCTAAGTGGAGAAATGGAGACCCAAGAGGTCCAGTGACTTACACGAGGCTGCAAAGCTGCTTTAAATCAGGCCCCCAGCCTTGTGCCCCAGGGCTCAGCATTCCTGCATCTCCATGCTGCCAGCAGTTAGCCCAGGAGCAGGTCCCAGGGCCAACTCCACAGCTATCGCCTTCCTGAGGAGTTGGAAAACCCAAAGCTGCTTTTGAATACTGGCCTGTGGCTGGTGCTGCTCCTTTCGTTACCCTTATTTTTGAGATGAGAAATCCTGAGTGACTTTCTCTTTGCCTTGAGAGAAGAAAAAAAGATAAAAGAGCAAGAAGACCATAGCCCCCACACTGGTGCAGGGCTTCACCTGCTGGACTCCAAACTTTGCTGGCCTCAACTCTGCCTCTTCCCAGCGTGGCTAACCTTCTGCCCTAACCTTTGACTTGCTGCTCCAGATCCCGGGAACCAGATTCCCTGGTCCTGCCTTTACACCCTGACGCCCAGTTGTGCAGCTAGGTCAGATCTTCATGTCCGCTGAGTGCATCCTGCACTGGAACTGCCCATCTCCTTGCCTGGCCAGTCAGATCTTACCCGGCCACCCCTCAGGAAGCTCCTGGAGGCAGGGCCCATACCCTATCCCACCTCCCTGGGCATTCTCAGCACTCAACAGGGGGAGGTCCAGCAAACCCCGTCAAAGGCATGACTGTCCTGGTCTGTTTGAGTGCTGCCCACACCTCATCACGACAAACTAGAGCAAAGGGAGGTGGAGGTGCTGAGAGGACACACAGCGTGAGACATTTTCCTTCTAGCCTTCCTGGGGGCATTTCTACCTTGATTGACGCCACTTATGTATTGATTTTGGTTGTGCTGGGTCTTCATTGCTGAATGCAGGCTTTCTCTAGATGTGGTGAGTGGGGGGTACTCTCCGCTGCAGGGCACAGGCTTCTCCTTGCCATGGCTTCTCTTGTTGCGGAGCGTGGGCTCCAGGGCTCGAAGGCTTCAGCAGCTGCAGCACCTGAGCTTAGCAGTTGAGGCTCCTGGGCTCTAGAGGGTGGGCTCAGTCATTGCAGTGCATGGGCTTAGTTGCTCAGTATGATTCCGCAGTTTGAGGAATCTTCCTGGACCAGGGGCAGGGACCTAACCCAAGTCTCCTGCATTAGCAGGCGGATTCTTAACGCTTCGACTACCAGGGAAGTCCAACATCACCTAAGCGGGATCAGGCAAAGTTGACTTAGCTAAACCAGGGAGCGAGACATTCACTCATTCATGCGTTTGTTCAGTAAATATGTACTGAGTACCCTATGTGTCAGCTTCTAAGCTGGGCACGAGTATTGCTGGTCCTGTTCGTGATGCCAGTTGCCTTGCTGTTCACACTGTGCACCGTGTTCATTGAACCCATGGTAGGCAAGGCTTGACCTAAGAGGCTGAAAGGAGACTCGAGGAGCCGTAGGAACTGCAGACAGATTTATTCTCTCCTGGCTGGCATGGAAGCCATAAGATAGCCTCTCACCTGGCTGATGAAGCGGCTGTGGCTGCAGCCACAACATAACCATAATGTAGCCATAATGGGGCCATAACATAACCTCACATAACATAATCATGATGCATTCCAATGTAGCCCAGGGCAGCAGGAGCCAGGGCTTTCACGGTGAAGCTCATACAGGTCTATGGCGCAAAGTAGCTCACGACCAAGTGCGTAGCTCGTGACCAAGTGAGTACCTCATGACGCACATGTGCAGTGCTATAAGTGATCTCAGCTGTTACATAGCCGTGCAAAGTCATTATTTACAGAACATGGGGCAAGAAGGAGTGAGAAGGTGGGCTGAGAAAGCCTGACTGGGGCCATCTTGTTAATTTCCTCACAGCATCCAAAGATTTAACAGTGAGTGAGACCTTCTCTGCCCTCAAGATGCTTAGAGAAAGACAAAACAGGGGACTGATCTTTACAATACATTAGAGAGTGTGGTGACATAACAATATCTAGCATTTATTGAATGTTTGCTAGGCACTGGACTCTGCGCTAAGGCATTGGCCATGCATTGTTCCATGTAGTCCTCACAAGAATCCTATTAGAAGATACTATTATTATCTTCATCTTACAGACAAGGAAATGGAATCACAGAAAGGGTGAGTGACTTGCCCAAGGTCATACAGCTCAGACAAGTGGCATTACTAGAATTTCAATCTATACTTTGACTCCAAGGCTTAGGCTCCTAGCTCCTCCATTAGAATAGTTCTGCCTCATTACAATAGTGGATGATGCAATATACTATTGGAGCATGTAAAGGTGCATAGGCTGGGTGCCAAGGACACCCAGAAGCATTCAGAGACTGCAGCTAGTGACAACATGACCAGCTCATAGGGAACAAAGACTGCAGAGAGAATAAGCTGAAGGGTTCAGCAGGTACCAGTTCACAAAGGCCTTTAAAAACCAGACTAAGGGGTCAAGATTTTAATCCAAAGAAAATGCTGAAGGATAAACAGGAGAGTTTCACAATCGGGTGGCACGTCAGAAAACTTTTCTTAGCTGTGCTTTGGAGAAGGAAGGGAGTTAAGCAAGAGTGGAGTCTGTTACAGTTGTTCACTCAAGAGCCAATGGTGGCCTGAATCGTGGACGGGCAGTGGCCAGAGAGAAAAGCAGACTAGATGCTGCCCACACACCTGCTCATGACAAACTGGAGCGCAGGGAGGCGGAGGTTCCATGGGTCCAATGTCAGGCAACTGGCCACAGGCTAAACAGGCAAGATGGTTGTAGAATAAAAGCCCAGCAGAAGGTGGTGGAGACCCAGCAACAGAGTTAAGAGGCTAATGAAAGGACTCCAGTCACTGAAAGAAGACAGAATTTTCCTCTGGGCAAATGGGGACAAGGGAGACACCGGGAAAAGAGGACCGGGAGCCAGGGTCCCCGTGGTTGTCCCAGACTGGCAGTGGGAGTGAGGATGCTCACCAGCAAGACAGGGATTCAGAGTTCCTCCTGTGACCCCCTGTCCCCAGGGCTAGTCAGGGGGTTCCTATTTAATCTGGTCTGGTGTCATAGTTGGTGGGAGGGGTGAGAGTAGAGCTCTGTCGTCAGAGTGGGGTTTGAACCTCACCTGGAGCCACTTACCCGTTCTAAAACTCCAGGCAAGTTACTTAACCTCTCTGAGCCTTAGCTCACTCATCTGTAACACTAGGAGAACCATAGCTACTTCATGGGGTTATTGGGCAGGAATAACAGCACCTACCGCATAGGGTTATCATAAGGATGTGGGAGTGAAGGGCCAGGGCTGCACCGGGATGGATGCTGAGCCAAGTTATCAACCTTCCTACTTTAGGAGCCATCTACCAGCTGGGCCCTGGGCTGAGGGTTTCGGGTGCTATGTTACTTCCTTCTTAACAAACTGAGGGAGATATTATTGCTCTTCCCATTTTGTGGGTCAGGGAACAGTGCAGTCTGTGAAGTGTCTGAGCTTGAGACCTCTCTTTCTTTGTGAACAGGAAAATTAGTGCATATTCATGAGCTGTTAAAGACACACTAGGGCTTTGCTGGTAACTCAGCGGTAAAGAATGCAATTCAGGAGACGTGGGTTCCATCCCTGGGTTGAGAAGACACCCTGGAGAAGAGAATGGCTACCTACTCCAGTATTCTTGCCTGGAAAATCCCATGGGCAGAGAAGCCTGGCGGGCTACAGTCCACGGGGTCATAAAAGAGTGGGACACAATTTAGCAACTAAACACAAAGACATGCCAGCAGTAAATGGACCTTATGGCTCAGCTGGTAAAGAATCTGCCCACAATGCGGAAGACCTTGGTTCAGTCCCTGGGTAGGGAAGATCCCCTAGAGAAGGGAAAAGCTACCCACTCCAGTGTTCTGGCCTGGAGAATTCCATGGATTTTATAGTCCATGGGGTCGCAAAGAGTTAGACACAACAGAGCAACTTTCACTCACTCACTCCCTTTGACATAATCAAAAAAATAAAAAGAGAATTGAAAAGAAACTTACTTTTTCACTGTGATTTAATGCACACACTTGAGCCACCTAAAAACATCTTGCCTCCTCAATCTTGCCAAGTCACTTGTCCGATGGGCCTGGAATTCAGGCTTCCTTTTTTTCCCAACAGTGAACAACCTTGTTAGTAGAAAGAAGTGTTTTCATTGAAACCCAAACCTGAGACAATGTGATCCACTTTTTAGCTAGATCTCATAAATACCCCTGTCTGTCTCAAAAAATTAAAAAATGGGTTATTTGAGTATTAAATGACCTTATACACATTTAGACAGAGGAGCCTGATGGGCTCCAGTCAGTGGGCCCCAGAGTCGGGTCCCAGAGTCGGCACAACTGAGCGACTAAGCACACAGCACAGAATAGATTGCCTCTCACTTTGGAATTCTGGTTTCCTAAGTTATAATGCTATGTTCTTCCTACTACATCACAGTCCTCTTTGCAATCATTATTTTAAATTAGGTCGAGGGCCTAGTGTGTGCACTAGGCAGCTCTGTCACACGTTCATAAAGCACAAATATCATGGCTGGAAAGAACCTCAGAAATAATGTAAGCCAAATCGCTTTCTTTTACATATGAGAAAATAAATGAGTTTGTTTACCTAAGCAGGTTTAGAATTGCTTGTCAGTTGACTGGAACATATAATCAAGGATATAGCTATAAGCAGCCCAGAAGTACAAGCTGTCCCCAGTCTTGGGTTTAAACCAAGCTTCTTGATATCTCAGTCAAGCCCTAGCTTCAACCTTGCTCTTTAATTTGGTTTTTTGGTTTGTCTCCACCTCTGTAGGAGTAGTTTCCCCTTAGCCCCAAACTACCAAAGCGGCTTTAAGGATCACAGGCCTGAGGGGCATGAGCTGGTGGTTCAGGAGGAGTGTTATATGAGAATAAAAAAAAAAGAAGTTGTCTAACTGTGAAGGCTCTCAGATTTTTTTTACCCACTTTGCAAGTTAACAAGTTAACTTGCCACATGGATGCTGGCAGAACACAGAAGACCTCTGCATCAGAAACAAAGGACTTCTTTATCCACAGCAACAGTAGCAAGAGTATGGACATTTTCCTGTGGTGATTCCTGAGTCCCAGTTCCCAAAGGCAACACAAAGAGGGCCAGGTGACCAGCCCATACAGTGAGGCCCATTGCGAGAGAGGAACCCTAAGCTTTAGGAAACCAGATTTGAAGTAATAGTTAGTAAGCAGGCCTGTACTTTGCTCTGAGAAAGACACTATCTGAAAAAGATAGCTTGGAACAAAGGGCAGTTTGCTCACAAGGGACACACACAAGGCATGCAGAAATGTGATGTGCGTGAGCTCACGGTCCTCTAGCTACAGCAGAAGGGCAGGGACGGGGAAGACGGGCGAGTGGAAGTGCAGGTCAGTTAATCCTGTCCTTGCTCTATTGATTCCTATTGGTTTTAGTTGTGGAAAGAACATGTGAATGTTTGTTTGTGGATTTTGGCATGTGTCTCACTTTTTGATGCCCGTAGCCCTTGATTCCCTGCCTTGATAGAGTTTAGGCAATTCAAAGTGTTCCTTTGCACAGCTGTGAGAAACCTCTAGAAGCTTCATAACTTCACAGAAAGGAGAAGAATGTAGCCTTCCAAATCAGCTTCCTGGAAATAGGGCGTGCTGGGAGAGCCACAGGGGTCACACTGCAGTCAGGTATCGTCGTACAGCCATCTCTCGCACTACGTCCGTCAACACCCGTAGTAAACGAGGTAAGGTTTGCCAGTCACCACAATACGGTTTACAAGACCCCGCCAACTTGTTCTAGTCTCTCATTTGAAACCAAGACTAGATGGGTCACCAAATCAGCCTTTAATTGTTACATGGTCTCCATCTCTAAAGCAGTTGTTTTGAATCCTGTAACCAAGACCCAGAATCCAGGCTGCTGACTATTAGGCATCAAGGCTGCTGGTGTGGGTACTCTGCCTAGGGGAGGATGAATTCTTAGGCTAAAGGAAGATCAACGCAGCTCAAGACAGGAGCTCATAGACATAGTCAGAACACCAGGAACCTGGATATGGTCCACATGGGGGTTCAGTGGCATTCTATAGGTCCTCCAGTTCTTCGCAACCACCTTAGGTGAAAATTAACCAATTCACTGAACTCAGAGAGGGGAGAGCCTGGAAGGTGAGTCAGTGACCACACCCTCCTACTAGGGGCAAAGGGAAAAAATTATGTCATGAAACCAGGCAAAGCCCCACAGTGCAGGGCAAAGGCTGTTCAAATGGGATAGCTTTCAAGAGTGATTCTAAAAGAGTGCTAGAGGAACTTCTCTGGTGGTCCAGTGGTTAAGAATACACCTTGCAATTCAGGGGATGTGGGTTCGATCCCTGGTCGGGTAACTAAGATCCCACCTGTCACAGCTACTGAGGCCTCATTCTCTGGAGCCTGTGCATCACAACTGGAGAGTCCATGTACCTCTATGAAAGATTCCACATGGTGCAACAAAGACCCAATGCAGCCAAAAAAAAAAAAAATGCAAGAGTGATAGAGAGGCCACAAATGGTCCAGCTGATGGCCTGGGCTGCTCTAAATGTAAGTATAGACCTGGTCATCCAAACTGGTCCTTCCACCTTAATGCCCTCTGGAAAACTATTTGAAATTAGGATGTATCAATAAAAGGGGATACATTAGGGAGTCCATAGGGTCTTGTGCCCTGTGTAAGAAATCCACAAACTACAGCTTTTCTAACACAGTTCCTTGGAGATACTGTGAAAAATTCAAAGAGCTCACAGACACTATATACGGCCACACTATGTGGTCCCTTGTGTGGTAATCCCCAGATATTACCACACCCAGAATAGGAGGACTTCCTTTTCCCATAAGTCATAAGACCTAAGATAATCTCATGAATGTCTAGCAACTTCTTGGCCTGAGAACTCGAATGACACCTCCTGCTTTACTGCTAAGACTGATGTCCCAGGACCAGTATTTATTACTGGCAGAGGATTGTGACAGACTTCCTCCCCACCATTCAGGGAGCTTAACCTTTGAGCTATGAACAGGAAAAAGCAACCTGTGCAGAGTGATTGAAGTCTGGCATTGCTGGCTGACCTGGATCCCAGGAATGCTGTGTAAACTGCCTTGACTCTTGGGTTTGTGTTTTTCTCTCCATTGTGAAAAGAAAGATTCATTTACAAACTCGGTGGTAACACAACCTTTTTGGGGAAGTGTGGTCATCAAATGCACAGAGAATTTCCACAGCAGTGTTTGACAGCTACTCTGGTTTACTTTCATTAACCGTTTCTACACTTGCCTTCCACATTGTGGCCTGCTAATGGCACCCCACTCCAGTACTCTTGCCTGGAAAATCCCATGGGTGGAGGGGCCTGGTAGGCTGCAGTCAATGGAGTCGCAAAGAGTTGGACACGACTGAGTGACTTCACTTTCATTTTTCACTTTCATGCATTGGTGAAGGAAATGGCAACCCACTCCAGTGTTCTTGCCTGGAGAATCTCAGGGACGGTGGGCTGCCATCTATGGGGTTGCACAGAGTTGGATACGATTGAAGTGACTTAGCAGCAGCAGCAGCAGTTACCACTTCTGAGAAGCTCCAAGAAACAGTTTGCGTGTTGGGAGTTCATCCCGAAAGCAGCAGATGAAACTGTATATCATTGTACTTTAAAAGACCTCTCCCCGAGTTTCATGGGCCTGTTACTCTGGGAACCTGCCAGGGCGCTGACATTCTAGTACTGTGCCTGGCCCACCCAGCCAGTCTTCCTGCTCAAATTGTAATTTGAAAACTGGGGCTTCTAATACACATTGTAACACATGTGTCTAACACATGATGCACATACTTCCCAGAAAATACTACATTTAGAAAATGCTCCTGTAAGAGTTTTCTATGGCTACTGTAACAAATTACCACAAAATTGGTAGCTTAAAGCAATGCAGATTTTTATCTAATGGGCTAAAATCAAGGTGTCAGTAGGGCTGCATTCTTTTCTGGAGTCTCTGAGAGAATCTGTTTCCTTGCCTTCTCCAGTATGTGGACGTCACCTCCCCTTTTGGCCCATGACACTTTTTCTCCATCTTCAAAGCTGGCAACCTTGTATCTCTATGACCATTCTTCCAAAATCTCCCTCTGGCTGATTCCTCTTCTGCCTCCAGGATAATCTACTTATTTTAAGATGAGCTAATTAGCAACCTTGGGTTCAGTCCCTGGGTTGGGAAGATCTCCTGGAGGAGGGCATGGCAACCCACTCCAGTATTCTTGTCTGAAGAATCCCCATGGACAGAGGAGCCTGACAGGCTACAATGGGGTCACAAAGAGTTCACACGACTGAGCGACCCAACACAGCATAGCACAATTAGTAACCTTCCTTTTTGGGGGTATTAACATTCATAGGTTCTAGGAATTTGGACATGGACATTTTGAGGAGGACTGTTATTCTGTTAACCAACCCCTCTTAAATTACCCCTTAAACCACAATCCCCTCTTAAATTACATTTGGACAATTGAAGGTAAGTGGAATGTGAAGTCAAGTGGGCCTTATAAAGCATCACTACGAACAAAGCTAGTGGAGGTGATGGAATTCCAGTTGAGTTATTTCAAATCCTGAAAGATGATGCTGTGAAAGTGCTGCACTCAATATGCCAGCTAATTTGGAAAACTCAGCAGTGGCCACAGGACTGGAAAAGGTCAGTTTTCATTCCGATCCCAAAGAATGCTCAAACTACCACACAATTGCACTCATCTCACATGATACTAAAGTAATGCTCAAAATTCTCCAAGCCAGGCTTCAGCAATACGTGAACTGTGAACTTCCAGATATTCAAGCTGGTTTTAGAAAAGGCAGAGGAACCAGAGTTCAAATTGCCAACGTCCACTGGATCATGGAAAAAGCAAAAGAGTTCAAGAAAAACATCTATTCTGCTTTATTGACTATGCCAAAGCCTTTGACTGTGTGAATCACAAGAAACTGTGGAAAATTCTGAAAGAGATGGGAATACCAGACGACCGAGGATGAGATGGCTGGATGGCATCACTGACTCGATGGACTTGAGTTTGAATAAACTCCAGGAGTTGGTGATTGGACAGGGAGGCCTGGCATGCTGCGATTCATGGGGTCGCAAAGAATCGGACATGACTGAGAGACTGAACTGAACTGAACTGAACTGAACTGAATGTCTTACTTAAAAAACTGCTGTGTCTATCTTTTCAGCCAGACTATGCAGGGGGGGCCAAACCTTTTAACTTATACCATATCTGAAATGTACAGTCTACAACTGATCCAACTTTGCTCATGAGCTGATGATTGGGGGGATTTTTTACTAAAAATCCAATTTGGAGGCCTTGGCGTCCTATGACATCCCTATAGAATTCCTTTTGCTTGGTGAATGATTTCCTTATATAACTGACACTTAAGGAACACATATATATAAGAGCTTTACAAACTAATTCTTGGGACTTCCCTGGTGATCAAGTGGCTAAGACTCTACACTCTCAATGCAAGGAACCCAGGTTTGATCCCTGGGCAGGGAACTTGATCCCACACGCTAAAACTAAAGATCCCACGTGCCACAAACTGAAGATTGACGATCCCAAGCATTGCAACTGAGATCTGGTGCAGTAAAAAAAAAAAAAATCAAACTAATTTAAATGTTATAACAACAACATTATCAAGTATGTGCAATGATCCTTATTTTATAGAGAAGGAATCTGAGGTGCAAAAAGGCTAAGTAACTTGTCCGAGGTCACACAGGTAGTATGTGGCAGAGATGGGACATGAAACCAGGCAGTGTGTGGGCAGCCCCAGGTCCTTGTTCCTAACCATCATATCAAGATGCCCCGTCCTCTCAGTTTCTGCTGGCTGGGCAGGCCCCTGATGGTACCAGTTTCAGTACATGAACTTGTAGATTCTTTAGTAAAGCCACCCCCTACCTCCCAGCACTGGCATCTCCCACTTTGCAACTTGGTTCTCATTTTCCGCTGTGTTTTCACTAGTGCAGACCCATGTCTTTCCTGAGCTTGTTGCAGGGTCACCTTGCTCCACCAGGGCAGTTCCACGGAAGGCTGCTGGCTCTCAACAGGCTGGCTATGCCACGTGGAAACCATGGGAACTCAAGAGCACTAAGCCTCAGGCCTGGCTCTGCCTACCCAGCTTGACCACCAGGTTTCACTTTGAGATGGCTGCCCTCTACGGGGTACAAAACCACTGTGGAGGCAGCTTCATCTCAGAGTGCCAGTGGGGGGTGCTGGGTGAGAACCACTCCCTCCCACCTTGGGCTTGCCTATGTACATGTGCGCTAAGTTGCTTCAGTCATGTCTGACTCTTTGCAACCGTATGAACTGTTGCCTGCCAGGCTCCTCTGTCCATGGGATTCTCCAGGCAATGTTCCTGGAGTGGGTTGCCATGCCCTTCTCCAGGGGATTTTCCTGACCCAGGGATTGAACCTGCGTCTCTTATGTCTCCTGTACTGCATTCTTTGCCACTAGTGCTGCCTAGGAAGCCCCTGCTCGAAGTACACTCATTAGGTAATGCACCTTCCCCACTCCCATCTGAGACCTGGAGGGAAGGAAAGCATAATACTTTTTTTAAGAAAAAATTCATCTGGCTGCACCAGTTCTTAGTTGCAGCATGCAGGATCTTTATTTGTGGCATGTGAACACTAGCTGCAGCTGGCGGGATCTAGTTCCCTGACCTGGGATTGAACCGGCCCCCTGCATTGGGAGCATGGAGTCTTAGCCACTGGACTAGCAGGGAAGTCTCCATGATGCATTTCTGACCCTCTTCTCACTTTCCTCTTTCCCCTCCCACCGTCTGGCAGGCCAGAAAGGCAGTGGCTGCTCTTTCATTGCCTTAGAGGTGGCCTAACTGGCTTGGGTGGAAGGGGCCTCTACTCTGTTCAGAGAGGACTCAAGGAGCTGGTTCTTTAGGCTTGGTCTTGATTTACTAAAGGAGAATTCGGAAGGATCTGAAGACTGTCTTAAGTCATGACTTGTCTCTTCAACTATCTAATGGGACAACACCTTGAGGCCTGGCCCATCATAGGCTGTCAGTAGTTCTGGTAGTTCTTCATTACTCTTTAAACCGAGAACTTTCACACTTCTTTGACTGCATGCAGGAAATATGATTCCATACAAAATTATGTATTATTGTACATGAGTGAAACAAAAGCTATACAAAATAATACTTATTATTACTTAATGCAATGCATCTGATAATTTGAAAACAATTTTTTAAAGAGAAAAACACTGGCAGTGACCCATAACCCACTTCTCCAGACAGACTTGCTTTTCCTTCTCTGGAAGTTCATAGTACCTGAGGTAGAACTCGATTATTATACCTCTCACGTTGCATTCTAGTTTATGCGTCTTTCTCTTCTGCTAGGGAGAGACTTTGTCTTTTTCATCTTTGTTTCTCTTGCACACCTACTGGTAGACATTCAGTAAATGTTAATTGAAGGGGTGAATGAAAAATTCCTGCTTGTGGGTGCCCCAGAAGAGGACAGCGGTTTCTCTCATCGTGGCACCCATCACCAGTGTCCCAGGGCTTAGACCTTGTCATTGAGCAGCCCGGGCTCAGGACAGGAGGACAGATGCCTCCTGCAGAAAAGACCTCAGTATGTAGAGGATGAAGACTAGAGACTTTGACTATTTCCCTCCCCTTAATTTTTTTCCCTGAGCTAATCTCTGCATACCCCTGCTAGAATGTCTTTATGTCCTCCACAATAATTTAATAATATAAAACTGACTGTGCAGATGCAAAATTCAGGGCATTTAGCATTTTTGCAAAGCCAGACTCTAGGAAATGTTTCCATTGCTGAACACGTTGGATGTGGTTTAGGTAGCAAAGCAAATGACCTAACAAGGAATGTATGTGCTGAGCCTAGTTCCTGTTAAATTAATAGATTCACGTTCTGGCACATCCACAACCTCATAAGTCATAGCAACCGGATGACGGCATGGCAACACAGCAGCTGCGGCCACTGCACATGAGAAGAATCAGAGCTTAGTGTCTCTGGAGGGGAAACAGAAACAGCTTCTACAATTGCCAGCTTCTGTGGGACTGGCTGAGGGGAGGGGAACATGGGGGGCAGGGAGCAGCCCTAAGTAGATGCCATGGAAAGGGGCAAAGGAGTAGAACATCTTTCCTGCTTCCTAAAATTTTGTTTTGTGTTTTCAAATAATTAGCTCCAGTCAGAGAGGAAGTGATGCTGAGAGAAAGATAACCATCACATGGACAGAAAGTTCTTTGTAGCCCTGGAAGCAGTGTGGAGACGATTCTTATCAGAGATAGCTCGCAGCTTGCTCTTCGACAGCAGGACCACATGTCTTTCTTTTGGACCCCCCGCTGAAATCCCCTATCCCTTCTGTGTTCCCACATTTGGACCTGTCTCTTCTGGATGCCAGGGTTGAAGGTGTCTTTTGAGCTCCCTTCCAGGACCAGGGTCTGACTCCAGAGTCACTGGGTGTGCCAAGGTCTTGGGGATCAGAGCAGATGTCCTGAGGAGGAGGAGGAGGACACCTGGACAGACGTCATTTCTTGTGACACAAAGACATCTGCACTCACTAGCAGGCTGATGACACTCAGTACCAGGGCTGCCAGGGACTGAGGAGCAACACATGCTCTCTGACCTATTTTAAAGTTAAGGATGACCCCTGTTCTGTAAAAAAGGGTCAGGACTGGGTCTTCTGTTCTTAGGATTTGCTTGTTACACTTCGGACTGGTCTAGGACCCTGCCTCTTTTTCTATGCCCTGCTTCCCAGGTGAGGGACCAGGAAATTTGTGTGAGCTTGTTATTGGACCCCTAATGATTTACTTCTCTTTTCTCTGTGCATTAGGCACCTGTGCCTGTGTAACAAATTACTCCAAAACACAGCAGCTTGAAGACAACAAATATTTACTATCTTACAATTTCTGTGGGTCAGAAATCCAGGCAGCTTAGCTGGATATCTCTGCCACAAGGGCTTTCATGAGGCAGCTGCTGGCTGGGGTTGAAGGCCTCACCTGAAGGCTTGATTGGGCGGGGGCCAAAGGGAGGTATCTCTCGTCAGGCTAACTCCTGTGGTTGTTGGGCGGCCTCGAGCCTCATCTACAGGGTTGCCTTACGACATGGCAACTAGCTTCCCCTACAGTGAGTGATCCAAGAAAGAGCACGAAAAGAAACAGAGCACCCAAGATGGAGCCACATTAGGTTTTTTTTATAACCTAGTCGCAGCAGTGACATCACATGACTTCTGCCACACGTGATTTGTTAGAATTGAGTCAATTAGTCTAGCCCACACTCAAGAAGAGGAGATTGTATAGGGCATGAATACCCAGAGGGAGGGGACCCCTGTTAGCAGGGGGGTATTTTCGAAGGTGCCTGCAACAGCTTTTGCCCTTGGTGATACTCCAGCAAATATGTCACCCTATACAGAGAAAAAGCGATGCATGTCCGTGCATGCATAAGTATCCTTCAGACATTTACATTGTCTGCTAATTATTCCTGGGCATGCAGTAATACTGAATATTCATGAAACTGTGACTGAGAATTCAGAATCACAATACTGAACAAAGAAATATTCTGCTCTTGTTCTAGTGAAGATGGAGTACCACAAGATTTTCAGAAGCATATTCTCTCTATGCTTAGATTATCATTGCCTGCCTTAAGCAGAGCACATTGAGAAATTAACTTCTATTTCACAGTTGAAATGGACAATCCCTCCACCACCACCCCCCCGCAAATAGCGTGTCATGAAAGTTTCAGAGAATTTATAATGATTGAGAGTCTAGTAATGAATCTGTTTCTCAAAGCAAGATTGGTTTTCTCACCTGATACATATGGCTATTTAAAATATGCCATTAATAATGTCTCAGTAGAAATGAGAGCGGTGCATACAGGGCTACCGTGTAGGGGCTTACATGTTGCTAGGAGACCTTGTCTTCATACTCCTAACCTTTGGGTGAGCCTGCCTTCGTGGTTTCCCACTTGGTATTAATGCAGATCTGAGGATCATTTCTCAGGTGTCACTTTCTATCAGTTTTACATGCACCTTTCTGGACAAAACCTTCACTCAACCCTGCGGTTTCCTGTGCCTCAGTAAAAAGATGAAGCCTTGGAACAGGCGGTTCTGTGATCTGGCCAATGTGCTAGTAGCAGCAGTATTTGGGGAAAAAGGGGAAATTGTTGAGTCCTAACTGATGCTTTTGAACCACCTTTGAAAAGGTCCCTGTTTTCACAAGCTACAATGAAGCTAATGTTTCTGTTATGAAAGCCCTCCACTGCTGTTTCAAATGTCTGCTTTTTTTTTTTTTAAACCACAGCAAAGGCTAACCGGTTTTCTCTCCAGCTTTACTGGATCAGGAATTCTTCCCGAAAGACTGCCTCCCGAAAGACTGCCTCCCGAAAGACTGCCGTTTAAACTACTTTGCTGCTTGCTACTTATCGGAAACTAAAAAGATGGCTTTTTTGTTGTAGTTTTTAATAACGTGAGCTAATGTACTTTGGGCGATGATAGATTTCAGAGTTACTACTGCCTGAAGCTCCTTTTGTCAGGACGCCACCCTACTCTCCAAGTCACTTTTGGCCCATGACGAAACACAGACTGCGTCAGGCCCCGAAGAGGTCTGTGAGTTGAGTGTAAAGGAGGTGGAAATCGCGAGGGAGGATTAGAACAGAAACTATTTTGCAGCCCCAACTTAGGTGCTGAGATTGCCCACTGAAGTCATAAACGCTCTACGTCCTGCGCTTTTATAATCCCTGGAAATGACGAAGGGCAAGGGTGCCGATCTTTTAAGGGGATGTGGGGAGACCCGAGTTTTAAGGCCCAGCTTAGGCATTATTTGGTGCAAACAAAACAAAAGCAAAGCAAAAACGAACACAGAGCTCCGTGTTTTCTAACATGATTTTCTAGCCTCAACACCAAACAGAAAAACTTTCTCTTCCTCCTTTCCCATCCTTTGTTTTCCTTGGAACTCCAGTTCTGGGCCCTTGAACCCCAACACCATCTTCCCGGATCCAGCACATCTTCAGCGCAGAAACGACCAGGCTGGAGCGAGCCTCCCCCGGAGGGACGCAGGCGGACCGCAGCCCTCTTCCCTCCGCGGCCGAGGGCGCGCAGAGCCGGGGGCGCGGGCGGCTGCAGGGCCCGGCGCGCCACCGCGCGAGCTGCTGGGTCACCGCCCGGGCCGCGCCACCCGCTCCGCGAGGAAGTGACGACTGCGCCGTCCCGAGAGCAACAAAGTTTGAGTTTGCGGGCCCTGTTCGCCTGCGCCCCGCGCCCCTCCGAGCGGCCCCGGGATCCAGCGCACAGGTGAGTCGAGGGGTTCGGCGCCCCCCCTTCGCAGCCGCGGCACTGCCGCGGGGGCCCCCGAAACGCTCGGAGTCCGGGCTCGGCGGCGCGGGCGGGGAGGGCCGGCGGCGCTGGGGTGGCGTGCGGGGGCCGCTGCAGGGAGCGAGCTCTGCGGCCGGGCCCCGGGCCCCGGCTGCGACCCTGTTTGGCCGCGGGATTTCAGAGCAGCTCGGGGCTGCAGTCGGGCCTCTCCAGGCACCATTGGCGAGCGCAGGGGTGCAGGGAAGGGGCTTCCCGTGGCCGGCGTCCCGGGCTAGTACTCTGCCCCGGGTGGGGGTGGGGGCGGCCATCCCGACAGGCTGGGCGCTGCCGTCCCCCAGCCCCCGCCCGGCCTCCCAGGGATGCGCGCTCTGACTCTTCGCAGCCCTCGCTGAGGTTGCAGGAAGGAAGTTAAAGGAACTTTCCCCCCACTTTTCTTTGCTTATCCCGACAGTGAGGAAGAGCACAGCCACATGGAAGTTTGGGAAACACCCCTACGCATTTCTAAAAGGCAAAACCCAGAACGGCCCCAAAGTCCCCTTTGAACGAATTCCTCTGACTCCCCCACCCCCTTCTCCTCCTACACCACGTCCCGAGCCCGACAGTAATCACTAAGGCCTAACACTTTGCAATTTAGCCATAAAAACTGTCAGCACACCCACATACATATGTGAGTGTTTTCTATATAAAACTCCCAAACCCGCTTCCAGTGGACTCTGAGGCATCTCGCTCTTTTTCTGTTCTTCCAAACTGCTAGGGTTTGCAGGAATGTGCTTGGGAACTTCGATGGTGGTTCGCGCCGCCTTCGGTAGCCTCGTGGCGTAGGTTTTTTTTTTTTTTTTTTTTTTAAAAAACAGCTGAGAAGTTTATGACATCTCTGCAAAGTAACTTGGGACTGGCGGGCCAGGCGGGTGGCGCCCGGGCTCCGGGGCTTGGAGTCTGCAACTGGAGCGGCAGCGGCGGCGTCGGGGACGCGTTGGTGTGTGCAGGAATGTTCGTCGATGCGGTGGAGACTCCGACATGGGATGTCTAGAAGTTGAATGGATCAGTTCTTAGCAGCAGCTTCCTGCCGGCCTGTAATTACAGCGTGATTGCACAGTCAGGCATTGTTGGCCTGGATGTTTATACACAGGCTATTGTGCAAGACCTCGGTGGCAGCGAACAAAACTCGTATTTGCATTGCAAATGCCCAGGACAGATCTGGGTCTGAGCTGCAGTCGCCGAGTTCTTTTCGGCCTTTCACCTTAGCGAGGTGATTTATTTCCTCGCCTCTCCCTTCACCTCGGATAATTTGCCAAATGGCCAGAGAAGTAGAGTGGACCCGGCAGGGCAGGATCCTTCCACTCCCAACCTCCTGAAAACTGTCCCAGGAATTGTACCCTTATTTGTGCCTGTAGAAAATGTGGGATGACGTCAGCAGGAAAAGGAGATGGGAGATGGCTATCGACCTCTCTAAACGGGAAAGCAGTTTGAATTAGCAAAATTGCATGGTGACTGGCTTGGGGCCTGGCTGCAAAGAGGACACGTCAGACATGTGTGACTGTGCTGGTGAGCTAGGCTTTGAGCCGTCAAGTGTCAGATGTGGAAACTTAGTAGGTGGGTCCCTAATTCCTTTATTGTGTTCTGGGCAAAGGGAAAAGTGCTGGGTCTTTGAGACTGTTGTTTGTGGCCAGTGTCTGGGGTGGGGGTGGAGGAGTGACTCATATTCTTTTTCTCCAGAGGAACCCCTCCCTCCTTCCTGAGCAAGCCGGGCTGCATGGGCCAGGGTTGAGGGGGTCCTCACATGTTCTGAGCTGCTGTGCGGCAGGAAGGGAGCTAAGCCTTCAAGTGTGGAAAGAAGGCAAACAGAGTTTCCTTGAGGGCCTCAGAGGTGGCTAACTGTTAGCAGAGGGATTTAAAACACAGTCACAAACATGGACAGGCTGCATGCTGGGCCTTTCTTCCAACATGCCAAATCTCAGCCCACTCTTTCTGTGCCCTAGGCAGAAGGTTCTGCCAGGGCAGCACTTGGCCCTGCTGAGGGAACTGTGTGACTTGGTGACAGGTACCCATGGCCCAGCCCCCTGGAGCTTCCCCATGCCTGGCCTTCTCCCCAACCAAGGAACGGAGTTTCACCCAGAGGGAAAACGCTGTTTTGTAACCTCAAGCCAGTTGCATGTCACGGGCACAGTGACCATTTGTCCACCTAAAAACATTAGGGCATAATCCCTGGCAGACACCTACATGCTTCCAGAGACTCAAGGAAGAGCATGTGAAATCGGGACATTTCTGGAAAGTCTGGGACATCCAGACACAGTTGCCACAGGGGAAGGAGGGCTAGAGCAAAATCACTGTAAAAGTGGGAGTTCCCACGAGTTGCACACTCCTTGTGTTGTGTACATTTGGGTGTTTACTGAACTTGACTGTCAAGGTCCTGGTTAGCTGCATCACCTGACCAGGGCTACTTTAGTAAGAGCCCACTGATACACAGCACTAGTCTAGAGGGGAAGAGGAGGGGAGCATTCCCTTCCGACTCCGGAGGAAAGACAGCTTTGAGTTTGCAATTTTTTGTCTTCATATAGACTGTGCAGAGACTAAAAGTGCCCAAAGGCCCCCTGGGATTGTGGGAGGAGAGCGGAGGAGATGAACCTTTAGCAGAGGCCAAAGAAGGAAGGACTCAGGGCTTCCCTGGTGGCTCAGTGGATGAGAATCCGCCTGCCAAGACGGGGGACTTGGGTTCGATCCCTGGTCCAGGAGGATCCCACGTGCCAAGGAGCAGCCGAGCCCGAGCGCCACAACTGCTGAGCCAGTGCTCTAGAGCCTGGGCTCCACACCTCGGGAAACCACCACATCGAGAAGCCTGAGCACCGCAACTAGAGAGCAGCCCTGCTCGCCACGACCAGATACAAACCTGGGCAGCAGCGAAGACCCAACGCAGCCAAACATAATAAATAAATAAGTGCAATTATTTTTTAAAAAAAGGAATCAGACACTCCCCACCCCTGGAACTGTAGAGCCGCCTGGAGCAGTCGCCTGCCCTTGTCATCAGTTCAGCCTGGCTGATTTTTGTGTCTAACTCAGGCCCTTCCCCAGCTCGCTCAGCTTTGCCTCTGTATTCACAGAATTTGCAGTTGTACACAGCCCAGGGTAAGACCGGAAACTTAATCCTGACTTCCTCTCCCACTTTACGCAAATGCTGATTTATGGCCTAAAGTGACTGCCCAGTTTGTGGCCCCAGAACAGCCCTGCCTCCTGCCTCACTATGCACGTGTAGGAATAATACCGACAAAGCTCTGAATCAAAACTTGACAGATTTTTTAAAAATCCACTTTATTGTTTTAAGAGGAGAAGCTGTTTGGGTAATTAGGAAGCTCCCAGTAGCTTTGACAAAAACTCTGAGGCTCCACTCGAGAGAGGCAGATGGAGAAGTCCCCCTGCAAGACGGTGGTCTTAGTGTGGAGGCCTTTTATGTTCTCAGGCCCAGTATTTATATTTCTGTTCATCTGCCTCCTCCCAACCGCCTCCCTGCACCACAAGCCTGTGTTTTGACATCACAACTAACCTCCAAAAAAGGAGGCAGAACCACTCTAGCCAAAAGAGGGCATTCCAGACTCTGAAGAAAGCACTGCAGTTTTCCAGATGACTGGTAGTTCTGTCCTGCAAATTTGTTTCCTTCTTTAAAATGTGCCCCCCTTCTTTTCTCATTCTCACTGAAGCATCTCTTTGTGAGACCCTTAAACCTTTTCCTTTTCTTCTTCTTCTTCTACATGACACAGGGCACTGCTTTACGACTTTCTGTCTCAAGTGCCACTTGAAATACACACAGGTCTTTGAATGAGCCTGGGATAAAGGGCTCCTCTGTAATCTCACTTAAAAACGCCTGTTTGCAAGGGTCACCCTCCTGCTCAGCAACCTTCAATGGCTCCCCACTGTCTGCACGGTAAGGATCAAACTTCTAAGCTGGCAGTCGGGGCCTCCCACACAGGGGTCTGGCCTCCACCACTCTCCTGCCCTAACCCTCTGTTCTGACCCTGTGACCCGCTCTGTGTGTCTGTCCAAACTGCTGGTGGCAAGCGTTCCTACCTTTCATGCTTTCCCAGAAGTCTGGAATGCCCTCTCTTTCCTCTTTCCCACTTGGCTTAGTCTTGCTGTCCTTTTTAGCCTTGTTCTTGTTTCTCTCTAAGGATTTCCTCTGTTCCACCCTGTGGGCCTCTCCCTGAGATTCCAGTAACATCCACTGGGGCCCCCTGATGGAGGAACCTTGAAACTTGGTCTAAAGGACTTTCAGCTTTGGATCACAGCTCCAATAACATCTTTCATCTGGCTTCATAAATGTGCTTTTGGGTGGATCAGTATTATCATTTTTAACTATACTGGAAGTCCCTGTTTTATTTATCTTTGTCCTTCCTGGTGTTCCCAGGGGATGACTGATGAGGAGGATGATGGTGGTGATGATGAGGTTGCAGCAATGCAGTGGTCTTCAGATATTGTTGGCTGTGCATAGGCACACACACCCAAGCCAAGCACCAGGAACCACAGTTCCCAGTCTTTATTCTGAACATCTAGCCACCTTCCTCCTTCCGTCTGTTAGCCTCTCTGGTACCTCCTGGCTTTGCACCTCATTGTTCGGCTTCTTTTCCAGTGCCTCTTCCCCCTGGGTGCTAGACAGAGTCTGTCCAGCTTCAACACTGGCTCATCCTTGTCTTGATTTGAACCTAGCTGACTTGCCCCAGGATGTCCTAAGCCTGAGCACTGGCTAAGGCGGGGGAGACCATCCATTTCCTGGGTTGGCCTGGTCCTCCAAGGGAACCAACTGATACAAAGAACTGGGGAACTCTCAGACAAGAATTATGAGGAAGGCAAAGAGATGCTTCCTGGTTGACTGCAGCTTTGATTTGCCCAAACAGGTATTGACCTATAAAACTAGACTATACTATAAAGCTGAGTCTTGGGGAGATCCTGGCTGAACCTTAACTTCAGGCTTAACTGGGAGGATTCTGTTGACTCCACTCAGTTCTCGTGCTATTAATCTCAACCTTGCCATATAAGCTAGAGTCTTTCTTTTTTAACTGAGATATAATTCACATACCATAAAATGCACCCCATATGCTAGATTCTTTAAATTTTTTATTTAAAAATAAAATTTGGTTGGGACTTCTCTGGAAGTCCAGTAGTTAAGACTCTGTGCTTCCAGTGCAGGGCTGTGGGTTTGATTCCTGGTTGAGTAACTAACATCCCACAAGCCAAGTGGTGAGACCAAAAAGAAAATAAATAAATTTTAAAAATCTGATAGGTTCTTTTTTTTTCCCCCTCAGTTTTATTCTCAAAAAGATAATATACAACCCAAGTTGCCCATCAACAAATGAATGGATTAAGATATATAATGTGAAGTTGCTTAGTTATGTCCGACTCTTTGCCACCCCATGGACTGTAGCCTACCAGGATCCTCTGTCCATGAAATTTTCCAGGCAAGAATGCTGGAGTGGGTTGCCATTTCCTTCTCCAGGGGATCTTCCTGATCCAGGGATCGAACCCAGGTCTCTTGCTTTGCAGACAGACACTTTACCATCTGAGCCACCAGGGAAGCCCATATATATATATATATATGGAAGATATATACAGAATGGAATGTTATTCAGACATTAAAAGACTGAAATTCTGCCATTTGCAGCATCACGGATGGACCTAGAGAATATTATGCTTCGTGAACTAACTCAGAGAAAGATAAAACTGTATGATACCACTTATATGTGTAATCTGAAAGATAATACAGATGAATGTATATGCAAAATAGAAACAGACTCATAGAAAACAAACCAGTGTTTACCAAAGGGGAAAGGAAAGTGAAAGAGACAAATTTGGGGTATAGGATTAAGAGATACAAACCTCTATGTATAAAATAGATAAGCAGCAGGGATATATTATATAGCACAGGAAATTATAGCTGTGATCTTGTAATAATTTTTAATGGAATATAATCTATAAAAATACTGAATCACTATGTTATACACCTGAAATAATATAATATTGTATATCAACTATACTTGGATTTTTAAAAAACAGGTAATACATGCATATAGTTCAAAATTCAATAGGAGTAAGTTATACAGTATAAGTATTAGTTTCTCAGTCATGTCCAACTCCTTGCAACCCCGTGGACTGTAGCCTGCCAGGCTTCTCTGTCCATGGAATTCTCCAGACAAGAATACTGAAGTGGGCTGCCATTTCCTTCTCTAGGGAATCTTCCCGACTCAGGGATCAAACTCGGGTTTCCTGCGTTGCAGGCAGATTGTTTACCATTTTAGCCACCAGAGAAGTCCATCCAGTGTAAAGTAAATTTCAAAAATAGTTTCAATATAGACAATAGATTACTGTACAGACATATATGTACCAAACAGCTGCTGCTGTTTAGTTGCTAAGTCATGTCTGACTCCTTGCTACCCCATGGATGGTAGCCCACCAAGCTCCTCTGTCCATGGGATTTTCCAGGCAAGAATATTGGAGTGGGTTGCCATTTCCTTCTCCAGGGGATCTTCCTGACCAAGGGGTCAAACTCAAATCTGCTTGGTGGGCGGATTCTTTACCGCTTAGCCACCAGGGAAGCTGATATGGATATAAACATATATAAATGGGCAACAGAATTAGAAAAATGATTATGTATTTTAACCTTGAGAGAAGGAAGACCTTTTTTTAAATTTTTTATTTTTTTTTTAGGAAGACCTTCTTAAGAAAAGGAAAAACAGAACCTATAAGAAAATATTGATAAATTTGATAATGTAATATTTTGAAAAAGTAAATTTCCCATCCTCTAATGTTGCTCATTTTCTTCAATCCTTAAGTGTCTCTGTCTTAGGCAACTACAGTTTGTCATTTTTCAGCCATGCTTCCAGATGTGGCTTCTGCACATAGAAGAAAATATGAATATATAAACAAATGCTGATGTACTCTACAGAATGTTCTGCATTCTGCGGTTTTCACTTTTAATGTGTCTTGGAGATTGTTCTATATCAGTGCCCACAGAGCCGCTTCATATTTTCCGTTGGCTAAATTGTATTCCACTGTATGAAAATGCCATCATTTAACTTTAAAAAATATATATATATTTATTTATTTGATTGCGTCAGGTCTTAGTTGTAGCACACAGGACCTTCACAGCATCATATGGCCCACAGGCTCTTTAGTTGTGGCGCTCTGGCAGCCCCATGGCATGTGGGATCATAGTTCTCCGACTAAGGATCAAACTTAGGTCTCCTACATTGCAAGGCAGATTCTTAACCACTGGACCCCCAAGGAAGTTCTTTAACTAGTCTGTTGTTGAAGAGCATGTGGGTTGTTTCCAGTGTTTCGCTGTTACATGCAATGCTGCAGTCAGTATGTTGAATTCAACTTTTTAACTGAAGTTTCTTGATGCACTTATAAGGGTGAAACTGGGATTTTCCTAAAAAACTATTTCTGAAAAATTGTGCATAAACTGCACTTAATAAACCCACATTGTCTAGAGTCTGCTGTTTCACAAAATAATCAGTTTTTAGAACTGATGAGCCTTTTATAGCTTTAGGACCTTAGGGACTGTTATCATCCTGTTTTATAGTAACCATAGTAACAGCATCTCAGAGAATTTAAAGCTGGAAAGGGTACATGAGGTAACTCATTTTTAACTAAAAGATTCAGAGAGGATAAGTGACTTCTCTAAGGCTACACAGCTGCTCAGTGGAACTCAGGCAGGCTCAGCCCCCACGTTCCCTTGTCTTTCACCATCCTGCATCGATGTCTTAGTCATCATGATCATCAGTTCCAGTATTTGTAAACCAAGGATTCTGTTTACAGTGCTCTCTTTAGTTTCCTTCAGGCAGAGATTTAAAATGAAGAAACTTGAAAGAAAAACAAAACCAAAAGCCGGGGTGAAAGCGAGGTCTTTAGGAAGATAGTGGGGTGCTAGAAGGCCCAGGAACACAGTTCTAGCACCCTCTGGGAAAGCCAATGAATGCAAGACTGACTGTTCTCTCTGGGCATTTGTAGAACAGCTGCAGTTTTGTCAACACTGCATGTGGCCCAATAAGAGATCCCGCCTGCCCCTTCTCTCCAGGAGGCTGGCAGTCAGCTTCTGAGATAGGTTTATAGCCAGAGGGACCTGTCAGCTAAGAAAATGCAGTTTGGTGGAGTTGCATTTTCTGAGGGTCAGATTCTAAACGGTGTGTCGGGACTTCCCTGGTGGTCCAGTGGCTGACTTGGAGCTCCCAGTGCAGGGAGCCTTGGTTTGATCCCTGATCAGGGAACTAGATCCCACATGCCACAACTAAGAGTTCACATGCCTCAACGAAGATCAAGATCCTTTGTGCTGCAACTAATAGATAACAATAAAATAAAGTCAGTGTGAAAAGTGAAAGATAAGAATGCAATCAAGGTTAACCTTGAAAGTACCTTAGTAGGGCGGCAGGCAGCTGGCAGACACACAGGCTCTTGATACTTCATCTTAGGCGGTTCCTCTAGTTTTGGAAGAAATTGTCGTTTCTAAGGTCAGGCAGCAGATAAAGTGGTTGGCTTGAACTTGGGGGCTCTGTAGTATGACATATGTGTGTGTTCAAAAAGTACAGTCTCACTCAGCATGCTGAACGCTTGTACTGTGACATCCCACAGGCAGCAGGCTCGGGGCTCTTGGCCCAGTCTCACCCTTGAACAGACGGCAGGTTTATAATTTAGGAAGTAACCATAGGATATTAAGCAAGAAAGGTTCTTTGAACAGGTGAGTAGGGTGTGATGCAGAGATCCGTGGAGTGGGTTTTAAACTGCAGGATTGCAGAGGAAGGACTTAAGCTTTGGGTGACCTGTCATTTCTGTGGGGCTGGGAGAGGGCAGTGCCATGCGTGGCAGACACTTTGCTCTAAGGCTATAGTCCTCCCCATCTGCTCTCCTCCTCTCTTCTTCCCCTGTCTCCCTTCCCCAGTCTCCCTACTACCAGCAATTGTAAGAGGCCTGCGAGGAATCTACCCCATGAGCCTGTGTCTGCTTCCTCTGTGGCCTCCCAACAGCATGTGCTTTGGGACAACTTAGGAGTCAAAGCCACTCTTGGATCCCCATTTCCACTCGCACTGGAGGTGAGGGAAGGCTCAGGATTTCCTCCAAGGAGCCTCTGCTGATGTATCCAGCTAGCATTTCGGATGTGAATTCCCAGTAGCAGTGGAACGCTGTCTGTCATGGTTTATAGAATGATTTCCCTTCCCATTCTTCATTCTTTCACTCACTCACGCCATATGCAAGGTGCTGGGGATGCAAAGATAAAGAAGAGTCAGCTTCCCGCTTCAAGGGGTTCACAGTCTCTGAGGGAGACAGACACACACAAAAGCTAAGAGCCGTTAGTGCCACGATGTCAGTGTGAAAGTGTTCAGGGGTCTGCAGGGCTCAGAAGCAGGATGGGGTCACTTCGTCCAGGCCAGAGGAGAGTGGGACCGTTGGGCAAGGTCTAGCATGGCCCCAGTGCCTTGCCCCATACCTGTACCCAATGAAGGCTATGGAATTAATGAGGACGAGGCTTTCAGGAGGAGCTGGTGTTTGAGCCGAGTCCTGAGAAAGGAGTAGGTGTCCACCAAGTGACAAAGGGGGTCAGGAGATTCAAGGCCCAGGGAGCAACTCAGGCAGGGCCTGGCGTGGAGGTGTGACACAACATGATTTGCTCCGGGAGCTACAGCAGTGGCTGTGGTGGAGCGCTGGTGGGAGGGGGTGCAGAAAAGGGGCGGGTGAGGGCCAGGTCATGGGCCAGCCATTGGTGTCAGCAGAGAGATTTGGACCTTACTCTGAGGGCAGTGGGAGCCCCTGGGGCCCCATGGATGTGTGTGTGTGTATGAGGGAGAGAGAGGATCAGATTGTCTTTTTAAAGATCACTCACTGTGATATGGAGGATTGACTGGAGACGGGGAAGTTGGGCAGCAAAGGGACCAGTGAGGAGGTCACTGCATGAGGTCAGTGTGGTCCCTGGGGCTAGATGAAAAAGTGTCGGAGCCAGAGCGGTACGGGAGGGAAAAGCTGGATTAGGAAGGTGTCATGGGAGTTGGGTTGATAGGCTTTGAGGCCCAACCAAATGAACAGAGCAAGGGAGGTTGGAGTGTTTGCTTAGCTTTCTACTTGGAACCTAAGGGGGAAGGAGCAGGTTTTAGGGGAGAGACACTGAGTCTAATCTCTGGAGACAACTGCAGGACGTTTGAGAAAGTAGTTCTAGTGGGCAGTTGGACACGTAGGTCTTGGGGCAAGATATACCACTGGAGGATGGCAGTGGGGAGCATTGCTTCCCCCATGGACTCTAAGCAGGCTATCAATAAATGTATCATTTAAGTAACCAATAAACATATCATTTAAGTAAAAATGATTCCTTACTGTGTAGCTACAGCTTCCAGACAAGTTCCAGACAAATCTGATTACCTCCCATTAGCCCCCTATTTGTCAGAGATTCTGAAACAGACACTTGGGAATCACCAGGACACAGTTGGAGCTAGGGGAGCTGATGGCATCACCCATGGAGAGCATGCAGTTGGAGGTGAGGGGATCACCATTTAATGGATACAGGACAAGGGGAGTCAGCAACGGAGACCAAGAAGAAAGGAAGGACATCAGGAGAGCTTGGTGTCACAGATGCCAAAGGAGGAGGAAGCGTTACATTTTATGACAACAGAGACCATGATACATAGTATCACCAGGTACAGCACATGGTACATATTTTCATATGTCTTTTATTGAGTTGAAATTGATCACCTGTTCATCCCTGGGGACATCAAGAAAGAGAGGACTGAAAGGAATGATTGACTTAGGAATGTAAAAGTTCCTGGAGTTTTGCCATGAGTAGGGTCTTCTCATTTGATTTAACCTCTCGGAGAAATAGGTGGTACAGTTACCACCTGCCCCAGGGTTGGAATGACATGTGCAAGTTCTTGAACTCAGATATCTTGACTCCAAGTCCACCCTGCCCTGAACTGATGGGGAAACAGAGAAGAGTCCAAGAGGGTGGTAATGCTTTTAATTTCTGGTATTAATTCCCCAAATTGGGGCATCTACTTAGAACCAGGGTAGGATGGATTGCTATATTCAGCATTTACGTCTCTTTGTTCATATCTGTGATTATAAGGTGGCTATAATCCTGTCCTATGTACGAGTATTTAAATGAGACTTTTCTCAGAGGGAAGGATAGAAGCTTGAGCAAAGGTGTTGTCTTGGGGGGCCAGAGGAGTCTGTAAAGGTCGAAGGACATGCTGGGGTAGTCTAGGTCTTTGGTCTGCAAAAGCAGAAGCTGACTCTGGCTAAATTAATGAGAAAAGGAATGTATTGGAAGGATATCTGGTGACTGAATGTCCTGGAAATCTGGAGAAGGAGGCTCAGAAATCTATCAGGATCTGTGCGAAGCTGGGTAGCTAGAACTGAGGACAAAGTGATGATGCCTCTGGCCTGGCTGCCAGCTAACCCGAATGCTGCCACCACCTCTGGAATGCGTTTTGAACTCTCCTTGATTCTTTGTGGTGTCACTCAATCCAGAGGCAGAGGTGGAACATCTGGTTGGCTGGCTTAGGTCACATGCTCATGTTCTCATACGTTCTGGAGTTACAGCTTCCCCAGTGGCAAGTGAAACTCTTCCTTCCACAAGGACTCACAGTGCCAGGTTCCTGAAACCTGAGGATGGGTGCACAGGCCTGGTGAACAGGTGTCCATCATGGAAGCCAGAGCCCATCATAACCCTCAAACTGGGAAGACTGGAGAGTGCAGGTCCTAGGAGGTGGAGACAGGGCATCCCCCTTAGGCCACTGAAAATATCCACATTTTGGTCTTAGTCCTTTGGGACGTCTTTCTGAATCCTTTAGTTTCCAGCTAAACTTTAGGATCCTTTTGTGCTTTTGAGCGTTTCATTAGCAGTTGGGTTTTTCCTCTGGAATCTGAATGATTCCAGTGGAAAAGAGAGCTCATCCCAGCATCTGGATCCTCCCTGAACATTTGGAAAACTTCAGCGCTGCCTTGTAAGGACCGAGGCCAAGGCTTGGCTCTCTCTGCCTAACAGGCAGCTACAGCGTGAATTCTGTTTCTCCTCTGGATTGGGCAAGACCCACGGGCCATGAGGTGTTTGGGAGGTGCTGTCTTGCTTTCCACTGGAGGTTGGAGTTTTGGCTTCAGGCTTGGTTTGTGGAGGGCTTCCCTGGTAGCTCAGATGGTAAAGAATCTGATTCTGACGGTAAAGAATCTCCTGCTGTGCGATTCTTAGGTCAAGACACGACCCAGAGACTAACACTTTCACTTTCGCTTGGTGTGTGGAATGATTGCGGTCCCTGGTGCCCAAGCTGTCCAAAGCAACAGGAGTGGGCCCTTCCCAAGTTCTGATGATGTCAACCTGGTGGAGGCATTTTAGCCAATATCCTGGCTGAGAAAGAACTAAAGGAGCTAGGGCTTCATCTGCCTGGGACTGTCAGCATTGCCAGTCACATCCCTGCCCAGTTTCTCCATCCAGACGAGGTGTTGATTAGGTGAGTGTCAGCTCCCTTCCTGCCCCCAGGCCCTCTGGTTATAACTCTTTGAAATAAGGACATCTTGCATGAAATTTTGGTCATTCAGTTCCAATAAACTTAGATGAAGCAGTTATTTGCTTTAAAGAGAAAAATGCAGTTTTGAACTTTTGGATTCCTGTCTATGGTGGCTGCCAGTGTTTCAGGAGATTGTTTTCCCCTGGTGCCTTGTTGGTGGGGAGCTGCTGCCTCCATGCAGCTGAGTGTGTTAAGGGCCGAGTTCTTGCATCCTGGACTGGAGGTGAGGCCTGAGCCTGAGGCCTGCTCACCAATGTGGGGTCAGGGTGACCCCCAGGAGGGACGAGCAGGAGTGTTCCTGGCCAGTGTTGGCTCTGGCATAGTTTGCCCCCTTTTGCCCATTTCTGTCCAGATGAAACGGAATCGCATTAAAAAACAACACTGAAGCAGAAAAAGAAGTCTTGAGGGATCTGAGTTATGTTACTGAAACACAGCTTTGATCGTGAAAGTGAAAGTGTTAGTCGCTCAGTCGTATCCGACTCTTTGCAACCCCACGGACTGTAGCCCGCCTGGCTTGTCTGTCCATGGAATCCTCGGACAAGATCATGTCGCCCCTCTTAAAAGCCTTTGAGGGCTGCCCAAGTCCTGCAGGAGGAAACTCCCCATCCTCAGAAAGGCGCCCGAGGCCCTGGGAGCCCCAGCCCACCCCTCCTGCCGCACACACTTCCCTCGAGCCGCCCTTCGTGTTGTCTCTGCTCCTCAGCGCGGCGGTCAAGCCCCTGAGCCTTGTGTGGTGGTGTCCCCCTGCCTGGAACGTCCTCCCTGTCCGTTTGCTGGCGGATGCCCACAGAGCCGGCCAGAAGTCACCTGCTTCCTTGCTGCCTTCCTGAGCCGCCACCCTAGCATTTCTGCAGTCGCGCTTCCCCATAGGAGGAGGCTGGCATCAGCCGCAGGTGTGCCTGGCTCCTCCCTGGCCTGGCACACAGTAGGTGTCCGTGCTGTGACTGGAAGGGTGGCCTGAGGGGGTGTGAGGATGCGGGGGCGGGGGGGACAGGCCCAGGACCTGGCCTAGGTCGGGGGCACTTGTGGTGAGTGAGCTGACAGTCTCCCCTGGCACCTGCAGATGGAGCCAACACCCTGGGGGCTTTGCTGTCGCTCTGAGCCTGAGGGAGACCCGGGTGAGGGGAAGAAGGGGATTGAGGGCCACAGAGAGCCAGCACATGGGTCCCCCTCATCCTGGAGAGGACTCTGAGGAGGCGATGGCAGTGAGGAGCTGGTTTGAAGGTGGCAGAGACTTCCCTCCCCCATCAGCCCAATCCCTGAAGAAGGAGAAACACCAGCTGCCCTCGGAGGACGTGCCCGGCACTGTCTGCCGGCTTTGCACAGAGAAGGAACTCCGGAGAACGAGTCAGCCGACCGTGAGAGGAGACCTTGAGGTTTTAAAATGAAAGCCCTTTTGAGCCGAGTGGTGGTCAGGACAGGCTGCACGGCAGCGCTTCCTGTCGGACGGGGCGGACGAGCAGCCCCCGACGCTGCAGCAGGAGCCCCAGAGCAGGCCCCTGGGGTCTCCTTCTGTCTATGAAATGAGATGCTTAGACACATCTGGTTCTTTTCCTGCTCAGAAATTCCCCAAGCCTGTGAACGGAGCCTGGCAGGCAGTGTAATTTATGATGCCTCACAGTGGGACCCGTGTTACCTCTCAGGGGCCCTCCTGGTGTGGAACAGTTATCAGGGGTCTGCATGCCACTTTAAGAGAGAGCCGTGGAGAAGCATCTTCCCTGCCATGCCTGGTGAGGGAGACTTTCTTTCGGAAACGATTTTCTTTCTCCAAATCGACTCTCCCTTAGCGGCTGAGCCCATACACACATAGTCCTACTTGACTGCTGGTGAGTGCGTGGCATCTGTTGTTTGCAAAATATGTTTGCAGAACCCGAAAGCACATCGTTTCTCAAAGCTCCTTTAGGAACCCACTGAAGTGTGTCTTTGTTCTTGGCACCTGGAAGGTCAGCCCAGAGGAAGCTTGGGTGGTGGGGTGGGGTTGATGTCCTGGGGAAGTGTTGGCCCACTTGCGGATTTCTTTTCAGATCTGCTTTTGTTTCTGCCTCCTTGGGACCGGCTCCCTCTTCCTGTCCATCTCAGTCCTTCACCTTCCCACCCACATCTCTGGCCTCCTTCCTCATCCCTCCCCAGCAAATTCACTGGCGCTCCCTCTAACATCCATTCAGTCATAGGGTTTATGCTCCAGATGCCCAACCCACAGGGGGAGCTGGGAAAAGTGGACTGACTTTAAGGGTACATGCTGATTGGCAGGATTGGAAGGTGTTGTCAAGAAAACTACTTTGGAAAATAGATAATCAAGATAACTCACACAGAGCAATATATCTTTAAAATGTAGAACTGGAAGCTATAAAGAATGTTAATTTCCTTTTACGTATTAGTATTACTATTGGGAATTTATTCTAAGGAAATAATTCTAGATAAGAATAGAGCTATATGCACAAAGATATTTGTAACAACATCATTTGAAATAGCTAAAAACTGTAAACAGCCTGAGTGTTCCACATGGCTACATAATTTGTGATACTTAGACTCAGTGGACTATTGTGCCAACAATAGTCTAGTATGAAGTAGCATGAATAGTCTGTTAGACTAGTATGAAGATGATAGTAATTCATGGGAAAATGTTGAAGAATTGTGGAAAAAGTGGCTTCTGCTTTAACAGGCAAAACTGCAGATAAACTTATTTAATGAGGGCATAAAAACTGATTACCTTGGCTGTGGTATAAATTGTGGTATAAATTGGGATAAAGTAAACACAAGATTTAGGTGACGTGGTCATGAATGGAGTATTTGTGTATTTAAAATTGTGTGTTTAAAATGTATAAATATATACATTTATATAATACTTTAATATATTTTATGTTTATATCAATATCTCATTTAGCATGCTTGCCTGGGAAATCCTATGGACAGAGGAGCCTGGTGGGCTACAGTCCACGGGGTTGCAGAAGTGTCAGACACGACTTAGAGACTAAATAACAACAACAATACTTATATCAGTATAACACGTTATATATTAATATACTTTATTATACTTTTATAACATTATAGCCATGTACTTTAATATATATTATGTTTATACAACATTTATAGTTGCTGTTGTTGTTCAGTCCCTAAGTCGTGTCTGACTCTTTATGACCCCATGGACTGCAGCACACCAGGCTTCCTTGTCCTTCACTATCTCCTGGAGTTTGCCTAAACACATGTCCACTGAGTTGATGATGGCATCCAACCATCTCATCCTCTGTCACCTCCTTTTTCTCCTGTCCTCAGTTGTTCCCAGCATCAGGGTCTTTTCTAATGGTTGATTCCTCACATCAGGTGGCCAGAGTATTGGAGCTTCATCTTCATTCCTTCCAATGGATATTCAGGACTCCCGTGGTGGCTCAGATGGTAAAGAATCCACCTGCAATGCGAGAGGCCTGGCTTCGATCCCTGGGTTGGGAAGATGCCCTGGAGGAGAGCATGGCAACTCACTCCAGTATTCTTGCCTGGAGAACCCCATGGACAGAGGAGCCTGGTGGGCTACAGTCCATGGGGTCACAAAGAGACAGACACAACTGAGCGACTAAGCACAGCACACAGCACAGGTGTTCTTTAAGAGTGACTGGTTTGATCTCCTTGCTGTCCTACTTTAATATATATATACTTATATAACATATAAATGTATAAGCTTATATATATTTTACTTGTATTACATAATTATATACTTTTCTTTAAAAGAAAGACCTTAACGTATCATTGTCTTTGGATCTGGGTGGGAAGGAGGCCCCAGGGGAGGAACTCCAAACCTCCCATCTGCTACCACCTGAAAGAAAGAACTGGTATGTCTTATCAGCACACCGCACTGCAGGGGCTGGAGAATTCAGATTGGCTGAGTCTTTTAGTAACGGGAGGCCTGACTTCATAGGCTGACTACATAATTTTGGGGCTCCCAGCATGGACTCTGCCTGGTGCAGGCTATCCCCAGTGGCCTCAGAGTCCCAGATGATTGTTTGCACCTGGGTTTCCAGGGCTCCGGCCCAGTGAGCACGTGTGGCCCTGAAGCTGAGACTCTGGCTCTGAGCTGCCCCCTCACCTCTGCCTGGTCCCGCAGGCCTAGCTGCAGCGGGAGGCAGATTCTCTCTTCTGCAGTTCACACAGGCAGCAGAGAGGATGTGATTTGCAAACTGACCTCCTGTGGCCCTGCCTGACTCAGGTGGAGCCCCAGTGACTTTGTGTCTTGGGTGTTTGCAGGGTTGCACATATTCATTATAGTATTGAAACTTAGAAAAAATTAGAGTTGCCCTTTAACCAACCTCGGGGCGGGGCTTCCCTTGTGGCTCAGCTGGTAAAGAATCCTCCTGCAATGTGGGAAACTTGGGTTCAATCCCTGGGTTGGGAAGATCCCCTGGAGAAGGGAAAGGCTACCCACTCCAGTATTCTGGCCTAGAGAATTCCATGGACTATACAGTCCATGGGGTCGCAAAGAACTGGACACGACTGAGCGACTTTCACTTAACTTTAACCAAGCTCAGGAAGGAAGCCCCCACATTCATCCAGTCTCTCTCTCTGGCTTGGCCGGCAGGGCCCTCTGACCCCTCCCATCTTGCCAAGAGCTCTGCTGGGACTTGCAGCTGCAGGTGTGGCCTGTGGCTGAGCAGCTGACTGTCTTCTGACCGTGTCTGACCACTTTGTGTCTCTAGCATCTCAGCACCTTGAGGCGCCTAGTGAAAGGTCTTCTTACCCACCACTCCCCCTTGGATTTGCCTCCCTGTGTGGAGCCTTCTCCCTGTCTTTTTTTTTTTTTTAATTGGAGTATAGTTGCTTTACACTGCTGTGTCAGTTTCTGCTGTATAGCAAAATGAATTGGCCATCTGTCCCCTCTTTTTTGGATTCCTTTCCCATTTAGGTTGGGCTTCCCTGGTGGCTCAATGGTAAAGAATCCGCTTGCAGTGCAGGAGATGCAGGAGACATGGGTTTGATCCCTAAGTCAGGAAAATCCCCTGGAGGAGGGCATGGCAACCCACTCCAGTGTTCTTGCTGGGAAGATCCCATGGACAGAGGAGCCTGCTGGTCTCCCTTCCATGGGGTCGCAAAGAGTCAGACACGACTGAAGTGACTGAGAACACGTGCCCGCCCATTTAGGTCACCACAAGCTCTGAGTAGAGTTCCCTGTGCTATACAGTAGGCTCTCATTAGTTATCTGTTTTATACACATAAATCTCCAATTTATCCCCTGGCTTCCCTGGTGGCTCAGAGGTTAAAACCTCTGCCTGCAATGCGAGAGACCTGGGTTCGATCCCTGGGTCAAGAAGATCCCCGGGAGAAGGAAATGGCAACCCACTCCAGTATTCTTCCCTGGAGAATCCCATGGACAGAGGAGCCTGGTGGGCTACAGTCCACGGGGTCGCAAAGAGTCGGACACAACTGAGCAACTTCACTTCACTTCACCACCCCACCCCAGCTTTCTGTCTCAGTATCCATGCATTTGTTCTCTACGTCTGTGTCTCTATTTCTGCTTTGCAAATAAGATCATCTTTGCCATTTTTCTAGATTCCTTGTCTACGTGTTAAGACACAATGTTTGTTTTTCTCTGACTTACCTCACTCTGTATGACAGACTCTAGGTAGCCTTCTCAGTGGGGAACTTTGTTGTCACGTGGAGTGTCTGGAAGGCCCACGATCATTCTTTCCCTGTGACTAGCACAGTCCAAGGCAGGAAATGGAGACTCCTTGTGTTGTTTGGAGTCCCGGGGTGGGTGGAGCCAGGAGAGCCCTGGGCAGACCTCAAGTGGGCAGGTTGGAGCCTGCTAACGCAGAAGCCACTGCAACAGAATGTGTGGAGAGATGGGTTTATCACAAGCCTACATGCGCTCAAGCCAAATTCCAGAACTCTCAAGATTTGGAGTTTGTTGTTCCATGATCAGAAAAAAACAGGGCCTTGTGGCAGGAGGTTTGCCGGGGTCAGAGGGAAGCTGGAGAGCGTGTGGGCCCAGGGCTTGCCTGGATTCTCACGAGGGTACTCAGGCCAGTTTCGTGTCCTTCATGTCACACAGGCTTGTGTGTGGGTGTCACTCAGGTTGTGCGTGGGTGTCACTCAGGTTGTGCGTGGGTGTGGAAGCAGAGATGAGGAATATTCACGTGCTTCCCTTGAATATCGTGTTCATTCTTCGATGTTGTGGTCCCATTCCCACCCCCTACAGTGATCTCAAGCCAACTCCAAAGGGACCATTGCTGGTTGGTGTCCTAACTGATACAGAATCTAAGTAACAGGCTGTCTTCCTGAACCCAGGACCCAGCAATAACTGCTTGTCTCAGTTCCCTAATTTAGAGACCACGTGCGTGCCCCAGGGTTGTCAGCAGCTCAGTTTCTTGTAGCTTGAAACACATTTCCATAGAAACATGCTATAAATGGTGGTTGGGCTGGTTCCTAGGCTAGCCCGCAAAGAGCCCCAGTGTCACCTACGAAGTTGCTGAAATAAGGTATTAGTAAAATTGAGAGCGCAAATGCAGCAGTTAAGAGCTAGCACCCAGGACTCTGGAGGTTAAATGGTGCGGGTTTATTTGTGTCACTTTGTTTCTTGGGCAGAAGTGTCTTTCAGAGCCCACAGTCATAACCCCTGCCCACAGTCATAACCCCTCCTCTCCCCGTTTACATTCCTTCTTCCTTCCTCATCAAGGCAGGGGGCAGGACCTACCTGTGCCTGGGACCTGGGCTGGGGTATTTTTATGATGAGGAAATTCTGTCCAAAGGCCTTTACACCATCAATATCATCATTACCATCATCATCATTATCATCATCATTATTATTTAAACCATCTTGATCAACTTAACAGAATAAACATTACACCTTGGCAATTTGCACTGTTCGGAATTTTCTGATTGCTGCAAAATGTTCCTATGGAGTTTTAACATAGTTAAAAAGTCTCCCTCTACTATTTTTTGTTCTGATTCTGTCACTTAACATGAGTTCATCGAATGGTTTCATCAGATTGTTTCCTTGTGTCAATCCTTTTGTATTTCATTCTGTTACCATACCATCCTGTAATCTGAATGGAGTTCCATTTGGGGGGAGTCTAAATACAGGCTCCTATGAGCCTCTTTTATAAAAACTCCTTTGAGGTGGTAGTTTGAGTTGTTTTCATGGGATCCGTCTCCTGACTGTAATAACCTGATCAAGTCTTCAACTCTTGCAACACAATGTGGAATCACATTCTAGAAGGATCTGAGCAGTTTACAGCAGCACCTCAGTGTATCTGCAGCTGTTTCCTGATGACCTGCCAACAGCAACTTTCTTGTTTATTTACTTATTTTCACGTTGACTCGGGTCATAATGGGTCCTTAATGGTGTTCTAATTTGCATATCTCAAATTGCTGCTGAGACCCTGCATTTTTCCTCCTGATGATTTACTGTTTGTCTTTCCTTATGTGTCAAACTGTGCTCATCTGTGACTGCGGAGCCTCCCCCGCTTACAATTTATCTCCTCGGAACCACTTTCCTGTTGGGAAATACAAAATCCTGCCTTCCTCCCTGCTTCCTGGATGGGGCCCCGCCCCTCGACCTGGACTAACTCCTCTCCACTCTGGGTGGGGGTGGGAGGTACCAACGAAGAGGGGGCTGTGCCTGTGATGGAAGCAGAGGGGAGGTAGGTGCCAGGCAGGGGCTTGCCTGCTGATTCTGAAATAGGTTCATTAAAGTGACCTCCTTGGAGGAAGGCTGTGCTGGGAGATTCTGGGAGGAGCCAAAGGCAGGTAAGGGCTGCAGAGGGCACCTGAGTACATCTGGTTTAAGGGTCACCCACTGAAAGGCCGGTAGGGAGTAGGGGGATCTCAATAACAGAGGCCTGCTGGGTGCAAGAGAACAGCACAGGTTAGATGATAAATGACGGTGACCCGTGGCCTAGGAAGGGGTGGAATCTGGAAAATTGGAACGTGTACCTCCCACCATAGTGCCTGGCACGGCTACTTGA
Source organism: Cephalophus harveyi (assembly GCA_006410635.1). Classification (NCBI taxonomy): domain Eukaryota; kingdom Metazoa; phylum Chordata; class Mammalia; order Artiodactyla; family Bovidae; genus Cephalophus; species Cephalophus harveyi. The sequence continues at coordinate 1,154,137 of SJYT01057307.1, forward strand.
CTCCACCCCGGAGAAGGAGGGCCCAATGTAAGCAATGTTCTTTTTTTTTTTTTTCAATGATAAACCAAAAGTCCCGATTTTTAACTTAAATCTCCTGATTTAAATAAATATTTGGAAATACATTTAAATCAATAAAAATAAAATACATTATATAGGTCAAATGCAGTGTATCTGGAAATGAGCCTGGCTTGTGAGCCTCCAACCTGTGACCCCTCATTACTTGATGGTTTTTCTGGGAAAACAGGCCTAGGGAGGCATCCTCATATAGCCGAGATCAGGACTCAGAAAGCCCAGCCGTCAAGTACCATCTGTCTGACCTTGGAAGAGCTGTTTAACCTTATCTATAAAAAAGAGGATAATCGCTTCCTCAGGGTGCTGGGTGGAGCTGTTGGGGGCGCATCATGTCAAGCATTTAGTAGATGCTCAGTTAATGTGTTGATAGGTCCTGCGTGGGGTCATCTGGAAAATTAAGGGAAGAGTTAGGCCCAGAACGTTGCTCTCCTGACTCCTTGTTCAGAGCTTGTTTCATATCACATTGGCCTGCTTTTACGGGAATTTTCAGAGATGTCTGGACACAGGGGTCCTTCTGACCTCTGGGAAAATACAAGTCACTTTATGAGAGCTTGCCTGACAGTTACTGAGCTCATGTAATGGGGACTTAGCTCTGTAGGCTTTGCCTTGCAGTCCCCAGAACGCAGGAGATCCACTCTCAGTAGCAGTAGTAATAATAATAATACCATACAGGGAATTCTCTGACAGTCCAGTGGTTAGGGCCCAATATTTTCACTGCCAGGGCCTGGGTTCAATTCCTGGTTGGGAAACTAAGATCTTGCAAGCTGTGTGGCAAAAAAAAAAAGAAAAATAATAATACCATATACCATTGACCCTAAGAAACCAATGATTATAAAACAACCATTATTTTAGGCAAACTATGAAAAAGAAAATGCTGCTAGTTAAACCATGATGTGCTGTCAATTGTAAGATGCATCTTGATTTCAGAGATATTAAAATGGGGGAAGTGTGCATCTTAGAATGGAAGAAACAGAATGGTAATAAAGTAGTGATAGTAACAGTTATATCTTATTGCTTACCTCAACTTTTCACGTGTAGAACGCGTAAGGGACGGAGGCATGAAAAACAGATAATGGCATGGGAGTTAGGAGAGCGCGCGGCTGTTTTGATCCTTTGGGGCAGAGACCGAGACAGTTGGAAGTGCCTGGGATTGACAGGAAATTCTCTGAGAACTTCCCAGGTAGCTCAGTGGATAAAGAATCCATCTGCAGTGCACCAGACTCAGGCAGATGTGGGTTCGATCCCTGGGTCAGGAAGATCCCCTGAAGGAGGGCACGGCAGCCCACTCCAGTATTCTTGCCTGGAGAATCCCATGGACAGAGGAGCCTGGCTGGCTGCAGTTCGTGGGGTCACAAAGAGCCAGACACGACTGAAGCAACTGAGCAGGAGCACGCACACGGAGGAGGAAGGGAGTGAAGCGGCCCTTGGCTGAGGAGGAAGCTAAGCAAGGAAGGATGTGTTGCAGCTGGAACTAGCTTCAGCCAGATGCCACAGGGAGCCCTGCAGTTGGCATTGCTCCAGCACAGATATGATCCCACCTTGAGGGAAGGGGGCCCCATCTTTTGGACCCACCCCTCTCTGACACCCCCCCACCCCCAGTCAGTCATTGCCTGCAGTGCTCTCTCCCAGGAAGGGTTCCCTTTGAGAAGGGAGCAACTGTGAGCCCTTAGCAGCCAACACTCAACAGTAGCTGGGGAATGGCGTACCAGGCTGATAAAAGGGGATCTGGGGGTGGGGGCCTCCAGCGATGTTCACTGCAGTGGCCGTCCTCTGCTTGAGGACGGAAGGAGTCAAGGAAGGCTTCCCGGAAGAACTATCATTAAGCTCAAGTCAAGAGCAGGGAATGCTTACCTGTGGATGCAAGGAGGGGGAGCATATGGGAGAAAGCAGCCATCTTGGGGAACTTCAGGTTGTTTGACTGGGTGGGCCAGGGGCTGGGAAGTAGGGCAGAGCCAGATCGTTCCAGAACCGCAGGTGCCTGGCTAACAGCTTTTTGCAGCAGGTCATGGGAGCTTTTTTTTTTTTGGCCGCACCATGTGGCATATGGAATCCTTTTTCCCCCCAACCAGGGAGTGAACTCATGTTGCCTACATAACCAGGAAGATTCTTAACCACTGGACCATCAGGGAAGTCTGATGGGAGCTATTGAAAAGGGATGTGATCACTCTGATGGCAGTATGGGCGATAAATGTCCTAGACTAGATCAGTTAGGAGAGGAGAAAATATGGTAGCCAATACTTAGGAAAGACTTAATGTATACCATTGTTTTAAGCTCTTATCATCCCCATTTTGCACATGAGAAAACCAAGGGGTTAAGTAAGTTGCTCAAGGTCATCAAGCTAGTGTGAACTAAGAATTGGGCTAAGGTCTCAGCCTGTGCTCTTAACCTGCACATTCTCATGAATATGAATTTTGGCTTCTAGTCCAAGATGCATCATTTGTATTTGTTTTCATTTAAAAATAAGGCTTTAGAAAACTGCCCAGTGCATAAACTGGATCTCAGGGGTCCTGTTCCTCCTGACCCACAGCCATAAGGTAGGGAAGCCGAGTTCCAGAGAACAGCCCATGAAGGAGTCCGTTCTGGGGCTGGTTTTGCAGGGGGCGTTGGACTGTGCTGAAACGAGGCCTTTGGGAAGCTGGCAGCTCTGGTTCTGTGAAGAAAGGGCGTTTCTGTTTGTGGCCCTGCCGGCCCGCCCTCCCTGGAGGCCACACCTGTTTTGTCCTTCTCCCTATCCCCGGCCAGACGTCTGTCCCAGAGTGACAGCAGCAACTGGGGACGTCTGCAGAAGCTTCCTCTTGGGCCTGACAAAGGCACTCAGAGCCTGGACCAGGCTCTCCGAGAGAGGGAGGTGGAGGCGGGGGTCGGTGGGTGGCCCACAGCGTGAGGACAGGCTGCTGGGCAGGGCTGCGCCTGTGGAACAGGTGAGGTCAGTGTGAACGCAGGCGGCGGAGGGCCCCCTGGGTTTTCAAGGGCAGAAGAGAAGGCAGTGCAGGGACTTGTCAGCACATGGTGCCTTAACTTCACAGCTGGGGTCTCGAGCCCTCTGCTCCCTCAGAAAGGACGTGGCCAAAAAAGGGTGTGAAGAGAAGGCACAGGTGTCAAAGGAGTGTCCCTACTGGGGACGGGTGGGCATGCAGTGGAGAAGCTTGGAGGGAAGGACCCAAAGTGCAGGAGCTGGGCAGAAGCCTTGGAGAGACACCTGGAAGGGACACTGAGTCAGTGCTGCAAAGAGTGTCTCTGGGCAGAGCCCAGCAGAGAGCGTCACCCCAGGCTGATGGGGTGGACCTGGCTTTTCAGATCAAACAGAATCTTGGCGAGGTTCTCGAAAGGGAAAAGCTAATTTTAGGAGAAGAGGATCTAGGATAAAATAGTAAAAAAAAAAAAAAATTGTAACCTCATATAAGTACATGGTATACAGCTAAAAATTTTTGTCTTTGTGATTCTCTAAATCCCTAGAAGGCATTCTTTTATGGTTTGTGTCGCAAATCCTTTACAGTGCATCTCATAGGGACCCAGAACTCAAGACTCAGAGAAGCTAAGTGTCAACTTCCCTAAGATTGCACAGTGGATTGGCTTTAGCTAGGCAGGATCCAGACCCAGTCCTGGTTTCCTGTTCTTTCTACATACAGCCTTGTCTTTCTTCTGTTGTAACTGTAGGTCATAAGGTCCCAGAGGTAGGTAGTCCCTTTATTCTGAAAAGGGAAGTGACAACAGGACACAAGGCACGTTAGGGACATACGGTGGACTTGAGATTTCCTCAAAGGTATTTGTGCTCTCAACTCCCCACATTCCTGCAAAGGTTGGTTATTCACTTAAACACACTATGTGTGCTGGCCTGGATGGAAAGTCCTGATAGAGAAAGGACAATGGAAAAAGGACTGGAAAGCAGGCGTGGGGTTTGGGGTGAAGAAAACTGCTGTAAATGAATGATGGAAACAAGGTTAATGGAGGCAGGAGGACGGGTGGTGAGAACCTGGCTTCCATGGAAGCTTCTTTTTATCTTTTAGTAACAGCTTTATTGGGATAGAATTCACATACCACAGTATTCCCCCTGCAAGTTTCTTCATGGTCTCAGAAGAGGATGCAAATGATGACCACTCAGGGCAGTGAGGGGTAACTCGGCGCAGAGTCCAGAGAGCACATGCTGTTCCTGGAAGCCTCTTGAATGCCATATTCTACGGTCACTGGGACCCAGGGTGCTTTGCTTCCTGGAGTGTTTCTCAGCAGATACACTCCCGGGGACCTGGAGCTCTGTGCTCTTTGCTGTAGTTTATAGCTTGCTAGTGAAGAAAAGCCTGTTCCCTGGGTAAGGTCCCTGGACCATCTCTCTCTTTTTTTTTCTTTTCTTCTGCAATCGGCACCCTTTTTAGTTGCCCCTATAGGAAGGGTTAGAGCTTCTAGAACTAAAACTTTCACTTCATGTGTCAGTGATTCTGCACTGTCATATCTGCAGCAAAACTGACCTCCAGGGCCTTCTTGGAAGAGCTGCAGCTTTCTTTACATGTCCTCATCTGCCAGCCTTTGGGAGGGAGACTTCTGCCAGGCAGGAGCCATCTGGGACAGTCTTGGGCCCTCCTCCCCTCCATGCGCACATGCCCCTTCTCCCTCTCTTCCTTTGTGAGCGAGAGCTACTCCAAGATGAGCAGGGCTGTTCCAGGTCACTGACTCCTGTTTCTTATGCATCCTGCCATCTACCCCTCCTCCCTGTGCTGCTTCCTGGGCCTAGCCCAGCAGCCGGGCATGGGACAGGGAGGGAGTCCTGGTGGTACAAGGCTGAGGAGTGCCCTTTGGAGTGGCTCCCACTTGTTCCCTGGAGGCTGGGCTCTGGTTCCGTGGTGGCAGGCTCTTTTAGGAATGTGCTCCCCAGCTAGGGTTCTGGAGGGAAACATCCCTGGGGTGGTCTGCACTGGTTCTTGGTGGGTCTGGCTCTGGGCTGGCCCAAGGCCACTTCTGGGGACCAGGCCCAAGGGGGAGGTCAGGATGGCTGCAGATTTGCAGAGGAACCTGGCAGCAGTGAGCACCGGAGACCAGGTGGCTTTGCTTTGGTTCCCTCACTTGGATGAGGTGTCAGTGGGAAGGAAAACATCAGACAAATGGAAAAAACAAAAAAGATTTTGCACAGAACCTCTGCCAGGAGTCCCGGGAGTCCAGCCTCTACTTGGGGGCCCGCGTGCCTGAGCACCTCAATCCCTCAGTGACTCACTGCCTTCCTCTGGGGGAGACGGGAAGAGGAAGAGAGGTGACAAACTATTGGCTTGCCTTGTGATCTTGTGTAAATCACTCAACCTCTCTGAACCTTAGTGTTCTCATCCATAAACTGAGCGAGATGGAATTTCTCATACACACAGGGTTGTTAAGTAGGCTGTGTGCGGGGACATGCTTTGAGAATTGCCAGGAACAATACTGTCAGAGCAGATGCTAAATCCGAGAGCCTGGGCTTTTCTTTGTTGGAGGTGGTTTCCCTGGCTCCTCTGTTCATTTTTTGGCAATCACAGAATCATGGATTTTAAACTGGAAGGAATTTTAAGAGGTCATCGGGTCCAGTCCCCTGACATAATTATCTTTATTTGGCAGATAAAACGAAGTTGTCATTACTGTGACATATGTATAAATAAGCCCTTTTCCTCCTGGGTAAGGTGTGAGCTCCAGCTGCACACAGGGGCTCCCACCAGCGAAGGGGTGGAAGAGGAGAGTAAGGTCATGCCTCTTAGAAGCAAGCGTGGGGTTTTGAAGGCAACCCTGTAGCTCAGACGGTAAAGAATCTGTCTGCAATGCAGGAGACCCGGGTTCGATCCCTTGGTCGGGAAGATCCTCTGGAGAAGGGAATGGTAATCCACTCCAGTATTCTTGCCTGGAGAATCCCATGGACAGAGGAGCCTGGCGGGCCACAGTCCATGGGGTCGCAAAGAGTCGGCATGGGGTCGCAAAGAGTCGGACACGACTGAGCGACCAGCCATAACAGCATAGGCAGAAGGTACCAGTATTGTCTCTGTCATCCACTGGGGCAGGGGGAGGGCCGAGGTGGGGAAGGGCCTTGCCCTGCAGGCTCAGAAGGGCGGTGAGAATCGCATTCTGCTGCCCCTCCCCTTCCCCCTGAGAAAGCAAAGGATGCACCTGCCTCTCAGGACTGGCCACAGGGGAAAAGCGGCTGCTGCCAGGACACAGTATATTCTTCAGTGGCTTTTCCTTCAAAGAAAAATCTCCTTCTGATCCATCTCCTTGGGAAAAACAAAAACAAATGAAAAGAGCCAGGGAAAATAGGCTCCCTCCCCAGGACTTACTCCTGGCCCTGGAGCCTCACTGTAAGGATACTTGGGGGCCAGCAAGAACCACCTGAGTAGCAGAAATATTTCCCATCTTCCCCGCCAGTTGAGGAGGCATCGCGGGATGGCATCAGGTGATGGTAGGAAAGGTAGGAGAACTACAGGCAGGCAGCCCAGAGCTGCCCAACTCTGGCCTCAGTTGCTAGAATTAAACCGAGGCTCTTTTTACATCTAGGTAATAGAGACACGGGTTTTTAGGAGCTGGGACCAGTCTCTCAATAACCTTAACACCGCTAGCCAAAAAGGGAAACTGGGGGAGACTGTTAATAAAGTGCCTTGGAGAGGACTGCGCGTGCCCTACCGTATCCAAAACCAGAGTTTTCTTTGTGGAAGAAAGCGACTGTGTCCTCCCCCAGCATCACACACAGACTTTCCTGGCAGGCCCGATGGGTTTCCAAACATTTCGTCACCGTCTCCTCCTGACCTTGGTGTGAAAGGAACGAGCCGCGTGGCTTGTTGGTTCCAGCAAAGCCATCGGGGGGCACCGTTTCTGGGCTGGGGGAGGGTGGTGACTGACTCTGGAGTGGAGGTGAGGTCTGCTGGAAATCCCCAGCCCGGGCAGCCGCCGGAGGTTTAAAGACGCCTTCCCCTGCCTTATTTGGTCTCAGGAAGTGGGCGGTGCCGGGCCTGCTGGCTGAGAGGCCGACCCGAGACAGTTGTGCTGATGAAGTGGTAGAGCTGGTTCCTGCTCGCCGCCGTGCCGCGCGCGCCGGCCGGCCGCTGGGCGCTCCGCGCTCCCAGCCCGGAGTTGTGCAATCCTTTGTAGCACGCCAGAGAGTCCTCCTCCTTCGCTGTTGCCTCTCGCCCTCTCTCTCTCTTTTTTTTTTTTTCAAGCTGTGAGCTCAACCGATGAGTCAGAGCAGTGCAATCCTGACACTGCATCGCAGGACTGGGGGTGACACGGAGGGAGGGAGAGCGATCGCGAGGCGGAAACCACGGACGCGGGGTGCGTCGAGGCTCCTGCGCCGCAAGCAAGGGGTGACAGCCCGCGCGTCCCGCCCGGGCCCCGCCAGCAAACTTCCCAGCCTCGGGAGGCGCGGGCTGGCGGAAACGCTGAGAGCGCCGCGGGGCGGCGGCGGCGGCGGCGCCTGTTTGTTTTTAAAATCGGGAGTGCGTGCAGGCTGCTGGAGCCTGGGAGGCGACCGAAGGCGGCGGCCCGCGGCGGAAAAAGGACAGCCGATGCGGGAGCTCGGGCCGGAGCGGGGTAAGTGGGGCTGCCAGGCCGGCGGCCGAGGCCTGCACGCGGCTCGGCGCAGAGCCCGCCCTGGCGGCGGCGACGGCCAAGGGACCCCGGGCTGCGCGCGAGCAGAGGCGGCTGCTGGGCGCGCGGGCTGCAGGTCTGCAGGCGCGGCCCGGAGCGCGGGCGCCGGGCGGCGGCAACTTCTGCGGCCCGGGCGGCGGGGGAAGCGCGCGCGTGTACATGCGTTTGCCGCCCCGCCGCGCGCCCAACCGCGGCCCGCACCCCCTGGGCCCGCAGCGGCGTGTGCAGCGCTGACCCGCCGTGTTTGTGCAGCTACGCAGTTCGCGCGCGGCCCCCGCCCACCCGGGCGCGGCCCCGGCAGGAAAACCCTCCCAAGCCGCCGGGCACACGGTGGCGGCCGCGGCAGGCTCCGAAATACGGCTGCTCCTCTGCCTGAGCGAAACGTGGTGTCCTACGGGACTCGCTTGCATGACCTAGCCGAGTTCCGGGAGGCGGGGGGCAGGGTGGGGGTGGCTCGCGAGCTGCGGGAACTTGGCGCGGGAGCCTTTCCCCTTGCACCAGAGAGTGGACGTGGAAACTGCGCCCGCGCCCGGAGTTTTGGGGACGGAGGTGGTGGGGAACCGGAGCTAGTGCAGCAGAGGCCTAAGCTGGAGCGTTGCGGGCAGGCGGAGCGGCCTCACTCCGGCCCTGCTGGCGCACCTCGGACCTGTTACCCCGCGGTCGCCCCCGCGCGCCCCGCGCCGCTCGGGTCTGCGGAGCCCTCCCGCTGCCTCACCTGGTGGTGGTGCGTTTGGTGGTTCCCGTACGGAGCTCGGGAGCCCGGGTCTTTTTCTGGACCCTGCGTATGGTCGGCTTGGTGAAAGTGGTCACACCAATCTTTCGTTTAACTCATACAGGAAGGGTTGCATTTCCAGGGCCCCCCACCCAGGTTTCTGGATTTAAGGACCTGGGGCTTTCAAGCCTCAGCCCCAAAGAAGCCTCAGGAAGCCAGGCCTGGAGGAGGTACCTGCCAGTCTAAGCGGGGCTCGGGGTCGGGGGGTACCCTGGGTATTCCAGCCCAGCCTCCAGAGTGAGCTGCTGGAAGGATGAAAGGGGAAGCTCCTCTCCCCCATTTAAAACTTTGTCGGTCACAAACTTTAGTGGCTACTTCCTGCTTCCACCATCCCACCGGGACCTGGGTGCCAGCCTGTGGAGTCTTGCTCAGGGGACGGTGGGCTGGGCGAGAGCTGGCTGGCCTTGATTGACTATGGAGGCCACCTAGGCACGTGTGTGCAGGGGATCCCTGTTGGCAATGGTGACCCGGGCGGGGAAGAAGGGGGAGGGGAGGTCTGGCTTGCTCCAGCAGGGGGAGCCTGCCTGGTGGCCTCTTGGAGGTCTGGCCTCTGCTGGGCCCTGCAGCTCCAGGACTGAGGCTGGAGCCTTGATGAAGGAGGATGAACCGCAGCTCTGTGGAGAAACCTCTCTTTCCTTGTGGGGTCCTGGCTGAGGCAAGGAAATCATCTCCCTTGCTCCAGAACCTCCCAGTGACTGTGTGCACGTGCCGCTTTTGAGTCAGAGAAATGTACCATTTTCATAGGTGGTTAGAAGGCTTCAGGAGGAAGGGGAAAGGAGAAGCCATCTCTGGTTGGAAATTTATGGATCCTTTTTTTTTTCCTACGGCTCTGGACAGTGAATAATAGGAGTGTAAACATTCAATCACTGTGATAAACCATCTCATCGCATGTCTCTGGCCCAGTCTCCTCTCTAATTGGATTGGCCTCTGGCAGGTTACTCTGGTCTGAGTAGCTCCCAGGGGCCAGCGGGGTGAAGAACCTGGAGGGTTCCTTCTTCTCCCGCTCTACCAGCCACGCAGCTCACTCTGGGAAGACCTGACTGCTGCCAGTGTGGCCTCTCCAAGCATCCAGGAGAACCCACTCTCTTCCTGGCTCTGTCAGCCCCTCACCTCCCACCCTCCCACGCCCCTCAACTGAAAAGAGTGCCCTGGTGTGCTTGCAGGGATGAGAGTTCAGCTTTTAAATGTGGAACTTAAAAATAGCTTGAGTGTTTAGCCCTCTGGGCCACTGCTTTTAATAAATGGAGAAAAATAAAAAGGCAACATGCAGTTACAGATTTCAGCTGAAGGCCTCCTGTGGTAGGGGACTCAGGGAACTCAGGGAAGGGCTGCCCAGTGAAGCCAAGGCCTTTGGGCCCGCTGAGTGGGAGGATTGGGGGAGGGGGGTACACAGAGCAGAATATACTGGAATGGGGAGTGAGATCAGTCCAGGAATCTAGGCTTTGACAACCCCTCTGATGCAGTTGGGTCTCACAGAAGGAGCCCTTGCTCCTGGTGCAATGAGGATGACCACAAGTAGCGGGGAGACTCCGGCTTATCCTTGTAATCCTGTTTCAAATGCCATTTCTTTGGAGAAGCCTCAGCCTTCTTCTGAATACTCCTTATATAGTCATTTGTGTACCTACTGTAGGGTGGTGGTCAAAACACAGACTGGCAATGTATGGCAAAACCAATACGGTATTGTAAAGTAAAATAAAGTAAAAAAACCAAAAACACAGACTGGGAGCTAGTTTCTATACCTTCATAGAATTGCAGTGAGGATTTTGCAGGTTAGTATCTATACATCAAATGTTGAAAGCTCGTTTCAGCATTACCATAGCTCGCTCTAGTATATGCTCTATGTTGTTCCTATAGTGTCCAACATCTAGTATTTAGCTAAGCAAGGGAATGAAAGATCTCCGTCCAAAAACTGTAAACCTAGCATGTGGAGGGCCCAGTGAGTCCGGCTGCTGGAATACATACTGTGCCATTGGTTTCAAAGGAGTTGGTCCATGTGTGATTCGGATATTGGTGAACCCAGTCTTCTGGCACTGCCCAATGGCTGGCCTTCTGGAGAGTGTGTCCCAGTAATTCTGACCCCAAAGGGACCTCAGAATGAAAGGGTACTGGAGCCTCCTGCCTGGGAATCTGCTAACCTGGGCATTTCCTTTGGCCATGCCAGTTGGCACCCTTCCTGTGTGTGCATGCATTAGTATAGAAGCAGCCTGGTGCCTTCATTCTTCCCGGACCCTCCAGAGGTTCCAGAAAATGCAGCCAGGGGTTGAGTTCCATTGGAAGAGTAGCTTCTGCATGGGATCACCCTGCCTGGATGGGGCTGAACTAAACTTCGAGTTGGGCTGGAGCTGGGTGGAGTGTGCTGAAATCCCCAGTTCTTACTTACGGGATCTGCATTTGCATTCAAAGCAACATTCAGGATAGCGTGAGACTGTGAGCTCATTTTATGAATCAGAAGCATTACAGCATAAGTTCGGTGTTGGAAACTGCTCTTTGGAATCCAGATCACCCTCCTTCCACCCCCAACAACACGCACACTTATAGGGCCCTCACGGTCACATACCTGGGAACAATAACAGTTAGCAGGGCAGTAGCAGTTCAGATTCCAGAGCCATCAGGCAAAACTTGTCCACACCTACTTCCGTCCCCACACTCCGAGCACCACTCCTGGATGGCATGTGGACAGTAGCTGGACAGTGATTCTGAAGGAAGCCTGGCAGGCACAAGTGAACGAGGCCCTGGCTGACCTGGGTTTGTTCTTCAGCTTTTCCGCTTGCCGTGTGGCTCAGCGTTGATTACCTTCTTGAACCTCAGTTTCCCCACCTTTAAAATACGCCGCCGTGCCGCGCGCGCCGGCCGGCCGCTGGGCGCTCCGCGCTCCCAGCCCGGAGTTGTGCAATCCTTTGTAGCACGCCAGAGAGTCCTCCTCCTTCGCTGTTGCCTCTCGCCCTCTCTCTCTCTTTTTTTTTTTTTCAAGCTGTGAGCTCAACCGATGAGTCAGAGCAGTGCAATCCTGACACTGCATCGCAGGACTGGGGGTGACACGGAGGGAGGGAGAGCGATCGCGAGGCGGAAACCACGGACGCGGGGTGCGTCGAGGCTCCTGCGCCGCAAGCAAGGGGTGACAGCCCGCGCGTCCCGCCCGGGCCCCGCCAGCAAACTTCCCAGCCTCGGGAGGCGCGGGCTGGCGGAAACGCTGAGAGCGCCGCGGGGCGGCGGCGGCGGCGGCGCCTGTTTGTTTTTAAAATCGGGAGTGCGTGCAGGCTGCTGGAGCCTGGGAGGCGACCGAAGGCGGCGGCCCGCGGCGGAAAAAGGACAGCCGATGCGGGAGCTCGGGCCGGAGCGGGGTAAGTGGGGCTGCCAGGCCGGCGGCCGAGGCCTGCACGCGGCTCGGCGCAGAGCCCGCCCTGGCGGCGGCGACGGCCAAGGGACCCCGGGCTGCGCGCGAGCAGAGGCGGCTGCTGGGCGCGCGGGCTGCAGGTCTGCAGGCGCGGCCCGGAGCGCGGGCGCCGGGCGGCGGCAACTTCTGCGGCCCGGGCGGCGGGGGAAGCGCGCGCGTGTACATGCGTTTGCCGCCCCGCCGCGCGCCCAACCGCGGCCCGCACCCCCTGGGCCCGCAGCGGCGTGTGCAGCGCTGACCCGCCGTGTTTGTGCAGCTACGCAGTTCGCGCGCGGCCCCCGCCCACCCGGGCGCGGCCCCGGCAGGAAAACCCTCCCAAGCCGCCGGGCACACGGTGGCGGCCGCGGCAGGCTCCGAAATACGGCTGCTCCTCTGCCTGAGCGAAACGTGGTGTCCTACGGGACTCGCTTGCATGACCTAGCCGAGTTCCGGGAGGCGGGGGGCAGGGTGGGGGTGGCTCGCGAGCTGCGGGAACTTGGCGCGGGAGCCTTTCCCCTTGCACCAGAGAGTGGACGTGGAAACTGCGCCCGCGCCCGGAGTTTTGGGGACGGAGGTGGTGGGGAACCGGAGCTAGTGCAGCAGAGGCCTAAGCTGGAGCGTTGCGGGCAGGCGGAGCGGCCTCACTCCGGCCCTGCTGGCGCACCTCGGACCTGTTACCCCGCGGTCGCCCCCGCGCGCCCCGCGCCGCTCGGGTCTGCGGAGCCCTCCCGCTGCCTCACCTGGTGGTGGTGCGTTTGGTGGTTCCCGTACGGAGCTCGGGAGCCCGGGTCTTTTTCTGGACCCTGCGTATGGTCGGCTTGGTGAAAGTGGTCACACCAATCTTTCGTTTAACTCATACAGGAAGGGTTGCATTTCCAGGGCCCCCCACCCAGGTTTCTGGATTTAAGGACCTGGGGCTTTCAAGCCTCAGCCCCAAAGAAGCCTCAGGAAGCCAGGCCTGGAGGAGGTACCTGCCAGTCTAAGCGGGGCTCGGGGTCGGGGGGTACCCTGGGTATTCCAGCCCAGCCTCCAGAGTGAGCTGCTGGAAGGATGAAAGGGGAAGCTCCTCTCCCCCATTTAAAACTTTGTCGGTCACAAACTTTAGTGGCTACTTCCTGCTTCCACCATCCCACCGGGACCTGGGTGCCAGCCTGTGGAGTCTTGCTCAGGGGACGGTGGGCTGGGCGAGAGCTGGCTGGCCTTGATTGACTATGGAGGCCACCTAGGCACGTGTGTGCAGGGGATCCCTGTTGGCAATGGTGACCCGGGCGGGGAAGAAGGGGGAGGGGAGGTCTGGCTTGCTCCAGCAGGGGGAGCCTGCCTGGTGGCCTCTTGGAGGTCTGGCCTCTGCTGGGCCCTGCAGCTCCAGGACTGAGGCTGGAGCCTTGATGAAGGAGGATGAACCGCAGCTCTGTGGAGAAACCTCTCTTTCCTTGTGGGGTCCTGGCTGAGGCAAGGAAATCATCTCCCTTGCTCCAGAACCTCCCAGTGATGGTGTGCACGTGCCGCTTTTGAGTCAGAGAAATGTACCATTTTCATAGGTGGTTAGAAGGCTTCAGGAGGAAGGGGAAAGGAGAAGCCATCTCTGGTTGGAAATTTATGGATCCTTTTTTTTTTCCTACGGCTCTGGACAGTGAATAATAGGAGTGTAAACATTCAATCACTGTGATAAACCATCTCATCGCATGTCTCTGGCCCAGTCTCCTCTCTAATTGGATTGGCCTCTGGCAGGTTACTCTGGTCTGAGTAGCTCCCAGGGGCCAGCGGGGTGAAGAACCTGGAGGGTTCCTTCTTCTCCCGCTCTACCAGCCACGCAGCTCACTCTGGGAAGACCTGACTGCTGCCAGTGTGGCCTCTCCAAGCATCCAGGAGAACCCACTCTCTTCCTGGCTCTGTCAGCCCCTCACCTCCCACCCTCCCACGCCCCTCAACTGAAAAGAGTGCCCTGGTGTGCTTGCAGGGATGAGAGTTCAGCTTTTAAATGTGGAACTTAAAAATAGCTTGAGTGTTTAGCCCTCTGGGCCACTGCTTTTAATAAATGGAGAAAAATAAAAAGGCAACATGCAGTTACAGATTTCAGCTGAAGGCCTCCTGTGGTAGGGGACTCAGGGAACTCAGGGAAGGGCTGCCCAGTGAAGCCAAGGCCTTTGGGCCCGCTGAGTGGGAGGATTGGGGGAGGGGGGTACACAGAGCAGAATATACTGGAATGGGGAGTGAGATCAGTCCAGGAATCTAGGCTTTGACAACCCCTCTGATGCAGTTGGGTCTCACAGAAGGAGCCCTTGCTCCTGGTGCAATGAGGATGACCACAAGTAGCGGGGAGACTCCGGCTTATCCTTGTAATCCTGTTTCAAATGCCATTTCTTTGGAGAAGCCTCAGCCTTCTTCTGAATACTCCTTATATAGTCATTTGTGTACCTACTGTAGGGTGGTGGTCAAAACACAGACTGGCAATGTATGGCAAAACCAATACGGTATTGTAAAGTAAAATAAAGTAAAAAAACCAAAAACACAGACTGGGAGCTAGTTTCTATACCTTCATAGAATTGCAGTGAGGATTTTGCAGGTTAGTATCTATACATCAAATGTTGAAAGCTCGTTTCAGCATTACCATAGCTCGCTCTAGTATATGCTCTATGTTGTTCCTATAGTGTCCAACATCTAGTATTTAGCTAAGCAAGGGAATGAAAGATCTCCGTCCAAAAACTGTAAACCTAGCATGTGGAGGGCCCAGTGAGTCCGGCTGCTGGAATACATACTGTGCCATTGGTTTCAAAGGAGTTGGTCCATGTGTGATTCGGATATTGGTGAACCCAGTCTTCTGGCACTGCCCAATGGCTGGCCTTCTGGAGAGTGTGTCCCAGTAATTCTGACCCCAAAGGGACCTCAGAATGAAAGGGTACTGGAGCCTCCTGCCTGGGAATCTGCTAACCTGGGCATTTCCTTTGGCCATGCCAGTTGGCACCCTTCCTGTGTGTGCATGCATTAGTATAGAAGCAGCCTGGTGCCTTCATTCTTCCCGGACCCTCCAGAGGTTCCAGAAAATGCAGCCAGGGGTTGAGTTCCATTGGAAGAGTAGCTTCTGCATGGGATCACCCTGCCTGGATGGGGCTGAACTAAACTTCGAGTTGGGCTGGAGCTGGGTGGAGTGTGCTGAAATCCCCAGTTCTTACTTACGGGATCTGCATTTGCATTCAAAGCAACATTCAGGATAGCGTGAGACTGTGAGCTCATTTTATGAATCAGAAGCATTACAGCATAAGTTCGGTGTTGGAAACTGCTCTTTGGAATCCAGATCACCCTCCTTCCACCCCCAACAACACGCACACTTATAGGGCCCTCACGGTCACATACCTGGGAACAATAACAGTTAGCAGGGCAGTAGCAGTTCAGATTCCAGAGCCATCAGGCAAAACTTGTCCACACCTACTTCCGTCCCCACACTCCGAGCACCACTCCTGGATGGCATGTGGACAGTAGCTGGACAGTGATTCTGAAGGAAGCCTGGCAGGCACAAGTGAACGAGGCCCTGGCTGACCTGGGTTTGTTCTTCAGCTTTTCCGCTTGCCGTGTGGCTCAGCGTTGATTACCTTCTTGAACCTCAGTTTCCCCACCTTTAAAATAGGGAGAATAATAATTCCTCATGGGGTTGCTGTGAAGGTTGAACAAGATCATGCATGCAAAGTGACTGACCTGTAGCAGGTACTCAACAGATGACAGCTAGCATCTCACCAGTTCCTGCTGCAGCCAGCTTCTGTGTGCCTTTTGCTCTTTCCAGGGAAGGGGACAGGAAAGGTGTGCTGCTTGTGATAGGAGGGTGCCCGGATTCCAGACCACTGGGGCTTGTGGAAATAAAGCTCCTGTTCGAACTTCCTAATCCTTGGGCGAAACTGCATGATACACTCCTGCCTAGACCAGCTCAGACCCTGCTGCCTGGGTCCTTTTGCAAGGGGTTGTGTCCTTGCAGCCGATGGTTAAGGGCTCAACTTCCCAGAGATCAGACTGTGCTCTCAGGAACCTCCCCGCCCAGGCCTCAGGCTGAACTGCTCACGTGGGTGGGAGGAAGGCTGCTTTCTCAGTCAGGGGAAAAGTCCCCTTGTCTTTGCTTCACCTGAAGCCTCTCAGTGTGACCTCAGTGGAGGTTTGGGGTGAAGCCTGGGGTGGGAGTTGCTCCCAAGAGTGCCTTGGGTCTTTCAGCAATTGAAGTAGCAGGGGCAGAGTGGGAGGGTATGTGTGGGAGGGCCACCAAGATATTATTATATAAGAAGAAAGTTGCCACGTGTGGGAAGAGAGCTGGGGTTCTGCAGGGGTGGGGGTCGGGGGCTCCCTGAGGGACTGGACTTGCTAGCTGTGGTTTTCGGGGACGGGTGGGGAGGACAGGGGGCTGGAGGCCGAGGCATCCCTGGCAGTGGTTGTTGATTGTGCTCTTCCTGGAATAGAGCCTGGTACTATGGCCAGGCGGAAGGCGGTCCTTGTACCCTCTTCTCTCCAGCCACAGGGAGCTCGCGGTGAGAGCTATATTTTTCTAGGCAATGCTTCTTCCTCCAGGAGTCTCAGGAACGGAGGGGAGCACCCAGGGCAGGTTTGTCCAGGTCTAAGCTTGGAGAGAGGGAAGTACAATAAATAGGCTTGCAGCCAGAAGGGGGTTTCCTCTGGAAGGCCACCCATCTCCTCCGGGGAGGTGGGGTCAAGAGAGAAAGGCAAATGGTGAGAGATTTCGATTCCTAGCTTTTTCCAGCAGCCGGGTGGACAGAGGCCCTAAGCCAGCCTTCTGTTGCCAGAATTTGCCAGCTGTTTGGAGGGGAAGGCCCTGGAGCTCAGAAAGGAGCTTAGAAACAGTCAGAGTAATAACTCAAAGAATCCCAAGGGTGCGTGTGGGCTGGCCTCCCTCCGTCTTCCTCCTTCTTTTCCTCCACCTTCTCCTCTTCTTCCCAGCCTGCTGGCAGCTCTTGGGGCACACCTGGCTGGCCTCAGATCCTCTTTCCTACCTGACCTGGCTCTGTCTGACCCCCCCAGCCAGCCCTGGATCATCGTTCTGGGCTCCCCAGCTTCCAGGAGTCATCCCAGAGCTGGAAAAACACTTTGAGACAGTCCTTCATGTTCAGAGAGGGAAGCTGGAAAGCAGCGAGTTCCTTGAGGTTCCACAGGCTGTCCCCACTTTCGCTTTAGGAAGGGGGATAGGCCCCGTGTCCTGTCCCTGGTCCGCTACCCTGCCCCTCCCAGTTTAGAAATGGGGAAGGGCCGCTTCGGTGCAGGAAGAGCCCAGAGGAATACTGTCTCGGCTCCTGGGTGTGGCCCTGTCTTCGGCTGGCTCCATAGTTATTTATTTGTCTCTGTGTGTATATGTGTGAGTGAGTTTTGCGGTTGGGAGACTGGATCTGACTGAAAGCAGAAGTACCCACGCTCTGTGCGCTCTGCAGGGTGCAGATTGGCTGGAACAGGACAGTCAGGAGAGGAAGACATGGGCAGAGGCCCCTCTGCTAGGTGGCTGCTGCTGCTCTTTTTAATCCCTGCTCAGCGCTTGCACACTTGAGCGTAAACAGCCCTTCCATGTTGCTGGCAGCTGCCTTTCCTTGCTGGCTTTGGGCAGAAGAGCTGCCAAAAATAACCAGGCGGGCACTTCTTGTGGGACAGTCACGGTGGTGGCCTCGGGGCAGGCCTCCTTGCTCCCTGCAGGCCCCAAGGGCCTCCAGCATCCCTGCCCTGTCTGTGGCTGACTGCACCCCCTCCCAAGACTCCCTCAGGTGATGGCACTTTCCCTTTGATTGCTTTGAGAGGGAGCCCAGGAGAGTGGAGGCACCATTCCGTGCTTGGAAGCTCTGCCAGGTGTCATCCAGGGGCTCCTGTCCCACCGTGTCTCTGCGGGCCCTGTTGACACAGCTGGGGACGTCTGGGGAGGCTTGTGCTGAGTGCTCCCCCTGGGAGCCTGGGCCAGACGCCTGCAGAGCCCCGTGCTGTTGCCAGGACTCCTGGTCCCCCTCCTCTTCCTGCCTGGCCCGTCCTGCTCTCAGCTGACTGGGGAACTGGAAGGGTCAGGGCATTTTGTTGCCCTCCAGGTGTTGAAGATGAATCATGAATGATCTGCCCCTGCCCAGCAAGGGCGAATGAAATCATACTTACTGAGCTCTTACTTTGTGTCAGACACTTCATATATATATACATATATATATATATATAAAACCCTCATTTAATCCTACAGTAATACATGGTAAAGATATTGTGCCCATTTACTGGTAGGGAAACTGAGGCCCACAGAGAGGCAGGTGATTGGAGAAGCCGGGACACCTTCTGTTTGACCCCAAAGCCCTGTCTTTTTATCAGGCAGCTCCCACACCTCTCCGGGCTGTTTTCACGTGCACAGGGAACAATGCTTTGACCCTTGGAATGAAGTGTTGATGGTAGGAATTCAGGCACCATTAGACTGGCTGATAGGGGAAATATTTTGGGCAGGGAAGGGTGGGGAACACCCCTCTGAGGCCTCTCTCTCCGAACTTTACAGGCCAGCCAGAAGCCCAGCCTGAGCCACCAGGCCCTGCTGCGGAGATCGATAGACACACAGGGGTCAGCTCTGTATGTGTGTGTGTGTTGGGGGTGGGTGGGCAGTGGTGGATTGCTGGGAAGTCACTCATGCATGAGAGGAGTGGAAAGTAAGTTTAGGCCTCCCAGAGACCTTCCAAGCATCTCCTCCTCCCCACATATCCCAGCCACTGTTTGTCCTGAGAACAGCTCTGGGGCCACAGGCTGGGGTTAGGTGGGATCTTGGGCCTCCCTTCCTGGCTACTGGGTGTGACCCCAGGGCCCATCGTTCCAACTGACTTGGCCCAGGTCCCAGAGAGCCCGGTTGGTGTGTACTTGAGCCTTGGGCTGGATGCTCTGCCGGTGCTGGGTGCCAAAGGCCTCTGGGTGTATTTCAGGAACAATAAAGAATAAATCAACACGGGAGAAAAGGGCCTGCAGCAGCTGCTCAGAGACCCGGAGAAACGCAAGGAATGTGTGAGCTTTTGGCAGAGGCCCTGCATCTTGACTGGGGCCTGAGAAAGGCCGTGACACTGACTGGACGGCTGGACGAGTGAGGCAGGCGGCTGGCATGTGCCCGCTCTGCAGCCCATCTGGGAGGCCCCAGGCAGCCATGCTGAGAGCCCGCATGCTTGCTGGCAGCAAGGTTTTGTGCTTCTTGATCACTGAGGGGGATTGGAGAGCCATATTGTCCCCATTCTTATCCTCCAAACCAGCAGGGTGCCCCCTAAAAAAAAAAAAAACCACTCCCTAAAAAAAACTAAAACTCCCTTTCCTCTCCCCGGCCAAGCCATCAGGTAGGTGTTGGTTCCTTCTAGGGCGGGCCAGGCGGGAGAGCCAGAGCTGATGAAGACACACACCTAGACACCCACCTCCCCTTCCTCCCAAGGAGAGGCTGCAGTGGCAGGTCTGAGAGAGCACTGAGTCTGAGAACATCCCCTGACTGTGTGTTCTTGGCCAAGTCATGTTACCTCTTGGGATTTCAGTCCCATCAGCCATGAAATCAAGATTCGGACCAGTGGTTTTTGGGGTGGCCTTGAGCATCTGTCTCCTTTACTCAGGATGCACGGTGAACAAACTTTATTTGGAGATTTCACTTCTTGCGAAGAAACCCTTCTGAGAGTCCCATGCAGAGAGGTGCTGGGGCTGATGCTCGGTGCCCTGGGTGGGCGCCATTGGCACTAGTAAGGAACCCAAGCATGGACTGACTTGACCCAGATTTCAGGGTACCAGGGGGAGGGGGCAGGAACCCCAGGCCCCCATGGGGATTTGAGGCAAGTCACGGCTTTATTTTTAAAGAGCTGTTGGCTGACCGTGGGTGTGGGGCTGGAGTATGTGGGAGGGATGTGGCTTCCTCTTAAACTGAAGATGTTGGGCTTTACAAGTTGGCCCAGCGATGGTAATCACCAGTAGTAGTAGCATCTTCATCTTCAAAAGCCACTCGCCTCCCAGGCCTCGCTCACTCACCTTTCCTGACCAGCCACACTTCCAGGACATGACAGCGGTTTTCAGGCCAGCTGAAGCCAGGGAGAAGATGGAAACAACCCAGAGGGTGCTGCCATCCATCCCAAAGAGCCTGAGGTGCACCCCAGCAGGAGACTGAGCCTGCGGCCCTGCAGACGGGGCTCTGGGTTCCAGTCTTGGCGTGGCCTCTGTACTGCTGTGACCTCAGCTCTTCAGGTGCCTCTCTGAGAAGGGAGAGTGTCGTCATACCCACCTTATCTTGAGGATTTAACGGGATCCTGGGTGTAGGGTGCTCAGCACCATGCTTGGCACACAGTAGTACCCTCTAGAAATGTCGGAGGTAGTGATGATGGTGAAATAGAAACCTTATTTTTGCAATGTTGGACTCCAATCCCTGCCTCATATCTTGCCAAAAGGTGGGGCCTCCTAAATGATGGCATGAAGTATTGTTATTGGCATCTTTGATTCTTGCTCCTGGCTGTGTATCTGCAGGCAAGTTTCTTTCCTTTTCTGGGCTCTTTGTGGAATTGAATCGAGTGAACTGCGACATTCCTTGAGATTTGAAATCTGTTTAGCTTCTCCTGCTGTTGCTCTGCTTTGGTGGTTGACTCTGAAGAGAGACACAAGCCACCTTTCTCCATGTGGTGGGGATACCCTTATTCCAGAGGGTGATCTTGCTGACTCTGCAGCTCCCAACTCATCCCCATAGTCCTCCCACATCAAAGCACTTATAGGCTCTCCTAACTTCAAAGAGGGTCTTGAGATGCTCGTGATTTTGAGGGAGACTGTTTCTGCAGACCGGGGCTGGGATTATTTTTTGGGAGGGAGTCTTATATACTATGTTCTACTTGGAAATGGCCCTAGGAAAAGCAGCAGTTCTGTGAGGAAACATGAGAAAGTGGAGGGTCCACAACTGGCTTTGTGGAGTTCTCATGTGTAGCATTCCTTCTGAGGCCCACAACACGATTTGAGACTTTTTCCTGGAATTATGATGAAAAGACCAGGGACTTTAAAGGCAGACGACAAGATTGTGAATCTTGCTTTTGCCACGTTAATAACAGAGCCTCAGTTTCCTTCTGTAGCATGGGGACAATGAGGAGATGCCTGGGTAGGGAGATTGTGTTTGTAGATTAGGATATGTCAACTGCCTGGCATGGGGGAAGTCCTCGGTAAATGTTAGCTTCCTTCTTTGGGGGAAAGATCTGCCTTTTGGACATTCGGTAGCTTGGCTGGGGGAGTGAAATATTTGCTTGTGACCATTTTCCCAGGGAGAAGTGGGGCTGGTTAACAAGCTGTAATAGCCCTAAAGGGCTCTCCCTCCCCAGCTTGTTTTGATTCTGGGATCAAGCTCAGGGCTGGGGTCAGTTTCAGTGTGTGGCTGGGAGAGGGGCTACCCAGGCATTTGCAAAGGCTGAGATCTGTGGCTTCCTAGGGCTGTGCAAAAGGTGTGGGGAACATGGTCTCAGTAAGGGGGTGGCCTTTCTGAGCTGTGAGAACTTGACAATTTACTTCTAACCTTCATTTCCTGTAAATTCCCCAAATTTCCTTCTATTTTTGGTTTCTGGTTTTATCTCATTTCAATTGGAGAACACACTTTGTATGACTTCAGCCTTTTCAGATTCATTGAGACTTGTTTCATGGCCTAATTTATGATCCTTCCAGGAGAATACTTTGAGTCCCCTTGAGAAGAATGTGTATTCCTCTGTTGTTGGGTGAAATGTTCTATGGATATCTGTTAGGTCTGTTTGCTTTATAGTGTTCAAGTCTTCCGTTTCCTTGATCTTTTGCTTATTTGTTCTATCCACTCTTGAAAGTGAAGACTCCAAATATTATTGTTGAATTGTCTGTTTTCCCATTCAGTTTTGAAAGTTTTTGCTTCATGTGTTTTGGGGGCTCTGTTGTTAGGTACAAATACGTTTGTAAT
The DNA here is from genome assembly GCA_006410635.1 of Cephalophus harveyi. Lineage (NCBI taxonomy): Eukaryota > Metazoa > Chordata > Mammalia > Artiodactyla > Bovidae > Cephalophus > Cephalophus harveyi. Next base: position 1,175,843 of record SJYT01057307.1, read on the forward strand.
ATCCTGTTGATGGAGAGACACTTTTACCATTATGAAACACCCTCCTTTGTCTCTAAGAGTTTTTGTCTTAAAGTCTATTTTGTCTAATATTAGCTGAACCATTCCAGCTCTCTTTTGGTTACTGTTAGCATGGTATACTTTTTTTCCCTTCCTTTTACTTTCAACCTATTTGTGTCTTTGAATATAAAGTGTGTCTCTTGTTAACAGTTGGATCATGGTTTTGTTTTTATTATATTTCCCCAACCTGTGCCTTTTAATTGGGGTGCTTAATCTGTTTGCCTTTAAAATAATTATTGAAAAGATTAGATTATATGTCTGCCATTTTTGCTGTTTGATTACCGTATCTGATGTCTTTTTTTGTTGTTCCTCTATTACTCTATTAATATTTTCTTTTGTGTTAAATAGATATCATTTCCAGACCTGTAAAATGGGACAAAGAAGAGTAAGGGTTAAATAAGAGGTTGCCTGCGGTGTGCTTAGCACAGTGTCTGCCAGGTAGTAAAAGCTCAGGTGGGGCTTGGGCCCTGTAAGAGCCACAGTCAGCCCTAGGCCTCCTGGGACCCCTCATGCCTCCTGGGCAGGGTACCGTGATCTGGCTGGTGGCTCCCAGGGGAGTGAGAAGCAGCAGGTCCTTGGAAACTGCCCTGGGCCAGGATCTGACCTCTAGCCTTTCCTCTGCTCCTGCTCCCGGGCACCCCCTGGGCTGCTCAGGAAGCACTGCAGATTTCCCCACCTGGAGCCTGTACCCGGTTACCAGACCCATGAACCAATCTCTCAGGGTGGGTTTGAGAACCACTGCTCAGCACTGACAGGCAGCAGAGTGTGATAGAGACCTGATGGCAGGCTTGGGTTAGAATCCTGGCTCTTCCCTTGGGACCTCAGGCTGTGACCTGGTAGAAGTTACTTTTCAGAGCTAACCTTTCCTCCTTTCTCAGGTGGGAATAAGTGTTTGTACAAGTAAGCAACACTCACACTCACTGGACACATGAGCAGAGCTGGTGGCTACTCTGTATTGTGTCAGTTGCTTGTCACAAAAGTGATTCCTGGATACAGGCCTTGGTCCCCCTCTCCCTCGCTCCTAAAGTCCTCAAAGGCAGAAGAAACCAATGAGTGGTGGGTTCTAGACCAGACATGGTTACCTGACAACCAGTTCACTGTTTCTTCTCCATTGGTCCTCGTTGCCTCCAGGCCCTGCTTCTCCCAACCTTGCTGCAGAAGCAGAAGGGAACTGAAGAAGCCTTGTGGACTCGTGGTTAACACTGAGTAAAAGCGTGTAGATTCAGAAAGGGTGAGAACAATGTGTGCTGGAGGGCTGCCTGGAGGAGGTAGGCTTTGAAGGGAGGCAGGTTGTCAAGAGTGGCAGCAGGGCTTCCAGGCAGAGTGAACTGCTCCAGCCAAGGTTCAAAGTCAGGGAATTCTTCCCAGGGTCACCTATTCCCTGCATGTATCTCGAGCCCCAGGACAGGCTACCTTGCATTATAATTTATTTGTGTTTCTGTTCTCCCCCACTGGACTGGTAGCTCTGTGTGGGTAGGGATTGTACCTCATCTCCTGTGTCTCCTCAGAGCCTGGCTTATAGCCAGTTTTCACCAAATGCTTGTTGAGTGAATGAAGGGGCTGTGGGCAGACCTGCAGGGCTACAGAAGGGTGTGTGTGTGAGAGAGAGGGGGAGCAAGCAGGGCAGGGCCACGATGAGGGAGGTCCCTGCGAGTGGCCTTCTCTGTTTGTTAGTCTGGGGCAGAATCTGGCACTGGGGCTCAGGCACAGACTCCAGGGAGCCCTGCCCTAGACCTGCCAGCAAGCCAGGCCCTTCCAGAAGAGGAGCCAGGCCCTTCCAGAAGGGGAGGGTGGAGCTGGAGCAGCCTCTGGTGGTGTGAACCCTGTAGGGCCTAGAGACAGTTGTGAAGTTCCCTTGAAGCCCTCTCCAGAGGCACAGTCACTGAAGGGCTGGCTGCAGGGACACTTGCTTTGTCTCTTCTGGAGACAGCCCAAGCCTGCCAGCTTCTACTTTCCCCTCCCCCGCCCCCCCGCCCCCGGAAGTCCCGAGTGCTGTAGAAGGGGATTTCCTGAGCTGCCTGTGGTCCTCGGTGGCCCTTGCCCAGGAGGGAAGCAGGCCAGTCCCCCGAGTGTGGACAAAAGCTGGACCAGGAGCTCAGTCCTTTCCAGGCTCTGCCTCGACCTTGAAGTTTTCTCTCTGCCTCAGCTTCCCTGCTGTAAAACGGATCTGGGTGTCCCGACTTTCTCAGACATCCTGGGGGTGTTTGTGGGGGCAGTAGGGGAGGGGATGATAAAGGGAGATGCCTGAATGAAGCCCCATAGTGGGTGCCTCCTATGACAGAGGATTTCCTCTCACTTGTATCCCTTTAAAGGCATCTCCGTGTTGGCATTGTTACAGTCCAAGCTCAAACTTCAGGCATCTTGAACTCTGGCCAAGCCTCTGAGCCTGTCCAGCTTGATGGCTGGGACCCCTGGGACTCATGACACCGTGGCCTGTCAGCCTGGCCTCTGCATTTCAAGGCTGAGGTTCAGTCTGGAGAAGTGATCATCTGAGGACTCTCTCTGGGCTGGGAACAGGCAGATCATGGGTCTGCTCTCTCACACCCCCAGGGGAACTGACACTTGTGGGAGGCAGGTCCTCATCTCTGTGGCTGGCGTCTCCTTCCTTATTGGTTTTGCATGCCTCCTGAGAACAGGACTTGTGTGTCCAGTGGCTTGGAAAAATGGGGCCCTTCAGCCTGGGTGTGAACTTCCAGTTAGAGACGGGCACACAGCACTGCAAATGATTACACTGTGCCCTGAGGCAAGGTCTACCTAGGGCCGGGGCAACGCTAGCTGGCCCACGATGGCAGCTGCAGGCCATTCACCCAGTCTGCCGCAGCCAGTGGGCCCAGAATATTTGAGCGAGAACTTTTCAGGATATGAGCCTGGGCTGAAGGGCCAGCTGGGCCATGCCAGGCTCCTCTGGAAAGGGCCTCTTGTCACTGCCCTGGGCATCGTAGCCAGACCCATTGGCTCTGCCCAGCCATGTCAGGGCACGAGGTAAACAGATCCACAGGCTCATGTCCCTGGCCTTGGTCTAGGCAAGAGTGGGAAGCCTTGCAGGATAAAAGAATGGGTCAGGGGACAACAGTGGGGGGCTAGCACTTTCTCAGTCATCCTGACCTGCATGTGGGGCAGTGAGTGAGAGTCAGGGGACAAGTAGCTTAGGTGCCCATAGTTGGAAAAGGATTTGTGTTCAGCTTAGTGGATGGGGTCTGGGGCCACTGATGGGGTTATAAGGCTGGACTTCACTTCATCGCAGGGTGATGTGCTCAGGAGCTCTGATGTACGTCAGGGAGAGGGACCGGAAGTCAGAGCTGGGCAAGAGCCCAGGGTGGACACACTGGCATGAACAGTGGCTCTGCCCAGGCAGGGCTCTGACTCACTTTGGGCGCAGTCTTGAATGAGCAACCTAAGAGGCAGGTACAAGCCGAGAACCAAAGTACAGTGATCTGTTGACTCTGGCTCCCTGGAGCTTGTTGTCTGCTGGGGGACAAAGAAATCGGCATCTGGAATTCAGTGGGCTGAGCCGAGCCTTGGTGTTTAGGAGGTATTATGGGCTCAGAGCACAGCCCCTGGCTCCAACTTGGGATGAGGGAAGACTTCCCAGAGGAAGCAGTGTCTATCGGACCTGCAGGATGAGCAGCACTTGGTCAGATGAAAAGGGTGGAAAGGTGTTCTGGGCTGGGAAACCGCCTGGTCAGAGACCTGGAACAAAGTGGGAACGGCATTTTGGAGCAGGAGCCGCTCTGAATGATGGCTCCAGCATGGAGTGTTGACACAAATGGCAGAAGCCCAAGTCTGCAGGGACTTGTGGGCCGGGTAGGGAGTTTAGACTTTGTCCTAAGATAGCTAGATATGGAGCTGGCTGGCCTAGGGATCTGGGTCCTTGTTGGGTGCCGTATTTAGGTCTGTTTGCCTCACGCTGGAGATGCATGAGCTCTGACTCCCCTTCTTCCTGGTGCTGAGTTTGTGGGCCCAGGGGTGGCAGAGGTAAGAGCAGGAACTTGGAGCATTAGCATCCTGGGGTGGAGGGATCCTTCCATCATCCCCAGGCCAGAGCTAAGGCCCCAAGGCCACTGGGACTGGGCTGGGCACCCCTTTCCTGGCCTCTGTAACCTTAACTCACAGCAGTCTCGGCTCTTGGATGACCGCACCGAATGCCCCAAGCTTGAGGGTTGTCCTCTTAGTGGCCATGGCCTAGCCCCATGGCCATTGAGGGCTCACTGGCCTCTCCCAGTCAATGTCCACATGCAGCTGGGCTGCTGATGGCACGTGGGGAGCAGTGTGTGTTCGAGTTGCCGTCCTTGGAGGGCATGGTGTCACCACCAGCACAGAACACCCAAGAGCCTTTTCGGCACCTTCCCTCATGTGTCCGCAGAACACGTGTAGGTTCAGCGCTGTTTTCTTTTCTTTGTGCACACTGCTTTCCTCTGTAGAGAGAAAGTGTTTCTCACCGTAGGTCCTCCTGAAAGCCCCAGAGGTCTCTGGCTGCTGAGATCAGATGCTGGCTGTGTCTTCTGCCCAGGGCTGTCTGTGGTGTGGTCAGGGACTGGTTGCAGCAGCGAGGCTCCCGGAGGAAGGCAAGAGCGCATAGAGCCTTGACAGACAGTCAAAGAAACTGATAGAGTGGGTGTGAGTGTCTGGGGCCCCATGATGTCTGTGGGTTTCCTTTTGCCGTGTTTCTGCATCCGTTTGTCAGAGGCCCTGCAGCTGGTCCCAAGGGTGAGCTGCCTGCAGGAGTTCCTCCTTATATACCCTGTTCCCTGCAACCTCAGGGTTGCATCGGGCAGGAACCTTCAGAAAGGATGGCTTCCTACCTCTCCTTCACTGTGAGGAAGGCCAGGCTGACTTCCACCGGAGGGACAGAGGAGGAGGGCTGGGGCCTAAGAAATGGGAGGATGTGGCTTGGGCCTGGGCAGAGCTGCAGGCTGTGAGGTATGAGTGGGCTCAGAGCTGGAAGCCCCACCAGTAGCCCCCAGAACTGAGGCAGGGGTGGGCTTGCAGGGGCTGGAGGGTCCAGCTCTGAGAGTGAGGTGGAAGTGACCAGCGCAGTCTCAGGTCCTCCCTGTGGGTGGACCTCCCACGGCTGCTGGTGCCTCTGTGGTGTGGGCCCCTCCACCCCCGCTTCCTTCTTTTCCTGCAGGTCTGAGGGCCTCAGCTGTACTGGGGCAAAATAGGAGAGGTTTACCTGTCAGCTGTTCAGTTAAGGGGCTTCCCAGCACCAGTGAGTAGGGAGATCCGTGCCCAGACAATTCTTGCTGTGCTCTGGGAGGGTGGTATGCAGAGAGGGCTCTGGTGTCTTAGCAGCATGCCTTGGTGGTGGTAGTCACTAAGTCGTGTCTGACTCGTGATCCCGTGGACTGTACCCTGCCAGACTCCTCTCTGTCCATGGGATTCTCCAGGCAAGAATATTGGAGTGGGTTGCCACTTCCTTCTCCAGGGGATCTTCCCAGCCCAGGAATTGAACCTGGGTCTCCTGCACTGCAGGCAGATGATTTACCAACTGTTATGAGGGAAGCCCAGCGGCATGTCTTAGGAATAAGGAATGAGAGCTTGGTCTTGGAGTTCAAGCCCTGGCTCTGCAGGATCATTACCATGTGACCTTTGGCAAGTTATTTAGCCCTTCAGAGCCTAACTCACCTGTAAAATAGAGGTTTAAATAACAGGGCTTCATGCTGCTTTATAAAGCTGTTGTGGGAATTAAACATGAGCAGAGTACTTAGGATCTGCCTGGCACGGTGCACTCTCATTCTTATTATTATAAATACTGACTACTGCCGCCACTACTACTTCTTGCCCTGCTGTCTTGGTGTGTCTTCCCCTCCTACCTCCGGGCTTCTCAGGTGTCTTCCACTCTTTTCTCCATCCCCCCAGACAATGATCTTTTTCTGAGGGTCGCAGGCTTGGGTGTGCTCTTAGCATTATTAGCAGCATTCCAGTGGCAGGTTGTAGAAGCTTCAGCCTCTCCAGAGTTGACCCCTTTGATTTTTTTCTCAACCAGTCCCTGGCCCAGCAGCTTTGGAAACCTGCTGTGATGTGAGGAGCCAAGGCCCTCCCTGATGGGCAGGGTAGGGGGTGGGTGGCAGACCAGGCCTGACCAAACAGCTGCGGCTGAGCCAGCGTGGGACTGGGGCAGAAGCAGCCCTGCCTCGGATGCCCTTTCTCAGACTCTGCCCTGACCTCCCCAACCCCAACCCCTCTGCACTGAGCGGCCGTGCCTGGGCACCTCCATCAGGCACACACTCGCACGTGCACCCGGGCCCATGGGCCACGTGGGCTTTCCCTTCCTCCAAGCCCCAAGCCTGTGCTGCGGCTCACCAGGCTGTAGGGCTGGGATGGGGTGGGGGGTGTTGTGTGTCTGCTCTGTCAGGGGAGGGGAGGCTCCCTGCTCCCTGGAGGCACGTGGACCTGCAAACTCCTCCTCATACCTCCCCTTACACACACACTCACATGTACACGCACACACACGTGTGTTCACGCGCGCACACACACACACAGCATGTCCTTCCTTCCTCTGTCTTGTACGTGGACCTGCTAACTCCCCCTTGTATCCCCCCTTACACACACACACACACACACACACACAGCATGTCCTTCCTTCCTCTGTCTTGTACATGGACCTGCTAACTCCCCCTCGTACCCCCCCTTACACACACACACACACACACACACACACACACACACACAGCATGTCCTTCCTTCCTCTGTCTTGTAGTGCTTCATTCTGATTGGAGAGGCAGAGCCAACTCCTGTGGCCGGGACAGTCCCACCCTGCAGCTTCACCCTGGTGCCCAGGCTTGTTTTCCGTCTGGGGGCTGGCTTTTGGGTCTCTCTCTGCTCCGTGTGTTGGCTTGGCTGTCAGGGCGGGAGAGTTTAAAAGCAAGAGAAAAGGGTTTGTTTAGAAGGTGGTTTCTGTGGCCTCTGCGCTCTGCCTCGCAAATCCTCCCGGGGTGTGGCAGGGGGTGGGTGAGGGGGCGCCTGGGTGACTCTCGCCTTCCCCCAGCTTCCACAGGCGAGACAAAGGGGATGCCGCTCGGAGAGCCGCTCTCACAGCAGGGCCGGGAGCTGGGGAAGGAAATGGAGGAGGAAGTTCCTCCCCTTCTGGGTGCTGGGTGAAAGTGAAAGGCAGCAGGGGGGCTGGAGTGAGTCACAGCCGCTCTGGGAGGGGAAGGGAGCTGCGGAAGCCTGCAGAGGAGCGATAGCGCTGCCGCCTCTCCGCGGCCCGGGCCATCGCTGGGTGTAGCCAGGGCCTCGCGCCGGAGCCTGCCCCTAACCCAGCCAGCCCGCCTCTGCGCCCCTCGGCTGGTTTCCTGAGGACTCCCCAGGCTTCTCACGGCGACCTGGGGCGTCTAGGTTCTGATGCCGAGGTCAGCCAGGACCTGCAGATGTATTCATGGCGGGGGCGGGGCGGGGGAGGGGTGCTTCCCGAGCTCCCTCCCCTCCCCTTCCTTCTAGACTTGAGTGACTCTGGATCCGAATCTTAGCGTGGGCAAGAGGTGGGCCATGTAGCTCTCACCCTCACCAACTTCCCAGAGAGGCAAACAAAACAAACAAAAAAATGAAACCAACCCTCTCCGAAGAAAGAAAAAGCCTTCCAAAATATATGCACAGTCTAGGTGTTAGTTATAACTTGCATGCAAGTAATAAAAACATACCTAAATTATAAAATACTGGTCTGGATGCCTTCTCTTCAGTAGCAGGATAAAAAGAATGACCTGGGTTGTTTGTTGTTGCTTTTTTTTTTTTTTTACTTTACAATATTGTATTGGATTTGCCATATATCAACATGAGTCCGCCACGGGTGTACATGTGTTCCCCATCCTGAACCCCCTTCTCACCTCCCTCCCCATACCATCCCTCTAGGTCATCCCAGTGCACCAGCCCCAAGCATCCTGTATCATGCATTGATCCTGGGCTGGCGATTTGTTTCATATAGGATATTATACATGTTTCAATACTGTTGTTGCTTTTAAATCAAGTTACAAAGCAAACATAGGAACACTGGGAGCACGTTGGTCATGCCTTGTCAGGGAGAAGCCTTCAGGACTTGTGTTCTAGAAATCCGCCTCCCCTCAGTATCACAGCTATGCTGTTCTTTCTTTGCTCAAGATGCCAGGAGCTGTTTGGCTGTGAAAGAGGGTAGGCGGGGACTGACCAGCTACTAGGCTGCATCTAGTCTCCTGCCAGCCCAGGTTGCAAAACAGGTTCCGTGCTCCTTTGGGGAAGACTGTGGCTGCCACAGTCCCACCCAGTAGCTCCTTCCAGGGGTGGGGTTAGGACTGCACACACACCCTTCTGGGGCCTCACCTATGTGCATGCAGAGGGCGGCAGCCTAGCCTTGGGCCTCCACTCTGCAAGGGCCTGGTGGGGCTCCCGACCCTGTAGCTGCACAGTTGGGAGCGACTCTGAGATGTGTGTGGAGTGTCAGAGGAGGCACTGGCTGAAAAAAAACTCCCGCTGGCTCTGTTGGGGAGGCCATTGCCTGGACCAAGATGTGAGAGGACCTGCTTGGCTGCCCAGTGGGCTGAGGCCTGGCTTCAGAGGAGAAGGGAACCCCATATGGCCTTTGTCACCCCTGATCCCAGCTTGACTGCAGGGGCTCAGGCTGGATCTCAGCCCCAGCTTGCCCCCTTGGCAGGTGCCTTTGTGCCAGGTTTGGAAGTTTGGAACCAAATGAGCCGTCTTGAACACTAACCAGTAGGGCGAGGTGGTGGGACTAGGGGATAGTCCCAGAGCACCCTGGGGGGGGATGTTGCTGCCTCCTGGTAGCTCCCCCAAGGCCCTGGCTGCTGCCTCGCCACGGTCAGTCTGTGGCCTTGAGCTTGTCCCCGGGAGGCAGTGGAGCTGCAGGACCCTCAAGGCCCTCCCCTCACACGCATACTGACCTCTGGGGGCATCCTTGGGAGAATGCGGCTTACACTGTTGCTGTTCTTCTGTCTGCAGGCTCCAGGGCCCTGCGGAGCATCATGACCCGGGGTGAGTAGAGGAGCCCGAGAGCCTCTCCGCAGAAAGGAAGGAAGAGCCCGCCCTTCTTTCTCCCTGTGCCTGACCGCATCATCCAGCATTTCCGCTGGTCCCCCCTCTGGCTGCTGGATTAGGGCCGGGCTTCCAGCAGGACCATCCCCCAGGGGATGGGCGACTGGTGAAGTAGGTCTCACTGCTGGGGCCCCCGTTGGCCACACCATGAACCTCCAGGCTCAGCCCAAGGCTCAGAACAAGCGGAAGCGTTGCCTCTTTGGGGACCAAGAACCAGCTCCCAAGGAGCAGCCTCAGCCCCTGCAAGCCCCCCAGCAGCCCCCGGCCCCTCCGCAGTCCAGAGTGAAGGAGGAGCCTTACTTTTCCCACGAGGGTCCAGCAGGGGCTGTTCCCCACTCCCAGCCGGTGGAACTGCCCCCTTCCAACAGCCTGGCCCTACTCAACTCTGTGGTGTACGGGTCTGACCGGACCATGCTGTCCCAGCAGGTGGGCTCAGTCAAGTGGCCCAACTCCGTGATGGCTCCAGGGCGGGGCCCGGAGCGGGGAAGGGGTGGGGGTGTCAGCGACAGTGGCTGGCAGCAGCAGCCGGGCCAGCCTCCACCCCACTCGACGTGGAACCGCCACAGCCTGCCCCTCTACAGTGGACCCAAGGGGAGCTCTCATCCTGGCATGGGGGTCTCTACCTACTACAGCCACCCAGAGCCTCTGAAGCGAGAGAAGGGAGGGGGGCCGCAACTGGACCACTATGGAAACGCTGTGCGGCCCATGGTGCCGCCCAAGGTGCAGCTGGAGGTGGGGCGGCCCCAGGCACCCCTTAACTCTTTCCACGTGGCCAAGAAGCCCCCAAACCAGACGCTGCCCCTGGAGTCCTTCCATCTGGCGTTCGGCCACCAGGTAAACCGGCAGGTCTTCCAGCAGGGCCCACCGCCCCCCAACCCCGTTGCGGCCTTCCCGCCCCAGAAGCAGCAGCCACCGCAGCAGCAGCAGCAGCAGGCGGCCCTGCCCCAGATGCAGCTCTTCGAGAACTTCTACTCCATGCAGCAGCCACCACCCTCTCAGCAGCCCCAGGACTTTGGCCTGCAGCCGGCTGGGCCACTGGGGCAGTCCCACCTGGCCCACCACAGCATGGCACCCTACCCCTTCCCCCCCAACCCGGACATGAACCCAGAACTGCGCAAGGCCCTCCTGCAGGAGTCGGCCCCGCAGCCTGTGCTACCTCAGGCCCAGATTGCCTTCCCCCGCCGTTCCCGCCGCCTCTCTAAGGAGGGCGTCTTGCCTTCCACCGTCCTGGATGGGGCCGGCACCCAGCCCGGGCAGGAGCCCACCAGCAACCTGTTCCTACATCACTGGGCCCCGCAGCAGCCACCACCCGGCGCGCTGGGGCAGCCCCATCCCGAAGCTCTGGGGTTCCCACTGGAGCTGAGGGAGTCGCAGTTGCTGTCCGACGGGGAGAGACTGGCACCCAATGGTCGGGAGCGGGAGGCTGCCGCCATGGGTGGTGAGGAGGGCATGCGGGCAGTGGGCACAGGGGACTGTGGGCAGGTGCTACGGAGTGGGGTGATCCAGAGCACCCGACGGAGGCGCCGGGCATCCCAGGAGGCCAATTTGCTGACCCTGGCCCAGAAGGCAGTGGAGCTGGCCTCGCTGCAGAACACAAAGGTGAGTGGCAGGGGCTGGGGGCATACCCGGCAGAGGGCAGGGTGAGCCGTGTCTAGGGCCAGGGAAGAGCAAGGGACTCCAGGTCCACAGGGGCAGTTTTCTCCCTTCATTGAAGGAAATGAAAGAACCCATCTATTTCAAAGAGTTTTGAACTTCCGGCAAAAGTTCACCTATGGATATGTAGGTTTATCCACACCTGACGGGAAGACGGGTTTTATTCACATGCAGGCTTGCAGGCAGGGCAATGCAGTGCACCTTGCGGTGGGTTGCCTTCTTCATTTGGGTCTTGCAGGGTTGGGAGTAGGGGGAGGTGAAACCATTTCCAGATCCAGTATGCTAAAAGACAAGAATGTGGTCATGGTTACACAGGGGGTTATACTTGTCAAACTGCATCAAACTATAATTTAAAATAGGTGCAATTTATTGCATGTTAATTATCTTGCAAGAAAGTTGATTTGAAAGAAAAGACAGTCTAAACAGGGAAGAAGAATGAATAGAATTGGAGCTCCTGTGTTGTACTTGGAGTTTCTTATCCCTGATCACCAGTAGTTTCTCATCAAACCTTATGGGAGGGATGCTGGGATGCTGGCATTTACCCCATTTTATTGCTAAAGAAATTAAAGCCCAGCTGGGACTTCCCAGGGTCATAAAGGTACGATAGAAGCTACTATCTGACTCCAAAGCCAGTGTTTGCCCCTTCTTTGACAAGAGGTCTCAATCTGCAAAATCTGTATAGCCAGACCTTTGTATAGGAGGCTGTAGAATTCAGCCAGCTGTCAGTGGGGAGATAGATAACAAAGACCACCCTTACTTTGCCATAGGTTCCTTGCTTACTTTCTTTTGCAGAGATATGTTTTGAGTATGTAGATGCTATTTCACATGCCACTCACTGTCTAGGCCAAACAAAATATGTCTGTGAGCCATTTGTGGCCTGAGATGGCCATCTGGGGACTCCTGCTTCAGGCCAAGATGGGAGAACCTGGCAAAAGGGAGGTTATGGAGAATATTTGGGAATATGGTGGGGGAAAGGTGGTCAGGGAAAGGCCACGTTGCCATGGACCATTGGGAACCATCCTGGGTATTTGAGCCTGAGTCCTATGGGACTAGGGGTCCCAGACCAGCAGATCAGGACTTACCTGCTAACCATCTGCGTTTTCATTTCCTCTCGGTCCCCTTCTCCAGGATGCCAATGGCTCTGAGGAGAAGAGGAAAAGTGTGTTGGCTTCAACTACCAAGTGTGGGGTGGAGTTTTCTGAGCTTTCCTTAGCCAAGCGAGCACGAGAGGACAGCGGGATGGTGCCCCTCATCATCCCAGTGTCTGTGCCTGTGCGGGCAGTGGACCCAACTGAGGCAGCCCAAGCTGGAGATGTTGATGAGGATGGAAAGGGTCCCGAGCAGAACCCCGCTGAACACAAGCCGTCAGTCATTGTCACCCGCCGGCGGTCCACCCGTATCCCTGGGACTGATGCCCCGGCTCAGGTATGAGAGGCGCCCCGTGCAAACAGCTCCGTACCTGAGTGCTCCTGGTGCCTTAGTAGTGACATTATATGAGAAAAAGCAGACCGTGGCAGTATAGGAGGGATTCAAGCCCCCGTGGGGATATTATTTATATTTCCCGAACTGAACTTTTGGAAAAATGGCACTTATAGAGGACAAAGAAACAGTTTTATACTTGAAATGTGGACTGTTTAGGAAAATCCAGGGTGTGTGAGTCTCTTTTGTTTCAGGTAAACAAATTTCGATTGGGCTTCTTATATGGGTCAGGCCCTGTGCTGAACTCTGGGACCTAGAAATGTTTACTTGTTCTGTCAGTACAAACTGACAGAACTGTGTGTTGCAACCTCCCACTAAGATTGAGGTTTTGTCTATTTCTTAGTTCTGTATTTGTTTTATGCATTTTGATGCAGTGTTTGTTGCATCCTCATTTAGAATTGGCATAGAAACTATCATGAAATGTTTTATCTTTAGTAGTTTTTTTGCCTTTTGAAGTTTGCTTTGTCAGGCACTTCACTTTCTTTTGGTTAGTGTGGGTGGGAGGATGGGATCTGTACTTTTTCTATCTTTTTACTGTCGGCCTTTCCATATCATTCTACTTAAGGTGTATCTTTCAAGTGGCATGTAATTAAGATTTGTTATTATCTGTTCTGACAATCTTTGCCTTTTTGTTAGAGCATTGATATGGTTTACATTTAATGTAATTACTGATAAACTTTGGTTTAAATCTAACAGGTACCTTTTCTTTCTCCAGCATTCCCCACCCACCCCTGCCGCCTCTTTTTTGTTTTCCTTTGGATTGATTGAGTTTGTTATTCCATTTCCCCTCTTTATTAATTTATTAGTTATATACTTGATGTATTACTCCTTTAGTGATTACCGTTAGGAGCCTTTTTTTAACCTGGAGTTCTATGAGAGAACTAAGCCCTACAGAAAGGGATTTGAGTGACCATTTTCTCAATTATCTGGAGGATGTTACATAGCTAGTACCATTCTAGATGCATTGGAGAGCGGTTCACTTATTACACAGTGAATGCCTTATGACATTAGAGCTTAATTCTCTGTTTCCTAGAGAATGCATTCTTGGCTTATTGAAATCTAATGTAAGTTAGTGCTTTACCTTTTCTTGGACAATGCAGAGTTCTTATAACCCTTTTAACTCCATTTCCCCCTAATCCCTAACTATTCTCTATATATTTTAACCTTATCAGGACATTATAACATTACTGTTTTGTTCAGTTGTTTATTTTAGATTTATTCATACATGTAGACTGTTTTGTTGTTTTTTATTTCTTGTATCTCCAAGTTTCCATCTCAAATCATTTATATGCTGTTTGAAGAACATCCCTTAGTATTTCCTTTAGTGTGAGTCTGTTAGTAATAAATCTTACTAGTCTTTGATTTTCTGAAAATGTTTTTATTTCATGTTCATTTTTTAAAAATAACTTTGCTGGGTAGAGAAGTCTGTGTTGTTAGGTTTTTGGTGGGTGTTTTGGGTTTTTTTTTTTTTTTTGGCATTTTAGAGATGTCATTCCATTGTTTTCAGGCTTCTATTATAGTTACAGTATTGAGAAGTCACTATAACCCTTATTGTTGCTCCTTTGAATGTAAAGTGTCTTTTTATCCCTGTTGCTTTAAGATTTTTTTTTTTTTTTTGGTCACTGGTTTTCAGCAGTTTTGCTGTAATACCTAAATATTATTCTCTTTGTATTTATCCTGTTTAGAGTGCTTCTTGAATATTTCTTCTGCTCCATTTTCTCTCTCCTCTCCTATGGGACTTCAGTTACCTATTTTGTTAGAATTTTTCACTGTATCCCATATTTTGTCTATCATTCAATTTTCTGTTTTTTCTTTAGTCTGACCTGTTTCAGTCCACCCGTTCTCTCTTTAGATATGTATAATATGTTGTTAAGCCCATTCATTATACTCTTGTTTTTAGTTATTTTTCAGTTATTGAATTTTCATTTGGTTCATTTTTAGAGTTTCTAGTTCTTTGATGAGACTCTCAACCATGCCTTTTAGTCTGTTGCATAACTTAAGCATGTATTTATTTTCTCCTCTTTTTTTGGGGGAGGGGGGGGAGGGTGCACTGCGTGGCTTGTGGGATCTTAGTTCTTTGACCAGGGATTGACCTGGGCCCCAGCAGTGAAAGTGCTGAGTCCTAGCCACTGAACCACCAGGGAATTCCCAAGCATAGTTTTCTTAAAGTTTACATCTGATAGCTCCATTAATGAGATCCCTGTGGATCTGTGTCTATTATCTGCTATTTTCTTATTTTTAAATCCCGTCTTGCTCTCTTGTATATCTGGTTATTTTTAATTGAATGTCAGACATTATATATGAAAAGTTGTTGAGATAATGAAAGACTCTGGATCATGTTCTCCTCTCCTGGAGAGGATCTGTCTTTGCATCTGACAGGTAGCGAAGAGCACAAGCAATCCTGGATTGCTTTAACATAATCAGATAATTTGAAGCTAGGCATTATTCCATTTGAGAACTAGTCTATTTCTGATTCACTTTTATTCCAAGGATATTGCCCTTTGGAGTCCCAAGCTGAAAGCCTACAGGTTTACCAGGTTCTCTTTCTTTGGCAAGCTCTAAATTCCAGTTTTTATTCTGATGGATCCTTGAATTTATTAAAAGCTCTGCTCAGTTTTTCAGCCTCTCAGTTGTCTCTTCCATAACAGCATCTATCTCTCGGGAAAACACAATTCCAAATGCTGGACTCACCATTTTGGCTTTCCTCTTTTCCTTGGATCTTGACACTTTAATTATTTGCCAACTCCTTCGCTCTCTTGATACCCACAGAAATGTGGCTTTGTATTGAAACTGAATTTTTTAGTCATTCTCAGCTGGAGAGTTGGCCTGCATGCCTAGTGTCTGTAACACAAAAGACAGCTCCAAGATTTTCATGAGCTGCATAGTCTCTGCTCTGTGGAATCTTCTTCTCTGGTTAGGGGAAAGCTTGTGGTGGAGGCTGGAGGCCTGCACAGCTTGTCCTGAGGATGGCAGGACAAAGCCTAAGCAACTACACTGTTCAGCATGCCCATTTTGTAGATAAGGAAATAGGTCCCAAAAAGGCCAGGGGCTTACCTAAGATCGTACAGCCAAGTAGTGGCAGAGTTAGCCCTGGTATTTGGATCTCTTATATCCTGCCTGAGGACTCTCTCTACACCAGGCTTTTGGGGAAGTCTGTCTGTCTCTCTTTATCTTTGTGTTATGGACATTTTGGATCATGTGCAAAAATTAGAGTGGTATAATGAATCCTAATATCTACACATCACCCTCTTTTACATTTTTCAAAATGCAACCAGTCTTCTTTCATTTGTACTTCCACTTCTTCCTGCCACTGGATTTTTTTTTTTTTTTTTGAAGCAAATCCCAAACATCACATTATTCTAACCATAAATACTTTGTTTTTGTATCTGAAGCACATCATATTATACATAAGAATTCTTTTGTTTTGTTTCTTTCTTTCCTTCCTTCCACAATATCATTATCACACTGAAAAGATCAATATGAAAAATGCAGTCAGATAATTAATAGTTTAAATCCATTTTCCTTATAAAATCACAAAACATTACTGCTGAGTTTATGTTAGATTTCTTGTCTAGCAAGTTTGGGGGCTTTGGGCCCTACTGCATTTTTTTTTTTTTCCTTTCTGTGCAATCATATTGTGCCCCTAAGTAGGGGGGAAAGGAACAGTGTCATTTCTTCCTAGTCTGTGGAACAGCAGAGAGGGAGCAAATGGCTAAAAAACAAGGCCAAGACCTCATGGGGAGTCAGGGCCCTCCGCTGGAAGGGGCAGAAAGCCTGTGGGTCCTGGGCCCACTCAGTCAGTGTGGCCAGTCTCACCTGTGCACCCAGGGAGGTGACTGAGGTCGCTTGCTCACTCCTGTCGGACTTCATTCTCTCTTGAGAGAGTAGGGATGCAGAGAAGAGAGGCCTGTATTCCTGTACAGCCCTGCCCTCTATTCTGTGTGGAGGCCCACGAGGGATACCAAACAGGCAGAAGTGAAGCCAGGAGGGCTAACTTTTGACAGCACAAGTAGGCTAGCCTGCGATCGTAGGACTAAGACTATGAGAATCAAAGTTCTTCAAGGATAGGGCTGTCCTGTGCACTATGTGGGCACATGCCCAGCTTGGGTCTTGGCACACGATACAGGCCTCCGTCTAATGTAGAGCTTGGGGTTTAAGTAGTGATAGCAGCCAGTACTGATTAGCTACTATGTACCAGGTGCTGTTCTTAGTGATCCCCGTGTATTGGTTCATTTAGTCCTCTTAGCGGTAGGTATTTGTTATCCCCATGTTAAAAACGAGAATGCACAGAGTTAAGTAATTTTAAGCGGAAAGGAAAGGAAGTAGCTCCCAGTTCAAGTGATCCAGTCTCAGTGCCTGGGCCCTTAATCAGAGTAGTTCCCTGCCCTGTAGCATACTTCATGACAGGTGTTGGCAACTGTGGCCTGTGCGCTAAATCCAGCCCTAAGACTGGTTTTTACACTTTTCAAAGGATTATTTAAAAAGAGCAGGGGTAGGGGAGGGGTCAGGAGAAGACTGAAGACTGTGCATCGACGAATGTGTGTATGTGGCCCACAAAGCCTAAAGTATTTACTATTTAGCCCTTGACAGACAGTGTGCTGACCCCTGCTCCCTGTCTCAGGCTCGCCTTGGCCATGAAGGTGTGGTAGGCAGACTGAGTTCCGGAGGTGAGACTGGCAAGCAGTGGTCAAGACGTCAGTGTTCCCAGGATGCGGGACGCTGAGCCATCTTGGTTCTGTTTCCTTCTCCAGCCTGAGGACATGAACGTCAAGTTGGAGGGGGAGCCTTCAGTGCGGAAACCAAAGCAGCGGCCGAGACCTGAGCCCCTGATCATCCCCACCAAGGCGGGCACTTTCATCGCCCCTCCCGTCTACTCCAACATCACCCCCTACCAGAGCCACCTGCGCTCTCCTGTCCGCCTCGCCGACCACCCGTCCGAGCGGAGCTTTGAGCTGCCCCCCTACACACCACCCCCCATCCTCAGCCCCGTGCGGGAAGGCTCTGGACTCTATTTCAATGCCATCATGTCAACCAGCAGCATCCCAGCCCCTCCTCCCATCACGCCAAAGAGTGCCCATCGCACCCTGCTCCGGTCTAGTGAGTGACACCCCGCCAGCCCCACCCCTGGGAGCCGTGGGGGGAAGGCAATGTGGAGGGGAGGAGGGCGGTGGACAGGGAAGACTCGGGCTTAGGGCTGCTGGGGACTGAGCCGGCATGCTGTGGGGAAAGGGGCTCTGCTGTCTGTCTCCTGAGAGGAGGAGGTTGTCCTGGTACAAGTACACATAGGGGTGGGCTTAAACCCCAATTCCACCGTTTACCATTACATCCCCTGTGGAAGGCATTTAAACTCCCCGGGTCTCAGTTTCTTCTGCATTTAGGTGAGGACGTTTGTAGTATTTGGTTAATGATGAAATGCCAATATGTATTCAGCTATTTTTAGAATCACAAACAGCAGTTTCCTATGGTTCAGCCTAATAGCTTGCCTCAGAGGGTTGTGGTGAGGTTCAGATGCATTAAGACACGTAAAGTACTCACGTCGTCTCTGATGTGTCACATTCGTTCTTAATATTATGTGGCAGAGTCTGTCTCCCGGGTCTCTTCAACAGTCACTTTGGCCCAGAGCAGACATTTTGGCTGGCCTGGGTGGTGAATTGCTAAAAAAATGTTGTCCACTCCACAACATTTCCCCTGGAAAAAGGGGATAATCCTATCAGGGTGATAGAGAGTATTAAGAAAAAGTAAACCTATCCAGAGATAGGACAGGGGTGAGTCACTGCATTAACCTCTGACCCTGACCTCATCATGACATGGCTCTCTGGTGCCCCCTGGTGTCTGGGTGAGAAATGACTCGCCCCTGAGCTGATGCGCCTTTGAGTCTTCCACTTTTAACTGGAAGCTTGGAAGCTTCTCTCCCTGCCTGGGTGGTGCAAGAAGAAAGTCACTGTAGAGACCAGCTTGGCGACAGAGAAGAGGTCCTGTCCATCCATGAGTATTTTTCTTGCACTTAGATGTAAAGCCTGAACCGGATCCTGTGAGGGCACCAAGTAACATGGGGGACGCTGTGGTGTGTTCCAGAGAGAGTGCTGGGTCACTGGGGAGTTGACGTGGAGGCCTGGGAGACAGGGAAGCAAGCGTCCAGGCAGGGTGGGAGTCAGCGGTCAGTGAGTGAAGCGGACCTTAAGCTTGGGAGCCTGCAGAGGCTGCTAGCCCTGGTGGTGAGGAAAGCATTTACTGAAGAGAGGGTGGGGCTAGAGCTGAACTTGAACTAGGAAGCGGGTGGGGAGGGCGCACTGGGCTGATGAAAGGAGAGGTGCAAAGGCCTGGAGGTGGAACGTGCAGGGAGCGCGAGGGGCCACGAGGGATGGACGGTCCAGGCAAGGCTGTGGCGGGAGGCAGAGTTGGCAGGGGAACCGCCTTGGACGCTTGAGCTGAGGAGTTGAGATTTCCTCTCAGGTTGCAGAGAGGAGTCAGCAGATTTTGTTTGTGGAGCCAAGGGGGAGTATCTTGATCGCATAGGGCATTAAGATTAGCTCGGAGAAACTGAGGCAGAGAACCTGGCCAGGAAGTGAAGAGATAGTTACGAAACAGCGGTCTCCTTCACTGCCTCGCTCCTGTAGCGGAAGTGTCTGCCTCTTGGACTAGAGCAACCGTAGCTGAACGTTGGACTTGATGCTGTCGTGTGGGAGCTCCCGGGGCAGCTCTAGTAATGTAACTGGTAGTATTAGTAATAACAGTAGCTAGTATTGATTGAGGGCTGGGCTTTGTGCATGATTTCATTGAACCCTGACATCATCTTAGGGAGATAGGTAGTAATAGCCCCTTGTAGTAGGTGTGAACCGGGAGGGACCCACGTATTTGGTAAAAGTCACAGCTAGTTGTCACAGTTGCAGGCTGCGGAGCCAGGACTCAGGGTGCCTGATTGCCCAGCGTGAACCTCTGAGTCACCGCTGTGGCTCCCGTGCATACAGAGCAGCCACCCGGGGTTGGGGAGGGTGGCCGTGTTCAAGGGAGGAGGGTGCTGTCTCCTAACCTACCTCTTGTCCCATAGATAGTGCCGAAGTCACCCCGCCTGTCCTCTCTGTGATGGGAGAGGCCACCCCAGTGAGCATCGAGCCGTAAGTGCAGCCCAGCCTCTGGCCCAGGGGGTGAAGGTGGGCAGCTGGGGCCCAGTGCACGCAGGCGGCCCTCAAGGAAGAGGAGGGTTCTGTGTGCTGAGGGTCTTCACTGACGCCCCACCCCGACCCCAGCTTCCATGTGGAAGTCACAGGGAAGGCAAAGGGACCAGCCCAGTTTGAATTTGCCGCCGAAGAAAATCAGAAGGGCCGTCCAAGCAGCTCTTTCCTTGGCTGTAAACCTGGAGCTTCTCCCCTTGGCAACTTCTGGGCCTTGCCTTTCCGGCAGCACCAGGTGCTGCTTGCTAGGCTGTCCTCACAGAAGCTGGATTCCCTCACACCCAGCTGAAGCCTTGCCGTGCTCAGCCACTCCCCATCCCCACCCAGTGAGACCTCACTCCATCCTTTCCACCCCTGCAGACGGATCAATGTGGGCTCCCGGTTCCAAGCGGAAATCCCCTCGATGAGGGACCGTGCCCTGGCCGCTGCAGACCCCCACAAGGCTGACTTGGTGTGGCAGCCATGGGAGGTCCTGGAGAGCAGCCGGGAGAAGCAGAGGCAAGGTGAGCAGGCACGAGCCAGCAGGCAAGGGCCTGCTGTTGGGCCATGGGTGGGGTAGGCCCCAACCTGACCCGGCCCTGCTCAGCCCTCCAAGTGCTTTTCTCTCCTCCCTCCCCCAGTGGAAGACCTGCTGACAGCTGCCTGCTCCAGCATTTTCCCTGGAGCCGGCACCAACCAGGAGCTGGCCCTGCACTGTCTGCACGAGTCCAGGGGAGACATCCTGGTGAGACCCTGCCCTCCAGTGGAGGAGGGCCCCTTGGGGAGGCTGGCAGGGAGCCGTATTTCTGGTCCAGGAGCCAGGCCTGTCAGCGAGCTGATCGGAAGCAGGCGGGGGGGTCTGACCATGGTAGGAGTGGTAGGGGGTCGGCCCGAGGGAGCCCTGGTTCTGGACACGAGACTTCACTGTGCAGGGTCCACTCTAGTCTCTGGGTAGTGGGTCCCCCACCCCTCAGACAGGGCTGTCCACTGAGGACCTTCTCCATCTGTGACTGCCTCCCTTGGGGACCAGGTATTCTCTTGAGACACCCCAAGTAGCCCAACCCCAGTGACCTTGCCCTCCTGCCAGACCTCCGCAGTTAAGAGTTAAGTAATCACCCTACTCAGAGTCCTGGATTTTGGCCACTGAGAACCTGTCAGGGCCCTGACCTTTTCCTCACTTCCCTTTCAGGAGACGCTGAATAAGCTGCTACTGAAGAAGCCTCTGCGGCCCCATAACCACCCGCTGGCAACTTATCACTACACAGGTGGGCTGATGGGGTGGGCCGGGGGCCTCCAGGGGTCTCCAGCATCAGTGGGGCTCAGTGCTGAGTTCATAACCCAGGGTGGGGCGGGGGTGGAGAGGTAGGGGGGCAGATAAGCCAAGATCCAGTGTGAGGGAACCCCAGAGCTGGAGTGGCTCTCCCTGTGCCCTGCAGCGGGAGGGAGAAGGGCTCAAGCATGTGGGAGCCCATTCAGGCAAAAAAGCCCAGGAGGTGTGGGTATCAGGAGCAGGAGCCCGGGGACTGCCATGTCTTATACTGGGCACTGTGCTTTCAGAAGGACATTAACCAAGTGGCATAACCACGGCTTCCTAGTAGCCGCTGGTATCGAGCCTGTCTGGTGGTGCATCCCGTCTGTGCCAGGCAGAGCACCTAGAAGCTTCTGCGTGCATGGTTTTACTCAGTCTGCACCACAGACTGGCTGTGAGGTGGCTTCTATTATTAGATCCCATTTCACACTTTCACAAGTGGGGAAAGTGAGGCTCAGAGGCTAAGCAGCATGGCTAGTAAGTGCAGCCAGCTCTGAGTGCCTGCAGAGACGGTGGGTGGACGACCTCACGCTTTCCCCGCTGCTCAGAACAGCCCCCCGCAGTGCTCCCAGGCCAACCCCGCCCTCCTACCGCGGCTCCCTCCTTGCCCTGCAGGCTCTGACCAGTGGAAGATGACTGAGAGGAAGCTGTTCAACAAGGGCATTGCCATCTACAAGAAGGACTTCTTTCTGGTGCAGAAACTGGTGAGCTGGGGCTCTGTTTCAGGGGCAAGAGAAGGGCAGGAACTCCCTGCAGGATTTGGGGGTTCCCTCTGCTAAAGAATCTGCCTGCAATGCAGGAGGCCAGGGTTCGATCCCTGAGTGGAAAGATCCCCTGGAGAAGGAAATGGCAACCCACTCCAGTATTCTTGCCTGGAGAATCCCCATGGACAGAGGAGCTTGGCAGGCTACAGTCCATGGGGTCACAGAGTCGGACACGACTTAGTGACTAAACCACCACCACCATCTGTTGGGGGAGGAGCAGCCCGCAATTACTTCCCAAGCGCTCTTAAAAAAGCAGTTAGGTCAATGCCACTTAGTAGCTTCAGAGACATTTTTCTAAACAAAACAAGAAGGGATATGATCAGGCATTTTTCCTGCCTTGGTTCTAAGCCCCTTTCCTCATCTTAGGGTAGTATAGCCACACCCTGAAGTCTCACTCCAGAGTGGCCTGAGTGGGTACCAGACCCAGTAGCACCAAACTTACAACAGTGACTTGCCGGAGGGGAAGGAGGAAGAGGAGGAGGGTTGCAGGCAGAGGAGAGCCGTCCCGAGGCGCTGGAGTACTTCAAAGGCCGCAGTTAGTATGTGGGAGGAGAGGTCACCCTGAGAGCGGGGGCACCGAGAGCTACAGGTGACTGGGGGGGCCTCTGCCCACTTCCTGTCAGGCTGGGGCAGCCTGGGGCTTCCTTCCAGGAACTCAGCTGACGGAGTCGAGGAGACCCGGGCCTAATTTTCCTAGATTTCTCTTGTCCTCCGTGCCTCGTGTTCTTTGGGGAGAGTGTTCTGCCAATCTGAGGACTTGCGCCTTAGGGGGGGGGTCTCTGCCCACTTCCTGTCAGGCTGGGGCAGCCTGGGGCTTCCTTCCAGGAACTCAGCTGACGGAGTCGAGGAGACCCGGGCCTAATTTTCCTAGATTTCTCTTGTCCTCCGTGCCTCGTGTTCTTTGGGGAGAGTGTTCTGCCAATCTGAGGACTTGCGCCTTCCCACCAGCTCTGTGTCACAAAGCCTGAGACAGCTGAGGGAAGACGGCTTCCCAGAGTGTGCTCTTTCCTCCTGGGATTGTAGGTTGTGCCAGGGACGCCCTGGGGCCTGGACCACATGCTGACGAGTTCTCCTCCAAGGGCCCTGTCGTGAGGACAGTCGTTTGCTGGGCTCCCTGACTGGGCAGTATTGCTGGGAAGTGCATGCCTGGGAAGCTGGCTGAGGCACCCCTAATGCCTTAATGAAAAGAACAGACCATTAGGCAGGCAAACAGATGATCAGAGGGAATTGGTAATAGAAGTATAAACAGGATCTAATTAATGAATCTGTGACTTGCCTATTCCTGGGAGATGAGTCATGTCTTTTCCCTGCTTATGCACAGAGGGCCCTCACTGACCCCTTGGGCTCTGTAGGCAGAACCCCCTAGCTCCCAGTGCAGCCCAGCAACTGGTTGAGCTGTCTGAAAGCCTGGGGAGAAAGGGGAGACTCAGAGAAAACACTCTGCTCTGGGCAGCGGGGGTGGGGGAAGTAGTCCAGAAACCAAACCCAGTGGCCGAAGGGATTTGTGAAACAGGAGGGCAAGGGTTTCAGAGCTTGGGGGGATCATTTGGTCTCCCCCTACTCACTACCTGCCAAGAGACTCGCCTCAGGCCACACAGCCATTCAGTGGCAGAGTTAGAACAAGACTTAACCTCCTGCTTCCCCTGCAGGTTTTCCAGGGCTTTCGTGTCAGTCTCCCCCGAGTTCCTCCCCGACATCAGGGAGTTTGACAGTTCTGTTCTCACTGCTTCCTGAAGAATAATGAAACCGTATGCTTAGATTAATGTAGAGAGGCCGTGTTACTGGGCCTAGCCTGGCTTTGAATGTGAATGGTGCCCAGACTTTTTCCCCTTTAACTTTACATTTTGAAAAATCTCAAGCTTACAGAAAAATGGAAAGAACAGTATGATGCCCAGCCATCTAACTGTCAGATTTACCAGCTGTTAACATTTGCCACACTTGTTCTCTCTGTGTGTCCATAGATAAACTCACATACACATGTGTTCTCTGTTTTAACTGATCATTAAAAGTTACAGCATGACATTTGACCTAAATATTTCCTGAAACAAAGGTATTCTCCTGCAAAACCAGAGTACCATTATCACAGCCAAGAAATTTAAACTGACATAATAATACTCTGTATTCAGATCTCCCCAGTGGCTTCATGTTGTCCTTTTTTAGCTTTATGTAAAAAAAATGGTAAAGTGTTGGTTAATTGACTTGGTCAGTGGTTTGTGCACAGCAGACATTGGAGACACGCTTGTATTTCCTGGGTTTACTGGATTGAGTGTTTACTAAAGTTAAGGGGGGCCATGCAGGAATGAGAAAGGCTCTAGTGCCACCAGGCAGGTGAGCTGAACCAGGAACTCTGACCTCAGTTTTGGCTTCAAACCAGATCCAGACCAAGACCGTGGCCCAGTGCGTGGAGTTCTACTACACCTACAAGAAGCAGGTGAAGATTGGCCGCAATGGGACGCTAACCTTCGGGGATGTGGATACGAGTGATGAAAAGTCGGCCCAGGAAGAGGTTGAAGTGGATATTAAGGTGACTCCCTTCCCAGCTTCAGCTGCTTAGGCTGAGCTGGGAGCCTGAGCCCAAGCTCTCCAGGACTCCCTGGAGGGGAGAGAGAGGAAGGCAGTGCCCTGACAGCCCAGGGAGCTGATGTCCTAGGCACTGGCCCTGGACCTCTGGGTTGCCCTCTCTACCTGCCAGTGTCATTGTAATGATCCACTATGTTGATGCAGAACATTGGGGATATTTCCCAGTGTTCGTACCAGCGTCAGTTTCTTGTCCTCTCTTAGCAGACCTCTGACACTGTTTCCTCAACTTTAATCATTCTTGTGTCACCTGTATGAATTCTGCTATAGCTGCATCCTACCACATGTCACCATTAATACTTCTGTCTAGTCACACACCACTTGTGCTATTACTTTTCTTTAAATCAACTCTAAAGGGAAGCTTTATATCACAATCATAAATAGAAAACCAGTGCTCTTTGTCACAGAAGGTACTGGTAAAAATATTTATATATATGAAAACCAAACAATGTTATGAAATTCTAGCCAGGTATTACCACCTGTCAAACCTCTGAGATGAGGCCTGACCTCTCCTTGTTAAGTCTGCTGCTGCTGCTGCTAAGTCGCATCAGTCGTGTCCGACTCTGTGCGACCCTATAGACAGAAGCCCACCAGGCTCCTCTGTCCCTGGGATTCTCCAGGCAAGAACACTGGAGTGGGTTGCCATTTCCTTCTCCAATGCATCAAAGTGAAAAGTGAAAGTGAAGTCGCTCAGTCGTGTCCGACTCTTAGCGACCCCACGGACTGTAGCCTACGAGGCTCCTCCGTCCATGGGATTTCCCAGGCAAGAGTACTGGAGTGGGGTGCCATTGCCTTCTCCACCTTGTTAAGTCTAAAGAAGTATAAAAGACACATTAACGCCAGTTTGAGGCTTTGTCCTTGACATAATCAGGGTTGAAAGAGAACTGAAAAGAGAATGTTATTCAATTCTGTGAAAAGAGAATGTTATTTAATCCTGTTGTATTAAATAACAGGATTATTATCCTGTATCCACCTAATATCATCTTGGGGTCATAAGTCCACACTTGGTGACATGCTGCTTTAAGACAGGGAGTGATTTAGTTCCGTGTATCCACCTAATATCATCTTGGGGTCATAAGTCCACACTTGGTGACATGCTGCTTTAAGACAGGGAGTGATTTAGTTCCCATTTTTGCAGATGGGAAGAGGGTAGAGAGATAGAAAACATTACAAAGATAGTTTAAAATGGAGCTCAAAGCGGCGCCTGACCACCCTACCCCAAGAATCCCTCTTGGATATACGCAAGAAGACAGGTGGCCTGTGGGGTGGGACGGGCAGGTTCCCTCCATGCCCCAGCCCCACCTCAAGTGCTTGGTCTCATTCTGAGGGCTCCCAGGCCCTCAAGCCTCTCCCCTTACAGGCAGACTAGCTGTGGAAGGGTGCAGGGTCATAGCGCAGGAGGCTGTGCTGGGCCAGCAAGACAGGCAGGATTAGCCGGGGCTGGTGAGCTCCTCGCTGGATCAGAATTAGTGTCTATGACTGTGTGACCGCACGCTGGGCTCACTGCCCTGTTCTCGTCCCTCATAGACTTCCCAGAAGTTCCCAAGGGTGCCTCCTCCCAGAAGAGAGTCCCCAAATGAAGAGAGGCTAGAGCCTAAGAAGGAAGAAAAGGAGACCAGAAAGGAGGGGGAGGAGGAGATGCCAGAGACCCAGGACAAAGGGGAGCAGGAAGAGGGGCGAGAGCGAAGCCGGCGGGCAGCGGCTGTCAAAGCCACACAGACACTACAGGCCAATGAGTCGGTAAGTGTGGCCTTCCCTGGGGGAGCCCAGAACCGAGGAGGGTGGCTGGCTGGAGCTGGGCCCGGGGGTATGGGAGGGAGGGCAGAACAGGAACATGACGATGATTGTCATCATCGTGGCAGGAAATGTACTAAATATTTTATGTTGTTAACTCATTTAATCCTGATAAACCCAGGTAGTAGGTACTGTCATCATTCCCATCTTACAGATGAGAAGATTGAGGCCCAAGATAAGATAGCTATTAGGCAGCCTGACTCCAGAATCTGCTACTAATTTTACACTATTCTGCTTCTGTATCTGAGACACAGAGGAAAGAGACTTTGTGAAAATTCAGAAGGTGTGTGGGAGGGTTGGGAAGCACTCCTGACTTATAGTGCAAATAGGGCTCCCCGTAAGAGAGCTGTGTCCTTGACAAAAGTGTCTGAAATGGAGCTGAGACAATGGGAATAACAATAATGGTGCCTCATTCATGTCTGCAAAGTGCTTTCCTGTCCATCATCTCATTCATTCCTCATAATAACCCCATACAGTGTTGACGCCCACCTTGCAGATGGAGGAAACTGGGTTCAGAGATGCTAAGTGACTTTAGTACGGTGTTTTGTCCACAACATCACAGGCTGAGAAGCAAGACACACTGGCCAGAGCTGTTCCTGGCCCCACAAGAGACAGACCCATGGGATGGCTCTGCTGGCAAACTAGTATGAGATACTTACACACTTGCAGGAAACTCCGCTCCCAAACTGTAGACACAGTGGTTGCTCCCTTCTGAGCCTTGGTATCACTCCTCTAAGAGCTGTTCTCTACATACACACTCCACTGAGTTCTGCTGATCTTTTATGAGTGCTTTCCTATGGGGTTTGATCCAGTGCACGCACGTGTGACTTCTAACGGCCATCTGGGTCTCCCATATCCCGAGGTCCATGGTTCGCATACCCTGAGCAGCACCTCTCCAGGTCTACACCAGGTGTCCTGTGCTCTCTGTTACCTGCTTGGCATTTCCCATGGTAGCCGCTATTGTCATGAGCTAGCTGCCTGTGTGTCTGTCCCTTCAGACTGAGTTCTCTGGTGGCAGGGCCTTCTGTCCCCTCTATACCCTCTGAGTGACGTGGCATGTTACATAGATTTGAAGATCATTTATGGAATAATGCCACAGACAAAATACTGAAAACATGAAGCCATGTCATTAAGCAAGAGCCCTGTCAGATGCATCAGGAAGTCCTATCTTAGAGAGCTAGGGCTGTCCCACTAAATTACTGTACCAGCAATTTGTAAAAACGGAGCTGGTCAAAGATGGATTGGGCTTCCAAAAAGGCAGTGAGTGCCGTCACTGGAAAGATTAAAGAGGATGCTAGGGGACCATTGGGCAGGAGTGCGTGATCTTTACGAGCCTGCTGTTTGCTGATGTTGCAGAATTTGGGATTCTCATTTCCCTAAATCACCTCTCCTCGTTTGACCCTCTCCAGGCCAATGACATCCTCATCCTCCGAAGCCACGAGTCCAACGCCCCTGGATCTGCGGGTGGCCAGGCCTCGGAGAAGCCAAGGGAGGGGCCGGGAAAGTCACG
Source organism: Cephalophus harveyi (assembly GCA_006410635.1). Taxonomy (NCBI): domain Eukaryota; kingdom Metazoa; phylum Chordata; class Mammalia; order Artiodactyla; family Bovidae; genus Cephalophus; species Cephalophus harveyi. Next base: position 1,203,158 of record SJYT01057307.1, read on the forward strand.
AAGGGCACTACCTTTTTCGGAGAAGAAGAAAAAAACAGAGACTTTTAATAAGACCCAGAATCAGGAGAACACTTTCCCTTGTAAAAAATGCGGCAGGTAAGACGGCAGGCCCAGTCTCCACCGGTACCTGGCGGGTGGCTGCGGTTGGGGGAGGGGTGGGCGGCCATTCCCAGGGAGAAGTAGGAGGAGTCACTGCTTGCGCCTCATCTCCTGATTGGCTCAGGGGGTTTCCAGGGCAGTGACGTCCCTTGGCAGCTTTTAGAAGAGGAATGATGGCACTGAATTGGGAGCCGGTCGGTCTCTTTGTTGGAGGGTGGGGCTAGGCCACGTGGCTCCTGGCAAGCCAGAAGGGCCGGGGAGCCCCGACTGCAAACGCAGACAGACAGACAGACACACACACACATACACGCTTACGCAGACACGTGCAAGTGCTCTAGCCCAATGGTCCCAGAGCGGGTAGACAGACCTCTGACTGGAGCCCCTCCTGTTCGGCTACAGGGTGTTTTTCAAGGTGAAAAGTCGCAGCGCCCACATGAAGAGCCACGCGGAGCAGGAGAAGAAGGCAGCTGCCCTGAGGCAGAAGGAGAAAGAGGCCGCGGCCGCTGCAGCCACTGCGGCCGCCTCCCCGCACCAGCCGGCCCTGCGGGAGGAGAGCGGTGCAGGCGAGAGAGGCTGACGCCTGGAGCTCCCGAGCCTGCCGAGGGAGAGATCGCGCGGACTTGTCTCTGCAAAACGAATACGACAATTCAATAAACGGCCCTTTTTATTTATAAAGGCCCCAGGAGCAGTGTAAAGGGCTGTAGGATCCAGTTCTCTTGCATTTGGTCTGTCGAAAGTTTTCCTCCCCGCTTTCCAGGAACTAGGAGAGCCCCTGCTTGCCGGGGCTTCCCCTGGGGGGCCCTGGGGAGGGGCCCCAGCGCCACAATCTCACCACGCAGCCGCTTCCGTCTTTGTTCCCCCTGCTCCCGTCGGTCACCATGGAGAGCAAAGCACAAGTGCGCCCCCTCGGCAGCATTCATCTCCCCCGCCCCAGGGGACCTGCCCAGGCCCTGCCCACCCGAAGTCCCAGAAAGAGCGATTCCCTGGGAAGGAGTGTGGTGGCTATTTCCGAGAGGGAGCTCAGCCTGGCTGTTCCGGTAACTGTCCTTAGAGAGGCCACCTCCTCCCCAGGAGGGAGGCTGCCAGAACGGGGCGGGCGGCAGGGAGAGAGACCAGGACTGGTACCCATTCCTGTCAGCCTGCCGGGTCAGGAAGGTTTTCTCTGATGTTCGGGGAAGGAGCCAGTGCTCCATGCATGCTCTCAGCCTGCTGAAGGGAAGGGACTGTGCACAGGATGGAATTTTCAGAGTTGCTCCAGGGCTAGGCCTGAGGGAGCTTCTGACAGGCCTTGGCTTTTCTGGTTTCCCATCATTTTGCCAAATACCTTTAGGCCCTGGAGGCTGCTAAGGGAGCTTAGCCTAAGCCCAGCCTGCTCCTCCTTGGTGCAAGTCCCCTGCTTGCCTTTGTCCTGCCCTTGGCAGCTGACACCTTAACCCCACCCTACCTGGTTTAGCTGATATCCACAGCTCAGCCCTCAGTTGTGCATGCTGGAGATTTCTGGATCCTTCCCTGGGAGGGGGAGGTCTCCTAGCCAGATTGGACAGGAGCCTTCATTCCTTGATTTGTGTCATTTGGGATCTATTTATTTATTCTTAATATTTAATTTTTAACATCCTCTCAGGGACCAGGGGCTTCCTTCTTTCCAGAGGCCCAAGTGCATTTATCCCAAAACAAGGCACCTTCTTGGCACCCCCTCCCCCTCCCCCAACCTCGTATTTCCAAGACCCTAAAGTCCCTTGCCCCGTTGCTCTGGAAGTTTTGCCAATTGGAATGATAGTAGCACTGAAAGCAGGTGGAAGGTGTCACCAAACCACAGACTAGCAGGGTGAAGGGAAATCCAATGCAGTTCTTTTTGCTACCTCTTCTCCCTGCTGAACATTCAAGTTGCCTGAGGGATTGGCTGGAAGCCAGAATTCTGGTTTTGTTTCTGGTTTGAATAAGCCATATTTGGCATGGAGTCACTGAAGTGAAAGGGCTAGAAGATTCAGGAGGCCCCTTCACTTGCCAGCCCCATAGGAGGGCTGAGTTATTTCTCTGATCTTCCTATTCAACTTTAGTTGTGTAAAAAGAAGTTCCAAGTGAATGCAAGTATATATGACAGGTCTACATGTTAGGAAGGAGCCAAAAAGTATTCATTCTGCTATTCTGAGGTAGCCTAAAGGCATCATGTTGGTAGCTGGGAGTGGGGAGTTTTGTTCTAAACTATGCACTATCAGGTTTTGGGGTTTTTTTTTTTTTTTTTTTTTTTATTCATTTCTGTATTAATATGGTTATACAGGAGCCCAGCTCTGGGAGTAACAAAATTCTCCTTCCTCAACTCCTGATGACAACCTAGACCTCTAACTTCCCAGTGAGTTTCTTCCATAGGTTTCTACACGCTCAATAGCCCAAGATGGCAAAAGTCTCCTATATCCTCCCAAAACAGGAAGGTAGCAAATTTAGGCTCTTTTCTAAATCACATGTGTAATATGAGTGCCTTCGCAGCTTTGCCCCAAAGTGCTACTTATGTTCCCCAAGGTTTTTTTCTATTTAAACCGCATTTAGTTTCAGGCCACTTTTTGGACATGTGGTAACAGAAACCTCCTTTGTCTAGAGTGATTTTCCTCTTCTAAGCTCACAGAGACAAGAGCAGGTGAATATAGATGGAGAAAATCAAGATGGTACCTCTCCGTATTAACCCCACCCAACATCGTATTTTAGAAGGGTTTATGTTCCAGAATGAATTTATATCTAGAATGCAGTGTAAAAGGTGAAATGTTTAGTGAACAGATGCAATTGTGGCACGTGACCTGCCATAAAGTACGTGCAGCCACAGAAGCTGGCATAGGTATATCCTTTATGGTGCTTTCTCCCTGTGAACACGTTCGGCTTGTATTTTTTTTTTCTTCTTCTACTCAAAACTCTTTGCTTTAAGAAGTTAAAAGATAAACAGCTTCAGCTTTATAAGGTTCTCCCCACACCATCTCACATATCCATCTCTCAGCCTCCATCTACACTCAGCTAAGGGCATGAAACTAACCTAGTGCCTGTGTTCTAGACCATCTCTGAGGTCTCTTACCCACCCAGGGAGACAGTGCTTCAGCACTGTCCCCCATGCCTTTAGCCGCCCCCCTCACAGCTAAGCTACACACCCATCCTTTCTGCTGCCCACTTCCACCCTGGCACAGAGGTCGTGTGCTGCTTATGTCTAAAGGGATTCCATATATTTAACTGCCTCAGTGACCTAACCTCTTCTCACGTGCCAGATGTTAAGATGAAGGAGGAATACAACACATATTCAAGCCTCAGCTATTTAAATGTTTTTATTGAGGCTCACTTTTCTTGGATGGTATTTATTACCAGACTGGCAAGCCTAACTTCTTAGGTTTACAGGAAGTATGCATATTTTTATAAAACAATTGTATGTCCTCCCCATATTTTTGCTGTGTTAATATTTGCCTTTTAACAATTTGCAGCTGTTTCACCTTTTCCTCATTTGTCTCTCAGTCGAAGGCCTTGTTGGAGGGGACAGAGCACAGGAACAGCCTTGACAGTCTGTAATTATTGTACAAATATTTTAATAGCATATAAATAAGTATATTCCTTTTATTTTGAAAAAAAAAATCAGACACTGCCTTCTGTGTGTTTGCTGCCTGTGGCACCCTTTTTTAAAAAGACTGTTACATATTAAAATAGTGTACATATATATAAATATTACCTCTTTTGCTGTACAGTTGTGATAGACCAGACTGAAGATTTTATTTTTTGTGTGCTTTTTATAAAAAAAAAATTAACACACTAAAGAAAATCTTGCTGATGTGATTGTAATGTACCTATGTAACTTATTTACTTTTGAATGTTCTTCTGTATCTTTAAACCTTTTATTAAATAAGGTTTTAAAAATTCATAGTTGAATGCTGTGTCCTTTAGGGGAGATTTTCACCATCTGGGATTGACGTAAATCGGCCTTGGTTTGCTTGCAAGGGATTACTTGAAAATTTTGAACCATAAGCATTCTGTTTTATCAGCCCATTGTCAGTGATGTCAGGACAGGGGAAATAACACACTAGAGTTTGCCTGGCTACAAAGGTTACTTAATAGATCTAGATCTTACAAAATTTTAGAAGAAAAAGGCTCAACTCAGTGTCTGACAGGAAAACACTTGCACATTTCCAGCGTTTTAGTCTTATTGGGATGAAGTTTGCGGAGGGTGCACAGTGCGATCGATCGGCTGGTACTGCATCTGTTTTTAAACAGCAAACTTTGGGAGTTAGTGATGGACCAGGAGAGCTGGGGTGCTGCAGTCCATGGGGTCGCAAAGAGTAGGACAAGACTGAGCAACTGAACTGAACTGGACTGGACTGGTTGAAGGAGCGACGTGAGTTAAGACAAGTCTTTCTTGACAGACTCATATCATCTTCAATGCACTCCAGAATTATATTAAACTTTTAAACACAGTGCTTTGTTTAAAAAGGAAAAAAAAAAAAATCTGGAAAATGTGAAAAAGAAAATGCGCCATCAGAGAACGCTCCGCGGGCCCTTAGCTGGCACCATGGCAACCGCAGGCAGCCGGAGCGTCAGGGTCTGGAGTCTTCTAGGCCGCCGTTGCCTTGGCTACGCTCGCGCAGGCTTCGGCTGCGGGGGCGGGGCGAAAGCCCCTCGCCGGCCGGCCCCGCCCCTCGCTGCGGCAGTAACGCCTGGGCTGGCTGCGGGTCAGTCAGGCCGGCAGCCTCTCAACGCCTTTCAGGGTCAGCTCGCCGCAGCCCACGCGCAGCCGCTGCGGCCTGCCTTCGCCGGCGCCGCCGCTAGCCTCGCTTCCGCCTCCTTCCCGCGCCTCGGCTGCTGGTGCTCAGGGTATCCGACTGTCCTCGCCGCCCAGAGGGGTGTACCTGCGCCAGCGAAGAAGCCGCTCTTGGGCTGGCCTCGCTGCGACCTCTGGACAGGCTCCCCCTGCAGGGACGGCACAGTTCGCAGTCTGCAGGGGAGCGGCTCCTCGCGCGCCTGAAGGCCGAGCTCTGACCGCGGAAGCCGGGTTGATGCCAGGAGGGGCAGCAGCGAGTGGCCGGCGCCTGGGCTGCGGAGAACTGGCGGTCACGCCCCAGGATCACACCCCGGCGGCCGCTTCAGAGTGCGGCGTCTCCTGCCTTCTCCGCCTGCCTTCCCTCCGGGCCTCTGCGCGGAGACGCGACACCCTGCCTGCAGGTGCGGGACCGGGCCCGCGGACGCCGACCGGAGACACGAGATGGCGTTGGGCGCGTGACTGAGCATCCCCCAAGGACGGACGTTGGTGGAGGCAGTGAAAGGACGAGAGCCGGACTCTGGTGTCGTTTGTTAATTGTGATTGCGTGAAGCTTGACTCCTTGGGCAAATTGCAGGGGAGTGTCCGCTGTCGTCCTAAGTCCTTTAGCACAGGGAGCCACAGTCTTAACTCGTATCTAACCCCCTGATAACCCAACTATCAGGGGCCCTTGATAGTTGGGGAAAATGGCGATGACACTGTTGGAAGACTGGTGCAGAGGGATGGATGTGAATTCCCAGAAAGCCCTGCTGGTCTGGGGGATCCCGGTGAACTGCGATGAGGCTGAAATCGAAGAGACCCTCCAGGCTGCGATGCCTCAGGTGCACTATCGAGTGCTTGGGAGAATGTTCTGGAGGGAAGAGAATGCCAAAGCAGCCTTGTTAGAGCTCACTGGCACTGTGGATTACGCTGCCATCCCCAGGGAGATGCCGGGTAAAGGAGGGGTCTGGAAAGTAGTCTTTAAGCCTCCGACTTCCGACGCTGAATTTCTAGAAAGGCTGCATCTCTTCCTAGCCCGAGAGGGATGGACTGTGCAAGATGTTGCCCGTGTCCTTGGGTTTGAGAACCCCGCTCCTGCCCCAGGCCCAGATATGCCAGCAGAGATGCTAAACTATATTTTGGATAATGTTATTAAACCTCTTATAGAGTCCATATGGTACAAGAAGCTGACGTTGTTCTCGGGGAGGGATATCCCGGGGCCTGGGGAGGAGATATTTGAGCCCTGGCTGGAGCACGCTAATGAGATCATTGAGGAGTGGCAGGTGTCTGATACAGAAAAGAGGCGGCGGTTGATGGAGAGTCTTAGAGGCCCTGCCGCTGATGTCATCCGCATCCTCAAGACCAACAACCCAGATATTACCACCGCCGAATGCCTGAAGGCGCTTGAGCAGGTGTTTGGAAGCGTGGAGAGCTCCAGGGATGTGCAGGTCAGATTTCTGAACACTTACCAGAACCCGGGAGAAAAATTATCTGCTTATGTCATTCGTCTGGAGCCTCTGCTGCAGAAAGTGGTGGAGAAGGGAGCCATAGATAAAGATAACGTGAACCAAGCCCGCCTGGAGCAAGTCATTGCGGGGGCCAACCACAGCGGGGCCATCCGAAGGCAGCTATGGCTGACTGGGGCTGCGGAAGGGCCAGCCCCTAACCTCTTCCAGTTGCTTGTGCAGATCCGTGAGGAGGAGGCCAAGGAAGAGGAGGAGGCGGCTGAAGCCGCCCTCTTGCAGTTAGGCCTGGAGGGGCACTTCTGAGTCCCGAGAAAACGGACTTTAGTGCAGACCTAGATCACAGCTGCTTTTCGTGTCTCTGTGCTGTCCTGCAGGTATTTACCACCCAGTGGTAAAGACTTGGCGTGGTTCTCCTGGGGTAAGTCAGGCCTGCATATTCACGTTAACATTGGTAAAAGCTTGCAAGCAAGCACCAGAGCTGGTGCAGTACAAGTGAGTCATGTCAGCCACAATGCCAGGGAAAGGCTTGGACAGTGCAAGTTGTCAGTGCTGCAAGCTGTCATCATGGCACCATCATCATCAGTTGTGAAAACCATGGGAACTCGTGACACTTCGCAGAGGTAACTGAATGTGAAATTGCATGTTCAGAAGTTTCGTGCACGGCCTGGCTCACACAAGAAGTGTTGAGTAAAAAAGTGAACTGTTGTTTTTACTACTATTGTGAGTAGTTTTTGTGTTGACTGTAAATTGTTCCTGATTTATATTCATGGAAAGAAAGATGAATTAGATATTATTCAACTTTACAGTGCAAATTTCTCATTTTTCATCTTTAAATATCTAGATCAGTTTGAGACGTGTTCTGAGGCTGCAAAAAGTGTTAAAAATACAGCACTTAGAGTTGTGTAAATCAAGTTTTCACTAAACAAGATACGAATAGAACAGGGAGGTTAATATGAACCAGCTCAGTATCTGTTCCCCCATTTCAAATCTTTATCACTGAAGAAGAGTTTACTTTGTTCATGCTGGTTCTAAGTGTTCTAAATTTGAAGTTATAAAATACATGTTATTAATAAAAATATTTTTAAAATTCTGTTGTATTGTTTTTCTGACATGTATGAAAAATTTCAGTGTAATTAAGCTCTATGATCTTCTTAGGAAGACTTTGCCATGTCACTGAAAAAAAACCCAAACCTCAGTTCTTTTACTTTAAGCTTTATATCATACTATGTAATTTGAAGTTGCAGTACCTTTCAATATATTCAATTTTTGTATGTTTTCTACCAGACAAGTGTTTGAAGGCAAAATAGACATAACTAAATATCTTACTATAAAATGTTAGAAAATCCTGAAATGGAGTTTAGGAGGTTATCTAGCAATGCTGCCCTTTTAAATCTTTTTTTCCACTAAAAATGTTTCACTGCAGGAATAGTAAATCATACTTGTATAAATTTGATGGTTCAGTATCACAGCAGTGACTTATATCAAGAAGATATAAAAAGACATATAAAGATATATCAAGAGGAAATAAAAAGACTTAAAACATGTTTATTTGGTTCCAGAGACTCAGTGACTGAAGTTGTCCATCTTTTGAAATTCTAGTAAATCCCATTTACTAGAATTAAATGAACATAAGAGTTCAGTGGAGTTTTCCCATAGTAACAAGGCTTTAAATTTATAGCTGGTCTGTGTAATGATCACAAGGTAAACTTATTTATAAAGGCTGATAATTGGTATATGGTGTATTTTTATATGGGTATATTTTTCTGTACACTCATTCATGTCCTCACTTAGCATGGCTGTTCCTCCATCTTCCTTTCTTCTCTCGACACACACATCACATCTTTGACCCGCACAACACATTTGCAGACCTTAACTTACCTCCACAAGCCTGTCTGCATTCCCCCTCTTCTCCACTCATAACTTCCTCCTCCTCTCCCACAGGCTTGGCACTGGTACACACTCTCCTCACCTCTCACAATCCTGTCTTAACACACTCACTCCCACCTTCTCACCAACATGCCATCATAAACATACTCCCTCTTCCCACCATACACATAGACACATATTACACTCATAACAAAAAGAAGTAATAGGTTCTTCATGTTTTTTGGACATGAAGAAAATATGGACATACTTTATCCGTATATAGGGATACACCATATCTTTTTATGGCTGCAGAGTTGATTGCATTTTAGGAGGGACGGTCATCACTTAGGATTCTCTCACTATATATAATAATTGCATATATCGACATATACATACATACTAATGCAATACATATATATGGCAGAAAACAATGTCAGAATTCTAGATGTTCCCCCTTTATTCTAGAAAACAATGAACTGAAAATAACATGTTATGATCTGAATTAAGGTTTTCTCTTTATAGGCTCAAAATCTGCTTTATAAAGGAGGACAACAGCAAGAAACATATCCTCATAACCAAAGAACTGTGAAATAAAGAAGTAGAAACTGCACTACAGTCCCATTCTGTGACCAGAGTTACATTTGACAGCACAGAATATGTGCTGGGAAAATGTGTAAATTACTGCTATTGCTGGGTTCTTCCTGTTTCTTGTGTATCAGAAAAGATCTGGCCAACACCAGGCCATTTCAGACGACAAATCAAGGGCCTATCTGCCAAGGTTAACCTTGTACACTTCTGGAGATGAGGAGAGGACTAGCAATGACCAAGTGCAGTAGTAACTTGCTGTCTCTGGAAGTGCTTCTTCCAGGATCTTAAGTCATTTGAAATGGTGCCCAGAGAACTGGGTAAGACTTACAAACCTGAGAGAGGAGATGATTATCATCGGTAGTAAACTACTGAAAAATAATTTTAGCACAAAGAAATGAGTCAATCCCCCCTTTTTATCCCTCTCACTCACACACAAGCTGTGTGGAATGTTATCCAAAGACTGAATTTCTTTGGAACTGAATATCATTGAGAGTTCACATAATTGCTCTATATTAGTTAAAACTAATGTACAGTAACCAAAAAAGATACAAATAGATTTTGTATAAAATAACACAATTTATTGTTTTAAAACAAGTCTCACAAAATAACATTCAGAAACTCAACATTTCTAAATAATTTAACACAATAAGTTTAGTCATAAAGTCATGCTACAAAATTCCTGCATATAAAGGATTATTACCAAAGTATTAATACATGTTAAAATGTTCTTCAGAATGGAGTTGGTTCTAGAAGCCAAAGATTCTGGAATGATGCTCGTGACCATGACTGACACCCTGGGAGAAGGAGCTGCCTGTATGTATATTCTCTACAGCTACCAACTCACTGGTCTTTTGATATTGATCCCTCTAGGCAATAGCACCTCAGAGGCAGGTACCCTGCTGATCAAAAAAGCAAAGAACATCCCACCATTGTAACATTAGCCACAACTTAATCTAGCCAACATTAATTTTTAAAATCTAGATGTAGGAAAGATAACTCACAAAGTTTCCAGTCTGAGTAGCAGAATTCTACTTAATAATCCTCCAGAGGGATGACTTCATGTAGCAGACATGGAAGATGACACCAACTAGGGAAATAAGGAAATCCTGACTCTGATTATGTTGACACAGAACTACTGCTCCGGTGGGCTCAGAACAAGCAAGGATGAACTTTAATTCTCTAATATCCACATGCAGGCTGGGTATTTACCCATCTGCCCTTTAAGAGTACTTTTCACCAACATCCAGTTCATTTTAAAGTGCAAATCTACTGTAAAATAGCTTCCTCTCCCCCACCTCCTTGTTAAATTTTCTAGATCATAATTTGGTTGGCTGGTTCCTTCTAACCGGCCCAATATGGGAAATTAACTAGAATCCAGTTATGACTCCTCCAAAAGTCAAGTGAAAATTTTATCTTAGGTTAGAAAAAGGTAAGACTCAGTCTACTTGTTCATTTTCTTTCTTTGTAGTCGCTGGTTGATAATAAGGCAGAAATGGAGATGTAAAAGGGATTTCTAAAAGTTCAGTGATTTTTTTGAAAAAAACATACCCTTAATTTTTTTTTTTTTTATTGCACTTACTTTATAGTTAAAAACACTCATGCTAAAGTGAAGATAAAGGAATATGGTCAAGTTAGCTGTGTCAGAAGCACCAGCTCTGCTGCACTGAATTTGTTTTATATTCAGTTATTTACAGACATATTAAGCAGGCCAAATAAATAAAATGCATGCCAAAGGAACTGATTTCTGCTAAAGGATAACTTCCAATTTAACAGTTATTTTTCTCCCTTTGCCAGTATTTACAATGTAAGGTCTTTGTGAACAGACAATCAGATTGCAGTTTAGACAATCAGACTACTCATGATCGATGCTTTGACACTATCGCCCGGTTTTTTTTTAAAGTTAGTCACTTAATCCAACCTTTCCAGGCCCTACGCATTTTCCATTTAGTCCTAAGAAAAATCCAGCTGGAAGATTCTGGGTCACATAGACAACTACCTTCAACTCAACTTACACATCACCAACTCTGAGGATAAGTTAACTGTTAAGATTCATTTCTTACTCCTTCTTATTCTACTTGAGGCCAACTGGTAAGAGGTATCAGAAGCGTCTATTCAAGTCAAAATTTCTCTTTCTACACAGGAACCACATTAACATGTCTTATACCACCTCTACTTGTGGAATAGATCCAGTAACCATACCAAGTTACTGGCCAATTATGACCAGACATTCTTCTGATCACATGCAAAATCAGTGTCTATGCCAGCTACTTTCATATATAATTACCAAATTTTATACAATATTTTTCTGTATTTAATGACTGCTACAGTCTACAAAATTTGTGCATTATTGGACAGTGAATAAAGAATGAACACTTAAAGAATGATGATCCATTTTCTAAAGTATACTCAAAATGTTAAACTTCAGACAAAGCAAAATCTATCATAAAATTGGATTCTGTTGATATTAAGGAGAGGTAGGTTAACACTTAATTGTTCTAAGATAAGTAAGAATGCTAAACAATAAAAGTAGAGACCCTGCTGAAAAACATAAGGTGAGCCTTCCAGCCCTGAGTTTCTAATGTTACATGAAAATTATTAAAAACAGCATTACAAGGAAAACACCAGTGATCATTTCCTTCTATCCATGATTATCAAATACATCACCTTCTCTGAAACACCTCAGGTAGCATATGACTACAGAATGAAAATAAATGGACCTTGGAAAAAGGAATGTTGCTACAAAGCACTGGTTCTTAACCAGGGGTGAATTTGTTCCCACCCTTACGCCCCAGAGGACAGATGGTGATGTCTAGAGACACTTTTGGTTGTCACAACTTGGGAGAGTGTTCTACTGGCTTCTAGTGTTTAAAAGCCAGAGATGCTGCTAAACATCCCATACTACAAGGAACAGCCAGCCGTACCTTGCAACACTATTCCAGCATAAAATATTAATAGTGCCAGGTTGAGAAACTCTGGTTTAAAGGAACACACTCCTATTTACAAAGAACACAAAAATCTTTCAAAACCTGACTAGGTAATACAATATAAGCTTAGAGTTAGGGAACATAGGGAAGCTGAATTCCTTGGTAGGCTATAATAAAATTTCCTGTGAAAAATTAAAATATTGTACTGATTCCTTGGTAGCTCAGCTGGTAAAGAATCTGCCTGCAATGCAGGAGACCCTGGTTCAATCCTTGGGTCAGGAAGATCCCCTGGAGAAAGGAACAGCTACCCACTTCAGTATTCTGGCCTGGAGAATTCCAGGGACAGAGGAGCCTGGCGGGCTACAGTCCACAGGATCACAAAGAGTCAGACACAACCGAGTGACCTTCACTTTTCACTTTCATTAATTCCATCCCTACAGAAATAGAAGAAATTGAATGATCCACTAAAATGGCATTATGCTTTAAACAAGGAGCACAGAATCCATTTCAAGTAGGTCAAATATCTAATCCTAGAAGCATAAACCAAAGGCATTTACTATCAGCTAAATTTGCAGCAGTAAAGGATGACATAAAGAATTAGTTGAAAGAATATTCTGAACTTCTTCATATACCTTATCTTTCATTTTCTAATGACATGAATTCTCACTCTAATTCTAAGAAAAGGATGCACAGAAGTCATTTGTGCATATTTGTTGAGTGAAACTGAATTATAAATTGTGTGTGAAATTAACACAGAAAAGCACCTTACACTTCTCTGAGAACTACCAGTGATTAAAAGACATTAAGAAACAAGGAGATAAAGCAATTGTCCTCCAATTAAAACTTTTTTTAAAAAAAGGAGAAACAGAAAATTACTTTCTATACTACAGAATTCAAAAAATCAATCATCAACAGTGTAAGCCATTTTATAAATAAATTCAATATGAAGTCATTCATTCCCTATTATATTTACTTCCAGCGTAACTTTTGAAAATACATCCATGCATAGCAATATGGCTTCAAACTTACCTACTAGATGAAGTGCAAAGTACAAGAAAAGAAGATAGTCTTCCCTCTTAGTTTATGGGCCTTAAATATCACCAAGGGTAATTCTCATTGCCTATGGTTCGGGAAAAAATACTCAAAGGCTCTGAATGTATACGCCAGTCAGAGCAAAGATTTCTTCCTATCAAACTAAGGAAGATCATAAGGAAGCTAAAAAAGTACTAGACTTTTATTTAGAATTGATTGTCAAAGCAGTGGTCCCTTTTGATCAGAGTGATTCAGAGAAATCATGTAGTTCCTACTAATAGCTGAAAACTTCTGAAAGCCAGGACTACTTTTGTTTCTTTGACTTGTTTTACACAAGTAAATGGGGAAATATTAATAGCAACCATTAATAGTCTCTGGTTGAGGGACTTTAGGCACAATTTGGCAGAGGGCCTCGACTTCTTTTTTGCAATCTATCAGTGACTCAGTCACAGCCTACTATGGACTTCATCTGGATTACTGACTACCATATCTTGCATTTTCCAGAAACAATTTTTCTTATATGATAAATTCTAAACTCTGCATCCAGCTATTGCTTTGCAGTTCTGAGGTTAAATCACCTCGTATCCTTCACAGAAGAGGCAATCCTTAAAAATATTGCCATTTGCCTGGGATTCCATAATGAAACATCTTTTTCTTCCACAACCATTTACATAATTTATTTTTAGAGCTGTTTAACTTAAACATTTCTAAAAATATACTAAATTTGAAATACTAAATTTGACTTATTGAAAGATACCAAATCCAGTCTTTTAAGTTCTTTACAACGATTACTTCTTTCAACGTGACGGTCAACAGACCGAAGTTATTAGGGCAAATTAAAAAAAATATGAATGGCCAACATTTAAGCTAGGAATTCAAATATAACTACTGCTTATATACATTTCCTTATCTAACAAATAAGGAGCTATAAACCAAAAAAGTGTGCCTAAGATCAGGTCCACATGTGTAATAAGGCCAAAGTATTGGTCAAAGGAGTGATCATGACAGCCATTTTAACCACTGACCCGGATCACAGAACAACTGGCTGACTGTACAGGACTTGAGTGGACATGCAGGTCAACATCACATAAATTCCAGTGGACAATGCACACACTTGTGGAACAAAAGATAAGTAAATACAACATGGGCTTATAAGGCCTCCAGGCACTAATTTTTCCTTTTTTTCACCCTAACTTTTCCAATTCGACTTTGGTGTCTTGATTCTAGGGCTGCTGCCCTAATTCTAAGAGGAAGTCTTCCTGAACCAAAGGCATGACATATTTGTGCTTCTGAGTCATAAAGAGATGGACCTTCAGAAAAGATGGCCTACAGATACAATAGTTAAGTATATATATTTAAATGTCTGGCCTAAAACAAATCTAAACAAACTGAATAAAGCAACACATTTCTTTTGTTATTAAAAATGACTGGTCTATAAAGGTTTCAGTAGATGGGGCCACACAGTACGTAACTGGGACTGAAGACAAAAACTGAAAATGTCTAATTTCTAAAAAGAGAACTAGAATATATAAGGTTGGTGTAGTTGTGGGGGAGAGATACTGAATAGTATTAAGGGAATAAAAGATAGGAATGAGAGGTTTGTTTTAAGAACCATTTGCCCCACACAGAATCTTTAAAATAAACAACTATACAAAACTTATCTATTCTTATGACATTTAAATAAGTTAACACAAAGTGGAAAATGTAGTGTTAGTTATCTTCTTCCTCATCTTCTTTAATTACTGGGGTACCTAGAATGAAAAAGAAAATTATTTCTGGTCATTCTCAAGAGATTGTGAAATTCTAAATGAAAATATTTTTCTGTGAATGCTGTGAAGTGTGCCATAATAAAATAATATCACAAAATAATCTTTTAAATTTCAACTTATCTAAAAAACCTCTAAGAAGAATTTCCAAGCTGATTAGGTGATTATATATATTCAGCTCCCCAAATGAAGAGCTGCAAATAAAAACACCTACAGGTACCAGGCAGAAAAATAAGGCCCTATATACAAGAAAAAGTCTGTACATTAAACACAAAGAAATACTCATTTTTCACAATAAAATATGCAATCCCAGTATTGCCAGAATCTGAATTTCCATGTTACTCCCCCAGATATTAAACATTGAGGATAAATTGGAAAAAAATTAAAAGAACCAAGGAACTGAAAACAAAATACATCTTCAGTTCTCACTGGGCAACCCCATTTCTGAGCACTGGCATTTGAAGCATGCCCATAATTTGACCTTAGTCAACTATTCTGTCTTACCTCTTCAATAAGTCACCCTCCACTCCAGATAAACTGATCAACTCAACTGTCTCCCAAACTTATCTTGCAAACCACTACACCTCTGGACTCTTGGTTAACAAAGTTCCTCCATTTTGGAATGGCCTTCCCAACATGCCTCCCATCTAAGCCTAGCTTTAATTAACCAACTCCAGTACCTCTTCCTGTGTGATTCTTCTTTATGGCAATGAGCAGTTTTACCTCTCTGTACTTCCCACAGCATCTGTTTATGGGGGCTAGTGAATGTCTTGTTGAAATACACACACAAAGTATACAAATTGCAAGTATGCAGATTGATAAATGTACCCAAAATGGACATATCTGGTAACCAGCACCCAGATTAGGAAGAGAACATTATCAGAATCCCCCAAACTTCCTCAAGCCCCCTTCTAGTCATTATCCTCCAACAAAAGGTACATTCTATCCTAATGTCTAACACCACAGATTATTTTGCCTGATTTTGAAATTGGTATGAATAGAATGATATTGCATACACTCTGTGTTTGGCTGCTTTTGCTCAACAATATGTTTGTATCATTCATGTACATTGTGTGAAATTATAGTTCATTCATTCTCATTGTTGTTTAATGCTCCATTGTATGAATATGTCATAATTTATTTATCTATTGTTGGTGGGCATTTGGGTTGTTTCCAATTTACAGTTATTAAAACAGTGGTGCTATAAGCATTGTCATACATGCCTTTTGGTAAACATCCACACTCTTTTCTTTTGGGTATGTAACTAGGAGAAAATTTGCTGGGTCATAAGGGGTGTGTATGTAGTGCTTTTGTAGATAATGCTAGTGTTCCAAAGTTATACCAAGTTATGCTGCCGTCCAGCAGGTTATGAGAGTTCTAGTTGCTCCATTTTCTACTAACATTTGGTATAGTCTGTCTTTTTCATTTTAGCTCTTTAACATCTCTCAGTGTTTCTTACAAGCAACTGAAGAGGAGCAAAAATAGGCTTGTTAGCAGCCGTGGCCATGTATGTCCTATCTCACCGGTTTAAGGTAGACCAAGGTCATTCTTCCAGGAGCTCGTCATACTGGCCTGAAGGCAATACTTGGTCCAAAAGGCTAAATGTGGCATGGTCTATTCAGCGTCTACATAAGAGATTCTTTTCTATTCTTAATGGAAGGGATTCACTTTCTGTGCACAATCAGAAAGGAAGACAAATAATTTCAAATAGTTTTGGAATCCAACCAAAGTTGAACATAAAAAGGCTAAAGTCCAAGACTCTATATACCCTCTCTTTTCTGCTATTTTATTTTAAATTCTGAACATTCTTTCATATAGGTACAATATAAATAATTTAAAGAATAAGAACCAATTTTTATATACCCATCATCCAATTTAAGAAGTAGAATATCACCAGTATCTAAGAAACCTGTTTGCCTCTTTGTGTTTATTCCTATACCTCCCACAAGAGGCAGTCTACAGTTTTTGTTATTTTACCCTTTGATAAGTAACCAGAGGGAAAAAGGGAACATACTGCATGAATGGCTTCCTGATAGCAACCACTGGGAGGAGGAATGACCCAGAGAGGTCTGTGACTTTTATCTTTTTATTTCTAGTTTTTAGATGGCAAAAGAAGAAAGTTTGGTAAGGTGAATTATTAATCAGCAAAATGACAAAAAAGCTATTAAGTGGTAGAAGTGGGACTTGAACCCATGACAAAAAAGCTAATAAGTGGTGGAACTGGGACTTGAACCCATGACAAAAAAGCTAATAAGTGGTGGAACTGGGACTTGAACCCACTTAGTCAAGGATTTTTCTTGACATTGTCGCCTGTCTTAGGTATTGAGTGTGTGTGCTCAGTTGCTCAGTTGTGTCCAACTCTTTGTGACCCCATGGACTGTAGCCCGCCAGGCTCCTCTGTCCATGGAAATTTCCAGGCAAGAATACTGGAGTGGGTTGCCATTTCCTTCTCCAATTCTAGGTATTGGGAAACTAAAATTAGGGAGGAGAAGGAGAGACAACACTACAATTTTGATCCAATTGTGAAAAAGCAACTGTTTACCATTTATGTCTAATTATTTTGCAATATAATATCTTTGGGACTTGAGAATAAACCCAGAGTTCTCATAAGCTTTTGGTTTAGGGATGATCCTAGAAGTTTTTCATTTCACTCTGGCACAAACTGGGACCTTAAAATTTCCTATGGACAGAAATGGTCTTGGAGAAGAGAGCTAACCTATCATTTTCCTTAGTTTTTCTGCTTTTCATGATCCCGTGCTACAAATTCAATTCTTATACCCAGAAAACATTTCCAAGCTGGCCCACAGTCACTCACCATCTAGCTTTTTCAGTTTGGGCACTCTCTTGGTTGCCTCTTCAACCCAGTTCCCCTCAGCAGAATGTTTCTCTTCCAAGGGATTGCCTACAAACACCAGGTCTTCTAGGCATGGCAGTTCTGCCAGCTTCACAAATTCAGCTACAAGTACAAAGAATACATTACATATTAAAATGGCAACTTTTACCGTTATGATTTTAGGGGTTGAATTCCAATACCACTAGCTCTCAGTTTGTGACTATTCAGAACAACTTGTTAAGTTCTGAAGGAAGTAGGGGAAATTATACCATAGGAAGCCATTCTCTGAAGACATTATAGAAAGGGTGACATACCTCTTCTACCTTTGTGTTAGCCTAAGGATGGGATACAAAGAAGAAATGAGGTTCAGAATCAACAAATCAACCTCCAGTGATAGGTCTTCTCTATACTGTATGCATCAGTATCAGCTAAATTAAACTGCCTTTGTCTCTGCCCATCCCTTCATCTCTGAATACTTAAAGCCTTAAGTACATTCAAACCTCTACTGTAGAACATACCACACAGTTTTCGAATTATTAACTCATAAACTAATCTTGCCCACTAAGCAGTGAACTCCTTGAGGGCAAGGATAGTGTCCTATTCAACTATGTATCTCAAGAGCTTGGCATGGTTCAAGGCACACAGCAGGGCTTTAAAAATGCTAAGTGGATGGTGTACAACAAAAAAGAAAAGCAATTACATGTTAAATAAGTCTTCCACCTAAGAATTATTAAACTGATTCCTTTCAGCCTTTGGACAACAATTAAATGTTTTTCCATGATAAATAGGACTAGGACCTTACAATCATTTCTAAGTAACCATTTAAATGTAAATGTCAAATGTTTAGATGAAATATAGGAACTCATATAGCTATTTCCCTCTGTGCTGAGAAAGAAATGTCCTCAATTGTATCTTGTTCCCTAATAGGTTATTTTCTATAAACATAAGGTAGAAGATTAGCAAAGAGCCAGCCTCACCCCAGTCTTTCACCAGGTTATTAGACATGTAGAGAATCTTCAGTTTCTTCATTACATGGATCCCTTTCAACTTCTCAATAAAATTGTAGGAGATCCACAGTTCTTCTAGTGTGTCCCCTACTGCTTCCTGAAATAGAAAGCAATTTGATTTACATGCTTTTTTAAAATATAAAATTATAAAGACCGTGGCCTTCAGAGAGAACTGAGACCCTTCTGTCCACTGGCAGGAGAGCTGAAGGCTGTATGGGAGTTTTTTTTCATTAAGAAAACCATGTAGAACATTTTCTTCCTTTCTTCAAACTAATCTGAACTAAGAATAGCTACTGAAATCATCAATAGGAGGAATAATAGTACTATTTTATCACTTTTATTGAACAGTATATTTTTCAAATTACTTCCCTATACATGGTATTATTTGATCCTTATTTAAAATAGGAAAATCATGTTATTTAATTTCTAACATAGATTAAGGGCTTTTTCTAAGATCACAATGCTATTTTGTTTTTGACCACACCATGCAACTTGTGGGATCTTGGTTCTCCAACCAGGGATGGAACTTGGGCCCACAGCAGTGAAAGCTCAGAGTTCTCACCACTGGACAGCCAGGAAATGCCCAACAGTGCTATTAGATAGTAGACCTAGGAGACTTCCCTGGTGGTCCAGCGGTTACGACTCTGTGCCTTAAGGCAGAGGGTGCAGCATATGAGACTAAGATCTCACATGTCACAGGGTGCAGCAAAAAAAGAAAAGAAAAAAACTAAAGGTCTAAATTTCAGGGTGGTTTTTTTTTCCCCAATATTTGTTATGAAAACTTTCAAACATAAAAAAGTTGAAAGAATATTATCGTAAATATCCATATATCCACTATCCAGTTTCTACTGTAACATTTTACTATCTTTTCCTATCACATATCTGTCCATCTATCCATCCTGCTACCTCTCCATCAATTCATCTTTTTCTTTTTTTTTGATGTATAAAACTCAAAACCCATCATTACAATATAAAGATTATATCATACTGACTCTTAAATGCTAGATACAATTGATGGTAGCACAAAACCTTTTCTTTCATATACAAAAGACAAAATGTAATGATCATTTGTTCCTTAAAAAACAAAAATTACTAGGCAGAATCAATTCAATGTTCAAGGTCCTCTTTTTTTTTTTTCCTTTTGGCCGAGCATGCAAGATCTTACTTTCCTAACCAGGGGTTGAACCTGTGCACTCTGCAGTGACAGAGTGGAGTCTTAACCGTTGGACTGCCAGGATACTCCCTCAATCCCCACTTAACCCAAAAGAATTTACCTACATCTGCATGGTAATGTAGACATTACCACGCTATTTTGTTTTTTCTAGAATGTAGGGCCCAGGTCTATGTTCTGGTACTTGTCACTTCAAAGACTATAAGAGAATAAATGTACTCTGGATAAAGATAATTAATACATTTTCCATACAGATGGAACCAAGGGGAAAAGCTGAGAATGGAGTGGCCTGAGTTAGTTCTGTGTGTCATCCCAAGGCCCACAGTTTATCTTAATTTCAACTTTCTAAGTAGAAGAAACAACAGTTTCAAAGTAAAACTTTAAAATCAGTCCACTCCAGCACATTATTAAAACTAAATTAGTTCATATTAGAACTTCGTGATTTAACCAGCCTCCCTCAGGTAAATTCTGATACCTTCTCTCAAAGGAATTAGTATATCATATATAGCATCAGTCTTCAGATTATTTAAACTTTGTTACATACATTTTCACTGCACTGCGTCCCCATCCATCTCATATCTCCAGTTTAGAACGTGTGAGGCAGCAGAAAAAAATAGTGATTAAATACTAATTAGAAAATTTAGGCTCAATTCTAGGGTTCTTCCACTTATTTAGTGTCATTCTACATGTGCAGGTGAGGACTCTTGGTCAGTTTTCACATAACCAACTTGATCAATTCTCCAAATAGCCAATTTGCTGAATTTACTCTTTTACTGATATAGAACAGTTGGGACAAAGTAAATACACATTGAAGACTGTGATAACTATTGACAGCTACTTATCTCGGCAACAGGGTTTAATAGTGCCTGTTCACTATACTTGGACACTTTACATAACTATCTGAGCCTCAGTTTCTTATCTGAAAATGAAGATTGAGGATTTTTTATCTTAAAATGAGGATATTATCTACTTATGAGTTTCAAGTGAGATAATCCATGTAAAGAGTCTGCTATATAATTATCAATACTGGATAATTATTAGGAATATTGGAGAGTGCCTAGAATTTAAGAAGAAAAAGATAAAAACAGAAACTGGGTAAAAAATATGTTAGGTCAATTTCCAAAAGAGGAAACATAGCTAACAAATAAATATATAAAAAGATGTTCAAAATCATACAGATTAAAACAACATATTGTTTCTAACATATTGACAGATATTAAAAATATGGATAATACTCAGGGATATTGAGGGTGGAGGGGGTAATCCTCATTGTTATACCATTGATGGAAGTGGAGACTGGCATAAGCACCATGGGAGCAATCTGAGGTACTTGTCAAAATTTAAATGCACAAAAATAACCTCAGCTTTTCTATTTTTAGGAATCTAGCCTATGTAAATATTCAAACACTTGCTAAAGGATATATGTAAAAAGATGTTCACTACAGTATGGTATGTAATAGCAAAAAAAAAAAAGAGAGAGAGAAAGACCTCCTTCCTCAATAAAATATATGGAAATATTCTACATGCTCAGCTGTATTGGAATAGTTAAACACATTGCCGTATATACTGATAAAGTAGAAAACAACCAGCTATGGAAAAGAATGCATTAAATCTGCCTGTTTTTACATGGAAGGACATTCCTGATTTAAAAAAACAGGAAAAACATGCACAATGTATTATCAGTACAAATGTAACATACACACACTCACACTTGCATGCACACACATATACGCAGATGTCTGTTTCTACACAGAAAAAAATTTAAAGTATACAAATATTATTTCTGTTATTCATGGAGCTAATGTAGAAAGAGGAAAGACTTTCACAGTGCATTTCATTTATTTATGAGTTGCTTGATTTGTTTTTTACAATTACATGCATTACTCTTACAATTTAAAATTTAACCTAATAGTTTTTATAAGTAGCAATAAAATATTTGGAGTCACAATAAATATTTACAGAGTGCCTACTACATGTATCAAGCACCAGTGTAGATGCTGATGAACAAAACTGATACACTTATCAGGATTTGTGTGTGACAGAGAGAGAAAGAGAGGGAGAGAGAGAGAGAAGGAAAGAGAATAAACAAATTAGAAAAACGCAAAGAGTCGGACACGACTGAGCGACTGAACTGAACTGAACTGAGTAGTTGTTGACTAGAGTTCTATTTTAGGATAGGATAGTTGGGTCTCTTCTGAGGAAGTGACATCTGAAGTGTGAAAGTTAAGGAGCCAGTAATGTGGAAATCCAACAAAAAATAGTTCTCCTAAGTAGTTTTATATAGATTCCCTTCCTTCAATTTAACATTCCATGCTTCATATATTAGTTATTTGTAAGTTACTGAGGCAGCTATTCAAATCATGCTATGAGACAAATGTGTCTAGATGAATAAATCAGTTAGTATGTGAAACTGTCTGACGTCCAGCATCTATATTCATATGCAGACTTATTTTTCTTCAGTCTGTGCAAAAGAAAGCTTTTAGATGGATTAAATGTTGTTTTTGGTATATGTATACACACACACACACACACACACACACTGAGCGGGGAAAAAGCAACTGTTGGGGGCTACTGATAGCAGTTTATAGAAAGTAAGAGATCTAAGTGATGGTTCAGCTAGATAATATCTCCATTCATGCCTTTAATCCTATATTTACCATTTCTTATTGGTTTCTAGGTATACATTACATTTCACGGGAGAACTTATACACCATATCAATATTTAAGAATCTAGTTCAGTTCAGTCGCTCAGTCTTGTCCGACTCTTTGCGACCCCATGAATCACAGCACGCCAGGCATCCCTGTCCATCACCAGCTCCCGGAGTTCACTCAGACTCACGTCCATCGGGTCTGTGATGCCATCCAGCCATCTCATCCTCAGTCATCCCCTTCTCCTCCTGCCCCCAATCCCTCCCAGCATCAAAGTCTTTTCCAATGAGTCAACTCTTCGCACGAGGCGGCCAAAATACTGGAGTTTCAGCTTTAGCATCATTCCTTCCAAAGAAATCCCAGGGCTGATCTCCTTCAGAATGGACTGGTTGGATCTCCTTGCAGTCCAAGGGACTCTCAAGAGTCTTCTCCAACACCACAGTTCAAAAGCATCAATTCTTTGGCACTCAGCCTTCTTCACAGTCCAACTCTCACATCCATAGCCTTGACTAGACGGATCTTAGTATTGGTCCTAAAAATTTGGGGGTGTATTTATTTGCAAATTCTTCCTTTATAGAAAATTCAAAGTAATGTTTAGCCTAAAGTATAATAAATTCTGAAATTTTGTACTACAATTTAATACTTTGCCCATTATGAATAATGTCCCCCTATATATGACATTTTACCATCTAAAGCTCATAGAATGAAGAGAAAGCAAAATGTCTTTAAATTTATCAATCATTTAGAATATAAAAATAATTTATGTATCATTAGGATTTTATTAATTATATCTAGCTAGAAAGCAAACAATTCATCTACTGGCTATTGTGTTGGGGAAAAAACTTCCTTTTATTAACTTCAGAATGTAATCTCTAAGAATTTCCAACATTTTATGAATTTATGTGGGTAAGCAGACATGCAGATGTGGGGATCTGCATGTTATTACCAAATAGTTCAAGATAATTCCAAAATTGCTCCTCTGAACACTGATTCCTATTCAGGTGTTTTGGCTGTTTCTGTAAAGGGGTGGAATGGTGGTGGTCACTGTAGCCTATCTGGTTAAGGGCAGTTACCATTCTGTAGTATACCAGTTTCAGAAGCAAAACAGTTTCAACCTCAATGACTCTGATGAAGCACAAGCTAGACTTACTGAGGTGAGGTGGGGGAACAGGAGACCAGAGTTATAAAATATTTCAGAGTTTTTATGAAGTATTTAACAATATTCACTTTTTTAAAATTATTGTCTCTGGGGGAACATACACAAGAAAAAGAAATTAACTTCATCTTTTCTGAATTTGCCTAGTTTTACAATATTCTTTCATTTCAACCTCTTAGCAAGGAAATTGAGATGGCCAATAAATATGCAAATAAAATACACTGTCAAAAATTTTAACAAATGCATGTTTGGTAAGGGGAAATGAGAACCCTCTTACATTACTGGTGGTGGTATAAATTGGTACAACCTTTCCAAAGTGTAACTTGATAATATGTCACAAAAGCCTTAAAAGAAATTCATACCTTTTGACTCTGCAATTCCATTTCAAGGAATTTATTCAAGGAATCATTCATAGATGTATGCAATAATATAACTAAAAGGAGGCTCATAATAGCATTGATTATGAAAAATGAGTAACTTATTTAAATAAATTATGGTATATCAATAAAATAGAATATTATGCTCATTAAAAAAGAATATGGTTGCAAATTATTTTAAAAACTTAAGTACTATCCTCTGATCAAAAACCTCCAATGGCTTTGCAAGCCACTTGGGAAAAAAATCTAAAATCGTTTCATGTCCTATGAGTGCGGGTTCTTGGCTGCGTCAGCCTCAGTGAGGGCAGTTCCTCATTCAACATTTTTGCTCTCACTCAAGTAAACAAGCAGCTTCAGTTTCAAGACATTTGCGCTTGCCCTCCCTCTCCAGTCCGGAGTGCTGGTCCCTCGGTCAGCTCTATAAGCCTACATTCTCACTTTCAGAGAGGACTTCCCATCAATCCACATTCTCTTATATGCCTTATTTTTCTTCATTGCATTCACCACCACTTGATATATTATTATACAATTATTTTCTAGTCTGTCTTCCTCCACTACAATGTAAGTTCAATGAGAACAAGGGCTTTATTTTATATTCTGCTGTATCTCTAGTGCTTAGAACAGTACCTGGCTAAAAGGCATTCAGGAAATATATTGTATGGATTTGCTGAATGAATGAATGACATGGAAACATTTTCTTTGTATATTAAGTAAAAAAAAAAAAAAGAGATGGAAAACAAAATGTACAGTATGATTTCACTTTCTACATTCTCACCAAAGCAAAGGAAAAAAAGGCAAGAAAGATGTCAATCAAAATGTAGTGGTTTATGGGTACTTTTTTTTTTTTTTTTCAAACCAGCCCACAGGATTTCTGTTTTACTGTCAATAATCTGAGTGCTTGCAAATGCGAGCAGTTTCAAAGCTGTTCTTTGGAAGTTAGCTTGCAGGATGATGCTTCCTTTTAAAGACTGAATAGATGGTTTGTTATTTGCTGAAAGTGAACAGCACAGAATCCTTCGATTCACCTTTGAATACCCCTGTTTACAAAGAGTAATTTTTCTTTCTCTCTCTTTTTTTAATTTTTTCAATGTTCTGTTGGTTTCTGCCACACAGCAATGCAAATCAGCCATAATTACACATATATCCCTTCCCTATTGAGCCTCCCTCCCTCTCCCCCATCCCACCGCCTTGAGGTCATCACAGAGCACCAGGCTGGGCTCCCTGTGTTATACAGCAACTTCTTACCAGCTACCCATTTTACACATGACAATGTAAATATGCTGATGCTGCTTTCTCCATTCATCCCACTCTCTTTCTCTCACTGTGTCTACAAGTCCATTCTCTACATCTATATCTCCATTCCTTCCCTGCAAATAGGTTCATTAATACCATTTTTCTAGATTCCATATATATATTAATATTCTAAATTTGGTTTTCTCTGACTTACTTCACTCTGTATAACAGGCTCCAGGCTCATCCACCTCACTAGAACTGACTCAAATTTGTTCTTTTTTACGGTTGAATGTTATTTCATTGCATACATGTGCCACATCTTCTTTATACAGGTATTTTTTTATATAGGTACTTTTTATATTTGCTTTTCTATTTTGAAAAGTTTCTGCAGCAGACAAGTATTACTTATATACTCAAGAAAAAGAGTGTATGCTTTTTTAAGTAGTAAATAACAACCTACCAGTCCATTTAAGTTCTTTATGTTGTTTCTTCCTAAAGACAATATTCTCAAGTTTTCTGTAGAGGAAAGAAAGCAATTTTGCTTTATTAGAATCATATCACACAATTGTTAAAAATCTAATATAATAAAGCTTTAATACATTTATATAATAAATATTCTTATACAATAAGAAAGGCTGTACTAATAAAAAGTGGTAATCAAGTAGGAAATAACATTGACCCATCACTAAGGTAAACTGTACAACTGCACATCACATCAATATTAAATTTTAAATGTTTAGCTATTTGAAATGCATGTTTTTAAATTACTGGCTAGTAAGAAATATTACACAGATAAAATAAGAGTAAAGAAGATTTGAACTTTAAATTTGGGAGCATATACATTTCAAATCTCTTATAGTATAAGGACTTATACTAGAAAATAGAAACATTCTCATGTATAGTCCCCACCTCACTCCACAAAAGCAGCGAAATCAAGTAAATTAGCATTTTAAAAATCTTTTGTTTTATTTTTTAAAATAATTAGATTGTAATTTGGTTTAAAAAGAAGTCTATTTGTGTTTTTTAAAAGGATGCTTCTTTTGTCTATCTATAAGGTTATTTCTGGAAGAAAAAAAAGTAGAAACAGTGGTTGGTTTCGGGGAGGAACTGAGAGTCTATGGGCAGAGGAAGATATTTTTAATTTAGCTTCTTCTGAACTTATTTGCATAACACCATGTACACATATTATTTTTCAAAATTAAAAGATTTCTAGTAAAACATGCAATCTCACTTCTGTCCTAAAAATCTACTGTGATTACTTATGCATAAGTTATACATTTAATTTTCACAACTTAAACTTTTATAACTCTGCTATCCAATATGGTAGTTACTAACCACATTGTTATTTAGTCGTTAAGTCAAGTCCGACTCTGCAACCCCATGAACTACAGCACTCCAGGCTTCCATGTCCTTCACTATCTCCCTGAGTTTGCTCAAACTCATGTCCATTGAGTCAGTGATGCCATCCAACCATCTCATCCTGTGTCGCTCTCTTCTTTTGCCCTCAATTTTTCCCAGCATCAGAGTCTTTTCCAATGATCGGCTCTTTGCATCAGGTAGTCAAAGTATTGGAGCGTCAGCCTCAGCATTAGTCCTTCCAATGAATATTCAGGGTTGATCTCCTTTAGGATTGACT
This sequence comes from Cephalophus harveyi, assembly GCA_006410635.1. Lineage (NCBI taxonomy): Eukaryota > Metazoa > Chordata > Mammalia > Artiodactyla > Bovidae > Cephalophus > Cephalophus harveyi. The sequence goes on from SJYT01057307.1 coordinate 1,229,717, forward strand.
GGTTTGATCTCCTTGCTGTCCAAGGGACTCTCAAGAGTCTTCTCCAGCACCACAGTTCAAAAGCATCAATTTTTTGGTGCCCAGCCTTCTTTATGGTCCAACTCTCACATCCATACATGACTATATGGATCTTTGTCAGCAAAGTGATGTCTCTGCTTTTTGATATACTGTCTAGGTTTGTCATAGCTTTTCTCCCCAGAAGCAAGTGTCTTTTAATTTCATGACTGCATCCACCATCTGCATTGATTTTGGAGCCCAAGAAAATGAAATCTGACACTGTATCCACTTTTTACCCATCTATTTGCCATAAAGTGATAGGACCGTATTAATTTAATTAAAATTATACATAAATTCAGTTTCTCAGTCACATTGACCACATTTCAAGAGCTTAATAGCTATAAATGGCTAGTTGGAACTATATTTGGACAATACAGATACTTCTGTTGGATAACACTGTTCTATAACATCCATAGTTCGATGGTTAAGAACAAAATCCAATCCAAGCTCTCCAAGGAAGTAACCAAAGCTCTCAGAATCTCAGTTTTCTTTTATGTAAAATGAGGAAGTATAGGCTCTATCTTATAGGAATATAAGGACTAAATGAGATAATTGTCTAAAATAGCATAATGCCTAATCCATAGTAAGTACACAATAAATGATGTATGTGTGTATAGGTATCAGGCATTTATAGTTACATAAGCTTTGGTTTCAATTTATTTAATTTAATAAAATTTTCAAATTATTTTATCAGAAATATTTAGTTTTCAGAACAAGGTATTAATATTTTAAAGCAATCTAATTCTTGCAAAATAGTTGAAATCAAACCCCATGTTATAGGCTGAACTGTCCCCTACAAATCCATATGTTGAGGTCCTAAGCCCCAGTACCTCAGAATGTGACTCTATTTGTTGATAGAACCTTTAAAGAGGCAATTAAAGTAAGATGACATTTTAGGTAAAATCCAATATGACTGGTGCCCTTATAAGAGAGGAGATTAGGACACAGACAGAAACAAAGACAAAGGGATGGCTATACACAAGCCAAGGAGAGAGGCTTCAGAAGAAACCAATTGTACCTACACCTTGATTTTGGACTTCTAACCTGCACAACTACGAGAAAATAAATTTCTGTTGTGTAAGTCATCCAGTCTGTGGGATTTGTTATGACAGCCCTAGCAAACTAATATATTTTATATATTACTATAAATATGTAGAAATTAAATATATAAGAAAATCACATAATCAATTATTCTTTAAAGCTTCTTGATATGGAAAACACTATCTTTTTCTATTTAATGCAGAATAAAAACCTTATTCAAAAAGTTATTCATTCAATACATAATTACTGAGTATCTACTATGTGCCAGGCATACCTATAAGTGCTTGCAATATAAGTGACTAGCACAGATTTAAATTCTTGCTGTCATGAAGCTAATTTCTGGCAGACAGTAAGCACAACAATTAAGAGTATTAGATAGTGACAAGTGTAAAGCATAAAGAAAAGCAGGCAAAAAGAAAGAAACAGCAGAGGGTGGAAGCATCCAACATGTTAGACAGAAGGTGACTTCAAAGTAAAGATTCAGAGGAAGTGAAGCAGTTAGACATGAGGCTATCTGGAGGAAAAACATGCGGAGGGAACTTCAGCTGCCAAGGCCTCAAAGCAGGGCCATAGCGGAAGTATTCACAAAACACAACCTAGCTGAGAGAAAAAGAGCAGAGCATAGGAGATTAAATTAGGAAAAAAACAGGCCTTATAGGGGATATGACAGAGGAGTCAAGAAATTACCAAGAAATTTGGCCTGAGCAGCTAGAACAATGCAGTTGTCACTGCCTGATACAGACACACAAGAAGCTGGGTTAACAAAGGCTGGGAAGGATAGCAGGACTCAGTTTTGAACCTGTTAAGTATGAAATGTCCAGTAGACATTCATTGGAAATGTCAGACAACTGAATGTGTAAGTCTGGAGTTCAGAGGAGATGTATGGACTTGAGCTATAAATGTGGGAACCATCAGCATACAGATGGTAAAGCCATGAACTGGATGAGAATGTGGAGTAGGTAAAGACAGAAAAAAGATCTAAGAACTGAGGCCAGGGATACCCCAACATTAAAAAATTTGAGGACATGAGACTGGGAGGAAACAGCCAGAAAGGCAGGAGGAAATCGAAAGGGTACAGTATCCTAGAAACCCAATAAAGAAATTGCTGCAAAGAAAAAGAAATTATCATGCCAAAATGCACTTAGGTCAACTGAGATAAGAACTGAGAAATGACCTCAGATCAGAGGTAACAAGATACATGCAGATCTTTCAAAGATAATATCTAGCTTAGTAATACAACTCTTTAAAAAATGTACATGAAATGGCAATGAGAGGGCTAAAAGGATGTTATTTATTGCTGTCCAGGGAGGTAAATTATGATATCAAAGTTAATAGATTAACTGTTCTAACATTATACAATTACATATTTTCCATATTTTAATATGCTGCATAAGTAAAACACCACTATATGGAAGACACTTTTTAGGTCTTGAGCAAAATCAAAACATTATCGTAAAGTTATATTTATTTATTTAGTAAACTGAAGGAGTATAACTGTTTTAACAACAATATTTACTTTCTAATCTTTAAATGAGAGAGTATTATTTATATTGTACAGCTTTTTAGCCACAGTGTGAACATATTCATGTCATACTGTTTTCTCGTCACACTGGCCTTAAAACCCCCCTGTTAAATACCAATACTTGTTTATTTCAGATCTTCTCATATTAGCATAGTAGGTAAGACACAGTGCTCATGAAAGTAAAGGTGTAGGAGGCAAGCTAGATTCATATATTCAGTATTTTATAAGGATCAGTTGGCTTCATTTTGCTTCATAGTCACAGACAAAGTGTATTCTCTGTAGACTGCAGAAATACCATTTGTTACAAGCAGAACTAAAATGAGATGTGTCTAATATAACAAATACATGATATAAACGCCTATCCTCTCTCTTTCCATGTCTACATTCAGTTCAGTTCAGTTCACTCAGTCATGTCCAACTCTTTGCGACCCCATGAATCGCAGCACGCCAGGCCTCCCTGTCCATCACCAACTCCCGGAGTTCACTCAGACTCACGTCCATCGAGTCAGTGATGCCATCCAGCCATCTCAACCTCTGTCCTCCCCTTCTCCTCCTGCCCCCAATCCCTCCCAGCATCAAAGTCTTTTCCAATGAGTCAACTCTTCGCATGAGGTGGCCAAAGTACTGGAGTTTCAGCTTTAGCGTCATTCCTTCCAAAGAAATCCCAGGGCTGATGATCTTCCGAATGGACTGGTTGGATCTCCTTGCAGTCCAAGGGACTCTCAAGAGTCCTCTCCAACACCACAGTTCAAAAGCATCAATTCTTCGGTGCTCAGCTTTCTTCACAGTCCAACTCTCACATCCATACATGACCACTGGAAAAACCATACCTTAACTAGACGGACCTTAGTCGGCAAAGTAATGTCTCTGCTTTTGAATATCCAGGTTGGTCATAACTTGTCTTCCAAGGAGTAAGCGTCTTTTAATTTCATGGCTGCAGTCACCATCTGCAGTGATTTTGGAGCCCCCCAAAATAAAGTCTGACACTGTTTCCACTGTTTCCCCATCTATTTCCCATGAAGTGATGGGATCTCACATCCATACATGACCACAGGAAAAACCATAGCCTTGACTAGACGGACCTTAGTCGGCAAAGTAATGTCTCTGCTTTTGAATATGCTATCTAGGTTGGTCATAACTTTTCTTCCAAGGAGCAAGTGTCTTTTAATTTCATGGCTGCAGTCACCATCTGCAATGATTCTGGAGCCCAAAAACATAAAGTCTGACACTGTTTCCACTGTTTCCCCATCTATTTACCATGAAGTCATGGGACTGGATGCCATGATCTTTGTTTTCTGAATGTTGAGCTTTAAGCCAACTTTTTCACTCTCCTCTTTCACTTTCATCAAGAGGCTTCTTAGTTCCTCTTCACTTTCTGCCATAAGGGTGGTGTCATCTGCATATCTGAGGTTATTGATATTTCTCCCGGCAATCTTGATTCCAGCTTGTGTTTAGCACTCTGGAAATTCAGAAGGGACAAGTACTGTACAGAGAAGAATTGGCTATTAGAAAAGGCTGAAGCCCTCAGTTAACACAGCTAAATTGCTATGGAAGAACTGCAGATTTGGAGATGTTGAAGAGGGCAAAGAACTGAATGCATATATTTTGAGGGCCTTTCTAAAAATACTTTTGTACTTCACTGATTAGAGACTTGGCTGCATTTGTTGTGGCCTTTAGTGTGATGCTTCTGTCTGGGTTGGGTTCAGTGGGCCCACAGCTTATCCCAGCAACTCTTGATTGACTTATGCCAGGTCTGGTGCAACAGGTGTTGGATACTGGATCAGTAGACAGAGCATTACCATTTGTAGTCCTCCATGTGCTTGGATTAGAGTGGATCAGGTCCACAAGCCTTTGGAGTCTGCAGTAAGAATAGGGTCTGCCAGCCATCATTCTGCCATCCAGAAGAAGGAGAACTGAGCTAACATTGACTGAATATTTAAAATTTTAATTCAGTTTAGATGAAAGCATTCTTATGGTGCATCTCCTATGTGCTAGGCTTTTTTCAGTTCAGTTCAGTTGCTCCTGTACAATGTCATGAACCTCTGTCTATAGTTTTTCAGGTACTCTATCTATCAGATCTAATCTATTTGTCACTTCCACTGTATAATCGTAAGGGATTTGATTTAGGTCATACCTGAATGGTCTAGTGGTTTTCCCTACTTTCTTTAAGTCTGAATTTTGTGAGGAGTTCATGATCTGAGCCACAGTCAGTTCCTGGTCTTGTTTTTGCTGACTGTGTAGAGCTTCTCCATCTTTGGCTGCAAATATAATCAATCTGGTTTCAATATTGACCATCTGATGATGTCCATGTGTAGTGTCTCCTCTTGTGTTGTTGAAAGAGGGTATTTGCTATGACAAGTGCATTCTCTCAGCAAAACTTTGTTAGCCTTTGCCCTGCTTCATTCTGTACTCCAAGACCAAACTTGCCTGTTCCTCCAGGTATTTCTGGACTTTCTACTTTTGCATTCCAGTCCCCTATCATGAAAAAGACATCTTTTGAGGATGTTAGTTCTTGAAGGTCTTGTAGGTCTTCATAGAACCATTCAACTTCAACTTCTTCAGTTTTACTGGTTGGGGCATAAACTTGGATTACTGTGATATTGAATGGTTTGCCTTGGAAATGAACAGAGATCATTCTGAAACTTTTGAGACTGCACCCAAGTCTTTTGATGACTTTTTGATGACTCTTTTGATGACTACTTCATTTCTTCTAAGAGATTCTTGCCCACAGTTGTAGATATAATGGTCGTCTGAGCTAAATTCTCCTATTCCAGTCCATTATAGTTCACTGATTTCTAAAATGTCAATGTTCACTCTTGCCATCTCCTGTTTGACCACTTGGAATTTGCCTTGACTCATGGACCTAACATTCCAGGTTCCTATGCAATATTGTTCTTTACCGCATTGAACTTTACTTCCATCACCAGTCACATCCACAACTGGGTATTGCTTTTGCTTTGGCTCCATCTCTTTATTCTTTCTGGAGTTATTTCTCCACTGATCTCCAGTAGCATATTGGGCACCTACTGACCTGGGGAGCTCATCTTTTGGTGTCATGTATTTTTGCCTTTTCATACTGTTTATGGGATTCTCAAGGCAAGAATACTGAAGTGGTTTGCCATTCCTTTGTCCAGTGGACCACATTTTGTCAGAAGTCTCCACCATGACCCGTCCATCTTGGGTGGCCCTACAAGGCATGTCTCATAGTTTCATTGAGTTAGACAAGGCTGTGGTCCATGTGATCAGTTTGATTAGTTTTATGCAATTGTGGTTTTCATTATGTCTGCCCTTTGAGGAATAAATAAGATGTCTATGGAAGCTTGCTGATGAGAGAAACTGACTTTGGGGGAAACTTGGAATTGTTCTGGTGGGTGGGGCCATGCTCAGCAAATCTTCAATCCAATTTTCTGTTGATGGGCAGGGCTGTGTTCCCTCCATGTTGTTTGACCTGAGACCAAACTATGATCGAGGTAATGAAGATAATGGTGACTTCCTTCAAAAGGTCCCACGCATGCACTGCCCCACTCAGTGCCCACAAACCTGCAGCAGGCCACCGCTGACCCACGCCTCCACCAGAGACTCCTGGACACTCACAGGCAAGTCTGGGTCATCCCCAAGAAAAAGAAATGAAAAAAGGCAAAATGGTTGTCTGAAGAGGCCTTAGAAATAGCTGAGAATAGAAGAGAAGCTAAAGGCAAAGGAGAAAAGGAAAGATATACCCATTTGAATGCAGAGTTCCAAAGAATAGCAAGGAGAGATAAGAAAGCCTTCCTCAGTGATCAGTGCAAAGAAATAGAGGAAAACAATAGAATGGGAAAGACTAGAGAGCTCTTCAAGAAAATTAGAGATACCAATGAAAAATTTCATGCAAAGATGGGCACAATGAAGGACAGAAATGGTATGGATCTAACAGAAGCTAAAGATATTAAGAAGAGGTGGCAAGAATACACAAAAGAACTACAGGAAAAAGATCTTCATGACCCAGAGATAATCACAATGATGTGATTACTCATCTAGAGCTACACATCCTGGAATGTGAAGTCAAGTGGGCCTTAGGAAGCATCACTATGAACAAAGCTAGTGGAGGTGATGGAATTCCAGTTGAGCTATTTCAAATCCTGGAAGATGATGCTGTGAAAGTGTTGCACTCAATATGCCAGCAAATTTGGAAGACTCAGCAGTGGCCACAGGACTGGAAAATGTCAGTTTTCATTCCAATCCCAAGAAAGGCAATGCCAAAGAAATGTTCAAACTACCACACAATTGCACTCATTTCACACGCTAGCAAATTAATGCTCAACATTCTCTAAGCCAGGCTTAACAGTATGTGAACTGAACTTCCAGATGTTCAAGTTGGCTTTAGAAAAGGCAGAGGAACTGGAGATCAAATTGCCAACATCTGCTAGATCATCAAAAAGGCAAGAGAGTTCCAGAAAAACATGCATTCTGCTTTATTGACTATGCCAAAGCCTGTGACTGTGTGGATCACAACAAATTGTGGAAAATTCTTAAAGAGATGAGAATACCAGACCACCTGACCTGCCTTCCAAGAAATCTGTATGCGGGTAAAATATTAAGACATACCATGTAAGATCTGAGGATTGCATGAGATAATCCATGTAATACATATTTAAAAAGTTTCCAAATTTTCTTTGCTCACTGTGCCTTTAGTGTAATTGTTTTGAAAATGTTTTCATAGCACCCCTAAGCCAAAAGAAATAAACATTTCTGTTTATTAAGTAATTAGGTATAAAAAGTTAATGGTAGTAATTCATGCCATGTCTCACAGATGTCACTGTTTCCCTCAAATCTAAAATCTCTTAAATTACCCCCCTATGCATTGACTATGGTATTTTGGGGTGTTTTGGTGCACAGTTTAGGAACAAAACATTGCCAAGCACATACTTGGTGCTAAGTACATAGTATTTATTATTATTATTGTTGTAAAATGTCTGTGATTATTATTAGAAGGGACCCGGGTACCATAAAGGAGACTCGTCCAATAGTTTAACTCATGTTGCATGTCTCTGAGGAGGGACACCAACCTTTTTGTTAGTAATCCCGTCTAGTCCCATGTTTCTTCCAAGTCAGCATGAACTTCCCCCAGTCTTGCGGGGAGAGTGATTTCTTTGTGAACAGACAATAAAACTTCATTTGCAAAGCAGTGCCATTTTCTACCTTTGCCAAGATTTTCCCACCCCTCTATCCTCACTCATCAGCCAAAAGTCACTCATTTAAAGGAGACTTCTGTATAGTAAACAAAATATTTCCTTCTGCCTGGTTTCTTGCACCCTCATTTTCCTTCCCCTTCCTTTTCCTCCTCTCTCTTTGTCCCTCGACCTGTGCCTAAAACCTGGGCCCTGCCCCATTATGATTAGGGGAAGCTGGCTACTTAATTCAGAAAAATGATTGATTGAACTCTCTTTTGAGTCTTAGCTTGGCCTGTGAGCCAGCAAGAACAGTGGGTACTGAGAGCTCATTCCTACATATCTCCTTCCTCTTTCCTAAAGGAGGAAAGAAAATAAATTTAAACAGAGAGACTCCAGAAAGTGGCCTGTGGGTTTGGGTACCCTTGAGAAGCAGAGGATGGATGTGGGGGCTGTGTTGATTCTCTACCAGCAACTGAGGCCCATGGGGGATCTTTGACATTTTCCTAGAGACTAGAGTTGACTTTAGTTCTATTTGGCTATTAAGGCTCACTGAAGATAAATCTGATGTTTGAGGAATGAGAAGGAATGAAATAGCAGACCTGTCCATGCACTGTTGACTCTGGGCCTCCATGGTGCTAGCCGACAGAGGTCGGGAGCGGCTGGCTGGCTTTTAGCCCTGGCCGACAGGGTTTGCTTTGGCTGTTGGGGGAAAGAGCACTTTGTGGAAAGCCAGCCTTCCCATCCAAGGGCCTATTTTTGTCCTGAATTGTTTGAGTCCAGCCCAAAGGCTAAGTCCAGGATCAACAGAGGCCATGGAAAATGGGACTAGATGTCTGGCAACCAGAACTGTGGGTTTTGTCTTCCTGAACAGGGCATTCAGCCTTGAACTCATGAAAGTAGGAAATATGGGGAGCTGGGGTCCTTGTCCTATCAGGGCCAGAAATCTAGCTGCTTTTTACTTGGTCATTGCAGCTCAGGACTGGCTAGAATATATCACAACAACTCACCCTTTCCCAAGGTATACCATCTGGGAAGATATATGTGTGGTTAGAGCTGACATAGCTCCCAAAGTGCCTGAAGTCCTCTATGTGGGGACCTCCCCACACATTGAGGGACCACTAGATCATCAGGTCAATAACACCAATCAATCAATCAGATACTATGGGAACACAGAAAAGTATCAGTTAGAATCTCCCTTCCCCCCCTGGGATCTCAAGGTCTTTCTGGGGCAATAAGCCATTTTCACAAAGAGATATTTTCAACACTACACAAGGTAGAGTGAGGACCATATGAATGGCACAAAGTGCTGAAGGAATACAGAGGAGGGCAAAAGCTCTGGGAGAGATATGGGTTGGGTTGAGTTCTGAAAAGTGGGTAAGAATAAACACGTGATGAGTGTTTTGTTATGCTCCTAAGGCAGAGATATTTTGAAACTGACTCAGTATATATTTTTTATTTGCTGTAGGATCCTGATCTTCAACCAGATGTGTTCATACTGGGATACTTGTATTGAGATGTTTCTGAACCTGATTGACCAGAATGATTTGAACTTCTCAGATCATTGCTACTTGTCTAGAGGTAGAATAGAACTAGAGTGATTTCTGGAAGCATGAATCATCTCCCTCAATATTTATTTTACCCTGTTGCTTAACCCTATCTGAAGCCCAACTCTTCCACTGCTTTCAGGATGGCCAAGCAACTGTATTTGGTATTCAAAGTCTTTCACACTCTGATCCCAACCTTTTTTTCCATCTGTCTTCTCATTATTTTTGAAGACTCTCAGTAATTCCATACAAGTTAAACTTCCTTCTTATCCCTAGAAGCCACAAGAAGTGACTTCAAGTTATTTGTGGGCTCAGAGGACTTTGGCACCAGTCCCCTCCCTGTTTTTGAGAATTTGAGACTCTTTGTAAGGTCTCTTCACTTTTTTTTCATATCTAACATTCCCATTACATTCCTACTTGAGCACAGTTCTGTTGAAAACTGATTCTTTGTTGCTGTAGACTGAGAGTCAGGAAACTTATTCTGTAAAGGGTCAGATAGTAAATATTTTAGGCTTTGAGAGCCATAAGGTCTCCTATGCAGCTATTCAACTCTGCTGTGGTAACAGGAAACCAGTCATAGATAAGTTGTAAATTAATAAGCATGCCTGTGTTCCAACAAAATTTTATTTATGGACTAAAATTTGAATTTCATATAATTTTTCACATGTCATAAAATACTTTTTTTTCAACCATTTAAAAATGTAAAAAACATTCTAAGCTCACATGCTGAACAAAAATAAGCAGTGACTTGGATATGGCCCACAAGCCCAAGTTTGCCAACCTTTCTCTAGAAGACAGGACTGGACTACTGTGTGGAAATTATGGGGGAGATAGTTTGGCTGAAAAAAATGATCAGAATTATAGGGAAATAGAACAGATTTCCCAGGAAGTTAAAACTGCTCATTTTTTTATCAAAGGTATTCAAGCACCACAGGTGAGGGATATCATAGAGGAATACCTTTGAATCTTGTGGGAACTTAGTTTTGCTGCTTTCTAAGTCTAAATAGGATTGTTTTTTAGTATGAGTTTTCTTCCTCCACATAGCCATTATTTTCAAATCACTTGTTGCCTTCCTTTTAATTTTGAAAGTGTATGTGTTTGCCTCCATATTTCCCCACCTAGTATTTGATGATACTATCTCAATTTGCTCAATTTTTAAATGTGTGCACATATTATTTCCCTTCCAGAAACCCAGGGATTACTGTCAAAAGGGCAAGGTTCCTTAGGCAGCTGCTACTCTGTTGTCTAGCAACCATCAGAGGCAACTTGGAATTACTACACAGAACTTTGTGGGAAGATGATCTGATCCAACAGGTCAGGGAGGAGTAAAGAGCAAATGAGATCATGTAAATGTCCTTTATTATTGATAAAAACAAAGTTTGATTCAGTCTTGCAGAATATCATATGCACTATTACTTTACTAAAAGAAATTTAAATTTGCTTCAAGAAATTTCAGCTTCTTTTTGCTCCCCTCCCTCCCATAGTGGTTTGATAGTGGTTTGATCCTGCTTCTTAGAACAGCATTCCCTTTCTGCAAATACTCCACAGTAGTCTCATCTTATCTCACAAACTACTAGGCCCTTTGTGTTCTTATTCTACCTTCTTCCATCCCTACCCCAGAGTGGTTTGAAGACACCTGATAGAAAAGCATCCTTGTTCAGCCCTCTATGCATCTCAGTGGTTTGATCCTGTCTGGAGAGCATCAGCATCTTTCCCCCTCCTGTTTCATGCCTATGATTTAATCCTTTGTCACTGAGCATCAGTTTCTTTTAGCTCCTCCCCCAGATCTACAGTCGTTTGATCCTACCTCACAGACTATTAGGTCCTTTCTGATCCTCCTCCAGCATCACCTTCACAAATGGTATGGTCCTTAGTATCAGATCCTTTTTTGTAACTCCCACTGGTCTTCCAAGGAGACTGAAGCTGCTTCATCTCATTCCTGATTCATCTTGATCCCTTCAGTGGCTTATTCTTGCATTAGCAATGTAAAACTGGCCCAAAGGGGTTTAAAATGGTCAATAGTTGCCCTTGACCAGTTCAAATATTTACTCACAAGGGAAAAGTAGTTCTGACTGCTTCAAATCTATTTTGACCAATTTGAACTAATTCTACAGAACTGGAGCCTGAGGTTGATAAACCCAGGAAGATGGTTGAAGATGATTCTGATTTGAGCCACAGCAAGGAATCAGGTACTTGTTGAAATTGATCTGAGAAGTAGCAAAGAAAACAGATCAAATGAGACAGAAAAATATAGCTGCCAGAGTTGGTTAAAGGGTGGCCCAAAAGAGACTAATTGCATCCAAACCTGTTTATTTTGAGAGTTGAGAGACCATTTTGAGGAAGTAATTCAGGATTTGGGACTCTGTTTGTTGGTATGTCTGGTAAGCAGTGTGGGAGCTGATACCATCTAGCAGCCCCATCCTGCTAGAGCTCCAGCTAGATTGTATGTGGGTCCAGTGCTGCCTGTAAGCCATCCCATGGGATCATTCTTTGTATCTGGCTTCATTTCAGGCTGCAATTTTTAGAGTCCCAAGTCATGAATGACAACCTTTTCACCCCTTTAACTATGGATGGTCATGATACTTTTTAGCTGTTTAGGGATGCTATTTAAGTTAGAAGGATGAACTGGTAAACCCTGAAGAAAAGACTTAATTACATTAGGTAAGACATGAAGTGAGTGACTTGGTTAATTAAAAATTGAGTTGAGAATTATACCTTGCAATTTTTTAGAAAGATGTATAAGAAAGGTTGAAAACAGTATCTAATTTCTCAGCTGTGGGACTGTTTATCTATCTCCTCATTACTGTGGGCTGAAGTAGAAATTGGCCTGTGTTGTCTGGTATTTCTTCCAGGTGGTTATCTTTCTGTCCTTTGTGGGAACTGCACTGTGAAGGATAGGGATTTTTAAAAATGGAGGATGAAAATGAAATTTTTTGTAGACTATAACATTTCTAACTTGTGCAAAATCTCTGCAGTGGGACAATGGACAGCCTGGATGCTTTGATGATAAGTGACAGAATGCTGCAAGATTGAAGGTGGGGCTGGAGCTCTGGTTTGGCACAAAATGTCTCAACATATTTTCTGCAGATGAATGAGGCTTTTTGGTTGCTTACCTGAAAGGTAAAATAGAAAGGATTCCTAGAATGGCAAAGGAACTTAGCTGTCTGGGAAGAAAATGAATCTTTCTCGTGAAAGAATTGGCTTAGTATCCTGTGATTTGAAAGATGTCTTTCAGGAAGATTAATTCAGTTAGCCAGCGCCTGTTTCATGACAGGAGAGGATGGTGGCCATTTTAGTGAAAACAGCTGAATGGCACTTTCTTTCTTTTTTCTTTTAAATATAAATTTATTTATTTTAATTGGAGGTTAATTACTTTACAATATTGTATGGTTTTGCCATACATCAACATGAATCCGCCACAGGTATACACTTTCAAATGCTGAGGTATAAAAAATTAGGAAGTTTGGAGTCATATAACTTAGGCTTTGAATCCTGGTTTTGCTATTTACTATGTGAATGTTGAGCAAATTATCTAACCCAAAGACTTGTTTTCCTCATTTATAAAATAAATAACAAATGTCTTAAAAAATAAGAACCTTAGAGTTTATGCCTTTTTGAGCAAAGTAGCTACCATTGAACATTTTTTGTTGTTGTTGTTGTTTAAACTAGATTTTGTGGCAGGGATTATTTTGTGGATGTATGGAGGAAATAATGCATAATTTAGCCTGATAAAGACAATTTCTCTTAAAATTTTCAACAATGTTGTCCTCAAATGAAGCTGTTGAACTGTCTTGAGGAAAAAAGGAGAATTTATTCACTGAAGGGTTTTATAGACTATAAGTCACAATATGTGTGCGTGCGTGCTTAGTCACTTAGTCTCTCAATCGTGTCCGACCTTTGTGACTCCATGGACTGTAGACTACCAGGCTTCTCTGTCCATGGAATTTCCCAGGCAAGAATACTGCAGTGGGTTGCCATTTCCTTCTCCAAGTGATCTCCCCAACTCAGGGATTGAACCCGGGTCTCCTGCATTGTAGGTGGATTCTTTGCCAGATGAGCCACCAGGGAAGCTCAAAACACAGTATAGATGTGAGCGATTGTTACTTTTATACTAATATGTTAATTATCATTAAAGTGACACAAAAGCAACAACATACTCACAAAAGCCATAGCTTCCAGTGTTTCAGATTCACAGAAATCTCTGGTTCTAGTTTAATTTCCTACTTCATCCTGGACCTGTGGCCACCAGAAACCCTGAGATGTGGTATGTAGCATTATAAGTGGTGGTGAATAAAGGTGGGTGATGGGAGATGAGGAGATCTTATGAAAAATATAATTGATGAGTGTGGCCCATTGTGGGTATCACAATCTGTCCTGCAGTTGAAAACATCTTGAATTTGCTTTATTGCAAGGCAAGCCTGAATTACCTCACCTGGATTTGTCACCCTCCTCGAAAATAGCAGGATCAGGTACAGGAGCAATAGGAAAGGCAATGATGTAGACCTTCATGAAGGGCTTCCCTGGTAGCTCAGCTGGCAAAGAATCCACCTGCAATGCAGGAGGCTGGGGTTCAATTGCTGGGTCGGGAAGATCCCCTGGAGAAGAGAATGGCTACCCACTCTAGTATTCTGACCTGGATAATTCTGTGGAGTCCATGGGGTCACAAAGAGTCGGACACAACTGAGTGACTTTCACTTTCATGAAGGTGGATGTCCTGATTCTGCCATTCAGAGATGAAGGGGATGGGAGTCGAGTCAGGCACATTGCAAAGTTGATGTCACATTGCACTTGAAAATATGTGCGTTATTTTCAAATATCTTTTGATATTGATTTCTAACATAATTCCACAGTGAAAAGAGAACAGACTGTATAATTTCAGTACCTTTAGACCATAAAATTTTTGCATCTTGTTTTATGTCCCTGGATACGTTCCAGTGCCTCTTAGTTTATAGTCTATGGGAACTTGAATCAAATTTGTACCCTGCTATTATGTGAAATTTGCATTAATATAAACCTTAATTATGTTGAATTGGTTCATAGTGCTTTTCAGGTCTACTATACTTGTCTACTTTTCTGTCTATTCTTTATATTGATTTTTGGGAGTTTGCTATTGAAACTCCAACTGAAAATCTTAACTTATTTACTTAAATAGTAATAATATATAGTAGAACTGCATATAACTTTGTTCTGTATTTTTCCAAGTCTCTTGTAAATGTGTTACCATACTTTCATAATTAAAAAAAATAAAAAGTAAAAATTAAAAAATATGGGAAAAAGAAGAGATGTCTGGAGAGTGGAGTGGGCATGATTGCTATCTTCCAGTATGTGCAGGCTGTCTTAAAAAAGACAATTTTATCTGTAAAATGTGACCCCAAGGGACAGAATTAGGACTGCTAGGTGGAAGTTAAAGCAGAGATGACTGAAGATAAAATGGGCTGTGTTAGAAGGGAATGAATTCCCTATCATAGGAAACATTTTAGCAGAAGCTGGCTGTTTACTAGGGATTAAAATTTTGCTACAAAATCTCAAATGCAGCCTTATTTGCTATAATCCAGTGGATTACGAGAATTACCATGGACATTATTGAATGTTCTTTGTTTAGTTGATGGAGAGGGTCATGACCAGAAAGGAGACGAATAAGGTAAACCCTGATAATAACTAGTGAATCCAAGGAAACCCTGGGATTAGCTGGTGTTGCCTAGCCAAGGACTACACTGAAGGAAGGAAGCATTTACTAAGTACCTAGTGTGTGCTTGGTGCTTTTACACATAGTATTTTTAAAATTTTCACAATGATTGGGTGAATTTCATATTATTAGCATTGCTTTTATGGGCTTCCCTGGTGGTTCAGCTGATAAAGAATCTGCCTGCAATGTGGGAGACCTGGGTTTGATCCCTGGGTTGGGAAGATCCCCTGGAGAAGGGAAAGGCTACCCACACTGGCCTGGAGAATTCCATGGACTGTATAGTCCATGGGGTTGCAAAGAGTCGGACACAACTGAGCGACTTTCACTTACAGATGAGAAAACAGGCTTAGAGAAGTTCAGTGACTTACTCAAGGTCATACAGCTAATAAGTGACTTTGGGGAAGCACATCAGAAACCCTATGTAGGGAAAAATGTGATAGAATTTCTAATTTTTACCTGATCACTTCTCCAGTTGAGTAAAGAGCTGGTATTGCCAGAGGCAAGTCAGGAGTGTGGACAAATGCGTCATGCTGGGCTGGGTGCCTGGAGTAGATGAGAATATCATGAAGATATATGATCAGTTTCTAGTCCAGCAGGTCCTGGAGGATGGTGTTGGAAGGCAGCTGAGCTATTACACAGAATAAATGGCTTGAGTGTTTATTCATAATGTCTGTACTTATACAGAATGTTGTTTTCCATAGACTCTTCAAATGATACAGCTGTAAGAGGATGCAAAGATCTTCAAAGTCCAGACAATTCTATCTATTTTGAAGAATAAGAAGTTGTGATTCAGAGAGCAAAAGGGAGTTCTACTTCTTCCATATTTTGCCTCTGATAGTGCGAAGGATTTACTTTTTTAAATGTAACCTAGTGAATTTAGGATTAGAGTTTCTTAGAAAAGATGTTTTTTTTTTTTTTTTCCCCAGGAAGGAATAACTCCCCTGTGAAGTTTGCTATTCTGTTTCAGAGCTACAAGATAAGCATGTGATCTTCTGGTTTGCTCCCCCAACCCCCAATATTATTGAAGTCAGCATGTTGAAAAAACAAAACAAAACATGAGCTGTAGAGTCAGACAGATTGGCTTTATTTGCCTGAACCTGTGGGAAATTGTTTAACTTATTTGAGCTTCAGAATTATTATCTGAGAAAATGGGAATAATAGTTTGATTTTAGCCATGTATACTTTGAGGTACTTGTGGAAAATCCAAGTGGAGACATTTAGAAAGGCTGAATCTCAGGAAAATTACATAGTCTGGAGGTACAGATTTGAGAGTCAACAGTCAAGAGGAAGGCATATAAAATATAAGCATAGATAGCATTGCCTAGGCAGAGGAATCACTTCCCTCTGACAGATCTTCACAACCTCTGATATTTGAGGTTGACAGTTATGTTATCCAGATTATTCAATTCTTGAGGTTTGACAACCCTAGATGTCTGAATTACATTTGATAATTCTGCACTTGTCTTGAATTCCAGCCTCTTCATCAACCAAATTGTTCTTTTGGGGACATATCACATTTTGGTTTCATTATTCTTGAGGTGTTCTAATGCTAAACTTAGTACTCCGGGTATGGTTTGGAGTAAGAGCAAGACCATCAACTCCTTCATTCTAGACACTATACTTTTATGTGTGTGGCCTAAGGTCACAGTAGCTCATTTTTGGTCTCCATGCCTTACCACTGACTCAATCATGTATATTGTTGACTATCCACTCCAGTACTATTGCCTGGAAAACCCCATGGACAGAGGAGCCTGGTAGGCTACAGTCCATGGGGTTGCAAAGAGTCGGACACAACTGAGCGACTTCACTCACTCACTCAAATTTCCTAAATCTTTTAGCAGATACTACTGACAAGCCATATTATTGACCCTCTAATCATGATATCGTGATTGTCTGTGTCAGTGAGTCTCAAACCTTAGTATGTATAAGATTTACTTGGGAAGCTTGTTGAAAATGCAGATTCTAGGTACCCAGTCACCATATTCTCATTCAATAGGTCTACAATGGGGCCCAGGAATCTGTTTTAACAAACATCTCAAGTGACTCTGATGCAGGTTGTCATTTAAAATATCCTGAGAAATACTGACCTATGACATGGAGAAAACTATATTTAATCCATTCTATTTCCTGGTATTGACTTGGCATCCAGCCCCATGCTTGGTCTTGCTTCACTGGAGAATGCAGCCATGAAATAGTAGTAGGATATCACCAGCCCCATCTCAGTTCTTGATATCGCACGTTTGGATTTAGTGGGAAAGTTAAAACTTTTTTTTAACATTCCTTT
>SJYT01057307.1:1249297-1260209 GCA_006410635.1 Cephalophus harveyi
AACAGAGACATTACTTTCCAACAAAGGCTCATCTAGTCAAAGCTATGGTTTTTCCAGTAGTCATGTATGGATATGAGATTTGGACTATACAGAAAGCTGAGTGCCAAAGAATTGATGCTTTTGACCTGTGGTGTTCAAGAAGACCCTTGAGAGTCCCTTGGATTGCAAGGAGATCTAACCAATCCATTCTGAAGGAGATCAGCCCTTGGATTTCTTTGGAAGGAGTGATGCTAAAGCTGAAACTCCAGTACTTTGGCCACCTCATGCGAGGAGTTGACTCATTGGAAAAGATTCTGATGCTGGGAGGGAATGGGGGCAGGAGGAGAAGGGGACGACAGAGGATGAGATGGCTGGATGGCATCACTGACTCGATGGACGTGAGTCTAAGTGAACTCCGGGAGTTGGTGATGGACAGGGAGGCCTGGCGTGCTGCGATTCATGGGGTCACAAAGAGTCGGATACAACTGAGCGACTGAACTGAACTAAACTGAATATACATATTTCAATGCTATTCTCCCAAATCATCCCACCCTTGCCCTCTCCCACAGAGTTCAACAGACTGTTCTAAACATTTGTGTCTCTTTTGCTGTCTCGCATATAGGGTTATTGTTACTATCTTTCTAAATTCCATATATGCTTTAGTATACTGTATTGATGTTTTTCTTTCTGGCTTACTTCACTCTGTATAATAGGCTCCAGTTTCATCCACCTCATTAGAACTGATTCAAATGTATTCTTTTTTTTTTTTTTTTACTTTATTTTACTTTACAATACTGTATTGGTTTTGCCATACATCAACATGAATCCACCACGGGTGTACATGTGTTCCTAATCCTGAACCCCCCTTCCACCTCTCTCCCCATTTAAAACATGTATAATATCATATAAGAAATTAATCGCCAGTCTAGGTTCAATGCAGGATACAGGATGCTTGGGGCTGGTGCACTGGGATGATCCAAATGTATTCTTTTTTAATGGCTGAGTAATACTCCATTGTGTATATGTACCACAGCTTTCTTATCTGTTCATCTGCTCATGGAAACCTAGGCTGCCCTCATGTCCTGGCTATTATAGGTAGTGCTGTGATGAACATTGGGGTACATGTGTCTCTTACAATTCTGGTTTCCTTGGTGTGTATGCCCAGCAGTGGGATTGCTGTGTTGCATGGCAGTTGTATTTCCAGTTTTTTAAGGAATCTCCACACCATTCTCCATAGTAGCTGTACTAGTTTGCATTCCCACCAACAGTGTAAGAGTGTTCCCTTTTCTCCACATCCTCTCCAGCATTTATTTTTTGTAGACTTTAGGATAGCAACCATTCTGATTAGCATGAAATGGTACCTCATTGTGGTTTTGATTTGCATTTCTCTGATAATGAGTGCTGTTGAGCATCTTTTCATGTGTTTGTTAGTCATCTGTTTGTCTTCTTTGGAGAAATATCTGTTTAGTTCTTTGGCCCATTTTTTGATTGGGTCATTTATTTTTCTGGAATTGAGCTGCAGGAGTTGCTTGTATATTTTTGAGATTAATTCTTTGTCAGTTGCTTCATTTGCTGTTATTTTCTCGCATTCTGAAGGCTGTCTTTTAATCTAGCTTAGAGTTTCCTTTGTTGTGCTATGATTTATGTCAGAGAGTGTTTTGCCTATGTTCTCCTCTAGGACTTGTAGAGTTTCTGGTCTTACCTTTAGATCTTTAATCCATTTTGAGTTTATTTTTGTCTATGGTGTTAGAAAGTGCTCTAGTTTCATTCTTTTACAGGTGGTTGACCAGTTTTCCCAGCACCACTTGTTAAAGAGATTGTCTTTCCTCCATTGTATATTCTTGCCTCCTTTGTCAAAGATAAGGGATCCATAGGTGCGTGGATTTATCTCTGGGCTTTCTATTTTGTTCCATTGATCTATATATCTGTCTTTGTGCCAGTACCATACTGTCTTGATGACTGTGGCTTTGTAGTAGGGCCTGAAGTCAGGCAGGTTGATTCCTCCAGTTCCATTCTTCTTTCTCAAGATTGCTTTGGCTATTCAAGGTTTTTTGTATTTCCATACAAATCTTGAAATTATTTGTTCTAGTTCTGTGAAAAATACCATTGGTAGCTTTATAGGGATTGCATTGAGCTTCTAAGGTATTGAGATGGCATACTCAGGCTGTAGAGGGTGTTTGACCTGTGACTGTGGAGTCCAGCCATTCCCAGTAGCACTAGCTTGCTAAAGGCCTAATTAGTGGATTAAGCCAGTGCAGTGTCTATGGCTAGCCAATAACATGTAACTCCCCAGAAGAAGTGAGAGGTATGGGGGTAAGGAAGAACTCAATCACACAAAGCAGAGGGAAACAACACATTCCAGGTTGAATAATTCCCAGAAAGTGTAGTGAGCTGCTGTTTGTCCATGCATTTCCATGGTCTTTACAAGAAGAGTCATGGGTAATAACATATGAAACAGTTTATCTCATTGATGCCATGAAAGGAATGTCAGGCAGTGAGGCTAAGATTTCCTTGTGTCCAGAAGACATTTTGAGGTACAACTTTGGTTACCAATTGGCTCCACACTTTAGATCCTGGTGGGGGAGGTATCCCAGAGGAAGAATAATAACAGATAGAGGCTCCCAACTTGGAGGTACCTCTGAGGAAAACCAAGATAAAATAGAGAGCAGCTACAAGAATCCCCAAGCTGTCCTCTCCCAGTAACAACAGCAAACACAACAATAAAAATGGTGATAGCAGCTACCACTTATATAGCACTTACTTGTGCCAGGCAGTGTTTTCAACACTTTATGCATACTATTTTTCTTTCAGGATTTAACAGCAATCCTCTAACAAAGGTATTAATAGCACTATTTTCCTAAAGGAACAACACTTTTTCCCAGGATTTTATCCCCATTCTATCCCTTGATATCTTCGGTCCTGGGTATATATTGAGGTAGACAGTTGTTTGTCTGAATCTTTGGAGATTGTTTTGAAAACATGATTTGGACCTTGCCTTCACAGACATTTTTATAACATGTATGTATATATGTGTGTGTAAATATATAGATGATCTCTGGAAGGTAATACAGGAACTTTTTTTTTTCCATTTCCCCATCTTTCTGCTTTCCCCCAAATAACACTGTAACACTCCTATACAAATAATAGAGTTTAGTGCAGAGGAAAGAAACATAAAATTGGAGCTTGCTGCTGAATTTTTCCTGTTTTTTTTTTTTTTCTTTTTTCTTGAGAGGGCTTATTGTATCTTGTCTGTGTGTATGCTAAGTCACTTCAATCATGTCCAACTCTTTGCAACCCATGGACTGTAGCCCTCCAGGCTCCTCTGTCCAGGCAAGAATACTGGAATGGGTTGCCATGCCCTTCTCCAGGGGATCTTCTTGGCCTGGGGATCGAACCCACATCTCTTATGTCTCCTGCATTAGCAAGTGGGTTCCTTACCACTAGTGCCATCTGGGAAGCTCTATTGTATTTTCAGTTCAGCTCAGTTGCTCAGTCGTGTCCGACTCTTTGTGACCCCATGGACTGTAGCATGCCAGGCTTCTTTGTCCATCACCAACTCCTGGAGCTTGCTTAAATTCATGTCCATTGAATTGGTGATGCCATCCAACCATCTCATCCCTTGTTATCCCCTTCTCCTCCTGCCTTCAATCTTTCCCAGCATCAGGATCTTTTTCAATAAGTCAGCTCTTAGCGTCAGCTGGCCAAAGTATTGGGGTGTCAGCTTCAGCATCAGTCCTTCCAATGAACATTCAGGATTGATTTTCCTTAGGACTGACTGGTCTGATCTTCTTGCTCCAAGGGATTCTCAAGAGTCTTCTCCAACACCACAGCTCAAAAGCATCAGTTCTTCAGTGCTCAGCTTTCTTTATGGTCCAGTTCTCATATCCATACATGCCTGCTGGAAAAATCATAGCTTTGACTAAGCAGGCCTTTGTCGCAAAAGTAATGTTTCTGCTTTTTAATATGTTGTCTAGGTTCGTCATAGATTTTCTTTCCAAGGAGCAAGCATCTTTTAATTTCATGGCTGCAGTCATCTGCAGTGATTTTGGAGCCCAAGAAAATAAAGTCTCTCACTGTTTCCATTATTTCTCCATCTATTTGCCATGAAATGATGCGAGTGGATGCCATGATCTTAGTTTTCTGAATGCTGAGTTTTAAGCCAGCTTTTTATTTATTTTTCAAATTTATTAATTTTGCTTTATTTTATTTATTTATTTTTTCTCTTAATAGGCATTTTGTTTATTTATCTATATTTTCTTATTAGTACTTTCCAGTTTTTTTTTTTATTTGACAATATTGTATTGATTTTGCCATACATCAACATGAATCTGCCACGGGCATACACGTGTTCCCTATCCTGAATCCCTCTCCCACCTCCCTCCCCATCCCATCCCTCTGGGTCATCCCAGTGCACCAGCCCCAAACATCTTGTATCATGCATCAAACCTGGACCTAAGCCAGCTTTTTAAATCTCCTCTTTCACTTTCATCAAGAGGTTTTTAGTTCCTCTTCACTTTCTGTAATAAGGGTGGTGTCATCTGCATATCTCAGGTTACTGATATTTCTCCTAGCAATCTTGATTCCAGCTTGTGCTTCTTTCAGCCTGGAATTTTCCATGATGTGCTTTGCATATAAGTTAAATAAGCAGGATGACAACATGCGGCCCTGATGTACTCCTTTCCCAATTTGGAACCAGTCTGTTGTTCTATGTTTGGTTCTAACTGTTGCTTCTTGACCTGCATACAGATTTCTCAGGAGGTAGTTAAGGTGGTCTGATTCCCATCTCTTGAAGAATTTCCCACAGTTTGTTGTGATCCACACAGTCAAAGGTTTTAGCATTGTCAGTGAAACAGAAGCAGATGTTTTTCTGGAATGCTCTTGCTTTTTCTATGACCCAATGGATGTCAGAAATTTGATCTTTTTAAAATTTGATCCTTTTCTAAATCAAGCTTGAGCATCTGTAAGTTCTTGGTTCACATACTGTTGAAGCTTAGCTTGGAGAATTTTAAGCATTACTTTACTAGACTGTGAGATGAGTTACTGTATCTTATAAACATTCTAAATAGGTCCATAACAACCCTCAAAAGTATACATTCTATATTTTGTATTATAAAGAGAATAAAGTTTAACATTTACCACCTTTTCCGCCTATACTTTTATTTGAATGGGGGTTATAACTTGGTCTGCAGAGAAGGCAATGGCAACCCACTCCAGTACTCTTGCCTGGAAAATCCCATGGACGGAGGAGCCTGGTAGGCTGCGGTCCATGGGGTCACTAAGAGTTGGACACGACTGAGCGACTTCACTTTCTTTTTTTACTTTCATGCATTGGAGAAGGCAATGGCAACCCACTCCAGTGCTCTTGCCTGGAGAATCCCAGGGACAGCAGAGCCTGGTGGGCTGCCGTCTATGGGTTCACACAGAGTCGGACACGACTGAAGTGACTTAGCAGTATAACTTGGTCTGAGGTCTGCTAGGTGTTTGGTTTAACAGAAACATTCTATTTCAATTAGCCTGAGGGACCTAAACTAAATAAAACCATCATGTAGATGTCTTGCCATTCAAAAGAGTTTTCTTCACCCTTGGAATTCATTGAAACTTCTTTTTAAAATATGAGACCTCAACACACTTTTGCCCCATACCCTGGGCTAGTTTTGCCTTTGTCCTGTCATCTTTGTGAGTGCCATCTTGTCTCTTCCCTTCAAGTTCATATAGCAACCACCCCCAAAATGAAAATCTTTTCCTGGTTTAACTCTTCTATACAACCTAAAACCTCTCTCTTTCCAGTCCAAGCCCCCACCCTCATTTCTAATTGGTAATCTGAAGGACTACTTATTATAGTTAAGTTTCAGGGTGAATGAAAAGTTCCTTAAGATCACTTCTTGCTTTACAAGTTTTTTGTTCACTTGAAGCAAGTATTTCACATTCCAAAGAATAACCATTCCTCTTGGCCCTCTTTCTCTACCTTCTTTAGGATTTGCAATGTCAGGGATTGAAGGCACTTCTTTTTGCAGGGGAAGCTCAGGCAATTCACATTGGTTAAACCAAAGAAATGGATTATTAATGTTAACAGTGAGATATCTGGTCTTGTAGAGGCTGATTTTTGGGTGAAAGCTTTCCTAGTATCCCTCACATAGATTTATCTTTGCAAACTGTGATCCCCCCAGCCCCACACTATCCCACACCTTAGACTAGGAAAGGACCAACAAAACAGAAAGTTCATCATTCTTATGGAGCTTCCCTTTATATCTCCCCACCCCTCTGTCCATATCCCAATATTACCTTTGCCCTTTGAGGTTACCTCTCAGAGTTAGCTTGCTCAGTCTGATCATTTTGAATATTACAGCTACATAGGAAATGCCTCCCACATATGGACCATTTAAAGCCATTATGTTCATGAGCTAGTGAATTCTTACAGTTCCAGGTCTTGGGTTGAAGGCTTCACCTCATGCATTTGTGTCACCCCCTACCCCAAACTAATTATGGCTGACCTGAGTCACATTGAGAAGTCTGAGAAAATCAAGCCCTTATGCTTTGCTCTAAGGCAAAACTCTATCCCTGTTGTTACTTTAAGTCCCTGATTTCAATTAACCACTTTCCTTTCTCCTGGTAAAAATTAATACCATGTTTAAGGAACATAGAGTCACATGGTCTCAAGTCCCAGTGCTAATATCAGACCTTGGCTGATATATAATGGAAAACAAAAGATGGAAAGAATAACTCTCTGACACTGTATAGTGGGATCTCTACTAGTCAGCAAACTGTGCTCCAGGCCAGTACCCTAAGAGTTGGAACACTATTCCATATCAGGCTTGGTTGAAAGGGATCTCTTACTTGGAAAGATGAGACATGTTTTTAGTGGAATGGTCTTTAGCCCCTGTTATAAGCAGATGGCATGATAATAAAAGAGAGCAGTAGAAGGCTCTGGTAGGATCTAGAGTGATAATCTCTCCTCTCCCCAGCTCTAAAAATAATACAGCTTTATCTATCTCACAGAGTCTGCTTGGCCCCTGGTATCAACCTCAACTGATAGCAACTGCAAAAGCCCTCAGCTGACTGAGTCATGCCATCATAGGGAGGCTCTGAGGTCATCTAATTCACCCCATTCTTCTCTCACTCACCTCCAGCCCCCATTCAGCATTATACTTGAAATAAGCTCTTAACTGCTGAATTTGTCAGGACTTGTTAAGAAAGGCTCTAGGATTATTGTTTCCATTTCTACCCAGGGAAACTGGAATGCAAAAAAAGCAAAGGAATTTAGGAACCCAGCTTTACCTGTCAGCTTGACTGCACATGTGCGTAGGCTAGAAATGTCAACTTTCTAGAAAACATACCCAGACAGAGAGAAAACAGTTAAGATGAGAAAGTGAAGACAGAATGGGATCTCCAAGTAAGCTAACCCTGTTCTTAATACTGAATTGTAAAGCTTCTTGTGTCTTTCTGGTGCCTTCTATTTACATGAATATCTCATTTCTGACAAGGCTTTTATTCTCAAGTTCCCTAGGTTCTGGCACATTTCTTCTTCCTGGTTCCCAATAGCTTCCTGAGTTTGAGGGCAGAGACCTTAGGATTGTGTATAAACACATATACACATTGCTCTGACACTAGGAGCTAGAAGGTCCTGGAGAAGGACTTTGTAGTCATTTTGTGCTGTGTGCTACGCTTAGTCACTTAGCTGTGTCTGACTCTTTGAATCCTGTGGACTGTATGTAGCCTGCCAGGCTCCTCTGTCCATAGGGATTCTCTAGGCAAGAATGCTGGAGTGGGTTGCCATGCCTTCCTTCAGGCGATCTTCCCAATCCAGGGATTGAACCCAGGTCTCCCACAATCCTGGAAGATTCTTTACCATCTAAGCCACCAAGGAATCCCTCTCTAGACATAGCCAGTCAAAATGATTTTTACTGTGGATGCTTCTAGTTAAGAAAGGCATCAAATGTCTGATTAATTCTTTGGTATTCCAGAGAATCTCCAGTTTAAAGGCTATGACTTTTGGGAGAATTGAATTTTAAAGGAAGATATCCTCAAATGGTAAAGAATCTGCCTGCAGTGCAAGAGACCCAGGTTTGATCCCTTGGTCAGGAAGTTTCCCTGAAGAATGGAATGGCTACCCACTCTAGTATTCTTGCCTGGAGAATTCCGTGGACAGAAGAGCCTGGAGGGCAACAGTCCATAGGGTTGGTGAGCAACTAAAACACACACATACACACACACACACATGTCAGAACCTCAAGAGTTACCACACAAGGTCCTCTGGTCATTCCTGTGAAGGAGCACAGAGTTTTACAGTGGTGTATGAAATCTAGAAGTTGACCCAAGATATTGGCAATGAGGCTGAGAGGGTAGGAAAGAGGGTATATTCTTCTTTTTGCATCTTAAAAAGCTGGCTTAAAACTCAACATTCAAAAAACTAAGATCATGGCAACTGGTCCCATCACTTCATGGCAAGTAGATAGGGACAAAATGGAAACAGCGACAGACTTTATTTTCTTGAGTTCCAAAATCACTGCAGACGGTGACTGCGGCCACAAAATTAAAAGACGCTTGCTCCTTGGAAGAGAAGCTATGACAAATCTATACAGCATATTACAAAGCAGAGACATTACTTTGCCAACAAAGGTCCATATAGTCAAAGCTATGGTTTTTCTAGTAGTCATATATGAATGTGAGAGTTGGACCATAAAGGCTGAGTGCTGAAAAATTGATGCTTTTGAATTGTGGTGCTGGAAAAGACTCTTGAGAGTCCCTTGAAATGCAAGGATCTCAAACCAGTCAATCCCAAAGGAAATCAGCCCTGAGTATTCATTGGAAGGTTTGTTGCTGAAACTGAAGCTCCAATACTTTGGCCACCTTATGTGAAGAACTGACTTATTGGAAAAGACCCTGATGCTTGGAAAGATTAAGAGCAGGAGAAAAGGGGGGCAACAGAGGATGAGATGGCTGGATGGCATCATGAACTCAATGGACATGAATGTGAGCAAACTCGGGGAGATAGTGAAGGACAGGGAAGCCTAGCGTGCTGCAGTTCATGGAACTGCAGTGTCAGACATGACTTAGCAATTGAACAATAAGAGCACTGTTTTGCTAGTTACAATAAACTCCTCATCAATATATTTAAAATTTTAATAAAGAAAAATTTTAATAAAGGCAAAATTGTAAGAAATATTCAAAAGGAAAAATTACTTTAAAATCATAGATGTAAAGGAAAAAAGGAATAAGGAGAGAAGGAGAAAATATTTAAAGCTAACAGGAAAGAAAAATGGGGAGGGGAAAATAGGGGTAAAATGAAAATAGAAATAAAAAGGAAACTGAAGGAATTTCCCTGGCGGCTCAGTGGATAAGAATTCACCTGCCAATGCAGGAAACACAGGTTCGACCCCTGGTCTGGGAAGATTCCACATGCTGCAGAGCAATTAAGCCTGTGAGGCACAACTACTGAGCCTGTGTGCTACAACTACTGAACCAGTGTGCCTGTAGCCTGTGCTCTGCGACAAGAAAAGCCACTGCAATGAGAAGCCCATGCACCAGAATAAAGAGTAGCCTCTGCTAGCTGCAACTAGAGAAAAGCCTGTGCACAGCAACGAAGACCCAATGCAACCAAAAAAAAAAAAAAAAGAATAATCAATGAACTTTTTTTTTTTTAAAGAAGACTGAAGCAAATGTAAAAGAGGAAGAGGTAATATTAGAATATTAAACAAGTGGTAAAACAAAAAAAAAAGAGGAGCATGTCAAAGGAACGCAGGAACAAACCTGAAAGAATTCTCAGTGGCCAAAGCTAGAATAATTGGAGCAACACAATAAGTAATGTGATATTGTGTTGCAAATAATTTATTTGGATATGTATACCTTGACCAGGAGATGGCGCTTAATCTCTCCCATGTTAAATGTAGACAGGGCTTAATGACCTGATATGAAAAATACAATATGGAAAGGAGGGAAAAATAACTTTATAATGTAGAAATTTGGCAAACATACCTTAGCCAGGTGATCAGGTTAGCTTCAGTAGCCATAAGTCATGTTGATACTGGGTGCTCTTTTTTGATGTGATGAGAAAAGCACTTCACCTCTGTGGTCTTCCTCTCTGAAACATATTACCCCAGTCTAGTCATGAGAAAAAAATTGGAAAAATCTCAACTGAGGAACATTCTATAAAATACCTTACCAATACCTCAAAACCATTAAGGTGAAGGTGAAGTTGCTCAGTCGTGTCCGACTCTTTGCGACCCCATGGACTGTAACCTACTAGGCTTCTCTGTCCCTGGGATTCTCCAGGCAAAAATACTGGAGTGGATTGCCATTTCCTTCTCCATGGGATCTTCCCGACCCAGGGATCGAACCCGGGTCTCCCGCACTGGAGGCAGACACTTTAACCTCTGAGCCACCAGGGAAGCCCAAAACCATTAAGATCATCAAAAAACAAACCTGGAATACTATCAGAGTCAAGAGGAACCCAAGATCCAACCCAGTTAGATATAATATAGATATATAATAGATGGGATGTTGGAACAGAAAAAAGACATTAGGTAAAAGCTAAGGAAATGTGAATAAAGTGTTGACTTTAGTTAATAATAACATATTAGAATTAGTTCATTCATTGTAGCAAATGTACCATACTAATGGAAGATGTTAATGTAGGGAAAACTGGGGGCTGAGTAAATGGGAACACTTTGTACTATCTTTGTAAGTTTTCTATAAATCTAAACCAATTTGACAGTTAAAATATTACTAAAATGTTAAAAAGACAAGAGGCAAAAAGTGTAAAATAAAGAGAAGATAAGATTTTTAAAAAGAAAAAATATAGCAAAAGAATACTAAAAATAATATATATAACTGAGTCACTTTGCTGTACAGAAGAAATTAACATAGAATTTTTAAAGAAGATGTGTATAAGAGACAGTTCCCATCTCTTGAAGAATTTCCCACAGTTTGTTGTGAT
>SJYT01057307.1:1261179-1280328 GCA_006410635.1 Cephalophus harveyi
AAGTTAAATAAGCAGGGTGACAATATACAGCCTTGACGCACTCCTTTTCCTATTTGGAACCAGTCTGTTGTTCCATGTCCAGTCCTAACTGTTGCTTCCTGACCTGCATACAGATTTCTCAAGAGGCAGGTTAGGTGGTCTGGTATTCCCATCTCTTTCAGAATTTTCCACAGTTTATTGTGATCCACACAGTCAAAGGCTTTGGCATAGTCAATAAAGCAGAAGTAGATGTTTTTCTGGAACTCTCTTGCTTTTTCCATGATCCAGCGGATGTTGGCAATTTGATCTCTGGTTCCTCTGCCTTTTCTAAAGCCAGCTTGAACATCAGGGAGTTCACGGTTCACGTATTGCTGAAGCCTGGCTTGGAGGATTTTGAGCATTACTTTACTAGCATGTGAGATGAGTGCAATTGTGCGGTAGTTGGAGCATTCTTTTGCATTGCCTTTCTTTGGAATTGGAATGAAAACTGACCTTTTCCAGTCCTGTGGCCACTGCTGAGTTTTCCAAATTTGCTGGCAGATTGAGTGCAGCACTTTCACAGCATCATTTGTCAGGATTTGAAACAGTTCAACTGGAATTCCATCACATCCACTAGCTTTGTTCATAGTGATAATGGAAAACCCTAATAACTATTACTATAAATAATAAAGTTAGGGAGACATAAAAAGGAATTTGCTTTTTGTGGGTAGGTGTGTGGACTGGGAGAAATACTCACAAAATTTGGCTGGCCATAGTGCTCTTTGAGAGCTGTTGAGGGAATGAAAAGGGCACGTTATTGTAATATAGGCAGACAGGACTTTAAGTGGCTCTTTACCACCATATTAACTTTTCCCATGTGACTCTTGAAAGTTAGCTTTTATCCAAAACCTCTGAGTGCTGTTTTGTTTTACCAAGGTCTGAGAGATGAACATTTATTGAAGCATTGGTCTGAGATCTGTACTGGGGTGTGCCTATCCAGATAGAGATACTGGTTTTCTTTTCAAAGGTTATTTATTATAAATGATGGCAGATTCTATCTGCACCTCAGCTAAGTGACCACTATGTAGTTCCTCCTAGCACTGTGCTAAGTCAGAGCCCTGGAAGTTGCTAGCCATCAACCTAACAAGCAGGCAGAAGCCATTTTTTGCCATCTGCTTTAAAAAACCATGTGATTCTTGTCCACTTACATAAAGGGATGCAGAGATGTGGATTGCCCCAAACATCCAGAATCCCAAAGAGCATTTAAAAACAGTTACTATTCCAAATAGCAGGAGTCTCAAAGGCACTTTTGTTTGACATTGGAGTATATTTTGGATTATTTTTGCTCTACATTTAAAATTCTTTGGCTTTAGGCTGATGTTAAAATCTATTTGGATTATCAGGGTGGGTCTTGATTGAGTGGTGGAAAGTTATGGTGTCTAGGATGAAACAGTTAACCTACATAATCTGTAAGTCAAGTCATCTCAAGGAGGATCACTGAAAATTTGGTAATGATAAAGATGATGATGATGCTTAAGTGTGCATTTTGATACACTAGTTCAATCCTCTCACCTTTACATGGCTAAAAGTGGTAGCAAGAGATGGCTACAATGATGGGACTGTTGGGGCACCTACAATGAGTAGCCAGGGGTCCGAGGCCTTTATAGTCCCAGTAACCTTTTAATTCCTCTGGGTCTTGCAGCCTGGTGCTTCTTGTACCTGGCACTTACAATGGTAATGCTGGGGACTTTGGGGACAGGTGGTGCGTACCGCAAAATCTTTGACAAGCTGACGGGTCATATCCAAAATTTCAGTTAAGATGCATACAGGATAGAAATGTAGGCTCAAAGAAGGATTTTTGTTGCTGTTCAGTACTAAGTTGTGTCCAGCTTTTTGTGATGCTATAGACCGCAGCATGCCAAGCTACCCTGTCCTTCACTGCCTCACAGAGTTTGCTAAAATTCGTGTCCATCGAGTTGAGGATGCTATCTAACCATCTCATCCTCTGCTGAACTCTTCTCCTTTTGCCTTCAATCTTTCCCAGCATCAGGGTCTTTTCCAATGAGTCAGCTCTTCATACCAAGTAGCCAAAGTACTAGAGCTTCAGCTTCAGCATCAGTCCTTCCAATGAATATTCAGGGTTGATTTCCTTTAGGATGGACTGGCTTGATCTCCTTACAGTCCAAGGGACTCTAAAGAGTCTTCTCCAGCACCACAATTTGAAAGCATCAGTTCTTTGGTACTCGGCCTTCTTTATGGTCCAACTGTCACATTCGTACATAACTACTGAAAATACCATGAAGTGAAAGTGAAGTCACTCAGTTGTGTCCAACTCTTCAAGACCCCATGGACTATATCCTACCAGGCTCCTCTGTCCATGGAATTTTCCAGGCAAGAGTACCGGAGTGGGTTGCCATTTCCTAAAGTGATGTCTCTACTCTTTAATACAATGTATAGGTTTGTCATAGCTATTCTTCCAAGGAGCAAGCAGCTTTTAATTCGTGGCTGCAGTCACCATCCACAGTGATTTGCGAGCCCAAGAAAATAAAATGTCACTGTTTCCACTTTTTCCCTATCTATTTGCCAGGAAGTGATAAGACTAGATGTCGTGATCTTAGGTTTTTTATTGGAAGGTAATTGCTTTGAAATGTTGTGTTGCTTTCTGCCATACATCAACATGAATTAGTCACAGGTATATATATGTCCCCTCCCTTTGGAACCCCCTCCCAACTCCCTCCCCATCCCACTCCTCTAGGTGGTCGCAGAGCACTTCCAGGACATGGAAGCAACCTAGATGTTCATCAACAGATGAATAGATACAGAAATTGTGGTGCATATATACAATGGAATGTTACTCAGCTATAAAGAAAGATCTTTGTTTTTTTAATGTTGAGTTTCAAGCCAGTTTTTACACTCTTCTCTTTCAACCTCATCAAGAGACTCTTTAGTTTCTCTTCACTTTCTGCCATTAGAGTAGCATGATCTGCATACATGAGATTGCTGATATTTCTCCTAGCAAACTTGATTCCAGATTGTGATTCATCCAGTCTAGCACTTCACATGATGTACTCTGCATATAAGTTAAATAAGCAGGGTGACAATATACAGCCTTGAGGTACTCCTTTCCCAATTCTGAACCAGCCCATTGTTCCATGTCCAGTTCAATTGTTACTTCTTGACCCTCATGCAGGTTTCTCAAGAAACAGATAAAGTGGTCTGGTATTCCCATCTCTTTAAGAATTTTCCAATTTATTGTGATCCACATAATCAAATCCTTTCGTATAGTCGATGAAGCAGATGCTTTTCTGGAATTCCCTTGCTTTCTCTGTGATCCAACACATGTTGGCAGTTTGATCTCTGGTTCTTTTGCCCTTTCTAAATTCATCTTGTATATCTATAAATTCATGTACTGTTGAAGCCTAGCTTGAAGGATTTTGAGCATAATCTTGCTAGCATGTGAAATGAACACAATTGTACAGCAGTTTGAATTTTCTTTCTCATTTCCCTTCTTTGGGATTGGAATGAAAACTGACCTTTTCCAGTCCTGTGGCCACTGCCGTGTTTTCCAAATTTGCTGACATATTGAGTGCAGCACTTTAATGGCATCATCTTTGGATTTTTCAAATTTGGATTTGAAATAGCTCAGCCTGAATTCCGTCACCCACACTAACTTTGTTTATAGTAATGCTTCTTAAGGCCCACTTGACTTAACATTCTGGGATGTCCAGTTCTAGGTGAGTGACCACACCATCATGATTATCTGGGTCATTAAGATCTTTTTTGTACTATTCTATGTATTCTTGTATACCTCTTATTAAACTATTGTGCTTCTGTTAGGTCCTTATATTTCTGTCCTTTATCATGTATATCCTTGCATGAAATGTTCCCTTGATATCTTCAATTTTCTTGAAGAGATCTCTAATCTTTCCCATTCTATTGTTTTCCTCTATTTTTTGCATCGTCCATTTAAGAAAGCCTTCTTTTCTTTCCCTGCTATTCTCTGTAACTCTGCATTCAGTTGGATACATCTTTCCCTTTCTCCCTTGCCTTTCACTTCTCTTCTTTCCTCAGCTTTTCGTAAAGCCTCCTTAGACAGCCACTTTGCATTCTTGTATTCTTTTTCTTGGGGATGGTTTTAGTTATTGCCTCCTGTACAATGTTATGAACCATTGTCCATAGTTTTTCAGGCACTTTGTCTTCCAGATCTAATTCCTTGAATCCATTTGTCACCTCTACTGTGTAAGCAGAAAGGATTTGGTTTAGGTCATATCTGAATGGCCTAGTGGTTTTCCCTACTTTCTTCAATTTAAGCTTGAGTTTTGCAATAAAGAGCTCATGATCTGAGACATAATCAGTTCCCAGTCTTGTTTTTTTTTTTTTTTTTGCTGACTGTATAAAGCTTCTCCATCTTTGGCTGCAAAGAATATAGTCAATCTGATTTTGGTGTTGACCATCTAGTGATGTCCACGGATAGAGTCATCTCTTCTGTTGTTGAAGAGGTTGTTTGCTATGACCAGTGTTTCCTCTTGACAAAACTGTTAGCCTTTGCCCTACTTCATTTTGTACTCCAAGGCCAAACTTGCCTGTTACTCCAGGTATATCTTAACTTCTTACTTTTGCATTCCAATCTCCTATGATGAAAAGGACACCTTTTTGATGTTAATTCTAGAAGGTCTTGTAGATAGATCTTCATAGAACTGATCAATTTCAGCTTCTTCAGCATTATTGGTTGGGGCATAGACTTGGGTTACTGTGATGCTGAATGGTTTTCCTCAGAAATGAACAAG
Organism: Cephalophus harveyi; assembly: GCA_006410635.1. Lineage (NCBI taxonomy): Eukaryota > Metazoa > Chordata > Mammalia > Artiodactyla > Bovidae > Cephalophus > Cephalophus harveyi. Next base: position 1,265,925 of record SJYT01057307.1, read on the forward strand.
ATCATTCTGTCATTTTTGAGGTTGCACCCAAGTACTGCATTTCAGTCTTTTGTTGTTTCATCTAATCTTCCCATGTCATATCTTTTTGCCTTTTCATGCTGTTCATGGGGTTCTTGTGACAAGAATATTGAGTGGTTTGCCATTCCCTCCTCTAGTGGGCCACATTTTGTTGGAAGTCTTCATTATGACCTGTCCATATTGGGTGGCCATGCAGGCATGGTATGTCTCATAGCTTTGTTGAGTTATGTAAGCCCCTTCACCATGACAAGGTTGTGATTCGTGAAGGGATAAAGAAGGATTATGAGATCTAGAATGAAGTTCTAAGATTTATTCCTGGAACAATCCCATATCAACCAAGTTATCTTGGGAAAGTCAGTTAACTTCTTTTAGCTTCTTCTATACAATGAAGCTACCTCACAAAAGTTGAGTAACTGTGTTTTTTTGTTTTTTTTCTCATGATGAAAATTTGAATTAAGCCACAAATGAAAAATATAAATAAATAGTGGAAGGGCTATTGCCTGTTAAATCAGGGCTTTATGCTAACTTGAAGTTATCACAACAAAAGATGGGATGAAGCATTGATTATAAACCAATTCGTTTCTCCACGTATAGCCTTTGGGCTTCTTTTCTAGTTTGTCTTCCACTTCACATCCCAGCCAAAAGTCTCTTTTTGACACTTTCTTCACTATATGACACTTCAGTGGCATATTCAGTAGGTATAGAACCTCTTAGGGGTAGAAGATACCTTGGATTGAGTGATTATATCCTGCTTGACACCAAAGGATTGGACTAAACTAATGGTAAAAGATTTTCACACACAAAAAAAATTTTCCAAAAAAATCTTGCCCCTTCACATAGGGCTGCCAATTTATTGTTTTGCTAGTTAAGGATATTATAAAAATAACAACTACTCTCTGTGATTATCATTTCATAAAAGAAGGGATATTGTAACATAAAAACTAGCATGGGTATAATCTCATAATCAGAGTTTAAAAAATTAACTTTATAAAGCAATCATTATGTAATCCTTGTTTTTTTTTTTCCCTCACACCAATAAAATGTTCATTATAAACTGATATTTAGGTACTGCCCCATTAGATGTGGGTTCTATTTTTGACTCTGCTGATAATTTACTGACTAACATTTGGCCAAGCTTCCTCTTCTTTTTCTTCATTTTTCTTATCCCTCGAATGGGAAAAATCAGATAAGATGAGATCCAAGTTCCTTTCTAGCTCTAATGTTTAGGATACTGTACTTGTAGAGGTTTTTTTCTTGTCCTTGTAATGTCAGTTCATTCTGAAAAAAAAAAAAAAGGCTGATAATTACAGAACCCCAAATCAAGTAGCAAGCAATTCACATTCCTGGCATGCACATGACAGAGAATATTTGTGCCACCATGGTACAAGGCATCAGGGCTTTCCCTTTTTATGTTCTTTACATTTTGAAGGGAAGAAGGTTATTTTTTTGAGAGCAAATTGTTGGTTCTCTAAAATTCCCTACAATCACTTCATTCTCCTATTTTCTTCACTTTTACCCCCAAATAATATAAACTCAAAACTTCTAAGCCCTCGTTTAGTATGTGTGTCTGTTTGGAGGTTGATTGCTATATAAAGATTTTTACCTCTTGTCTCTTTCCTCCCCCTTCTGACCTTATCTTCTAATATGTACTTTCCATGAATCCTTCCCTATTTATTTTTCTTTATTTTGTCCCCTTTAGACAGAAAATATGACCTCAGCTGCTGGCATGATCCATAAGTGGCATTATCTGATTCTTGGCAAAGTCCCAGTTGGGGAATGTTGGGCTACAGTTGGTTCTAGGTGGTTGAAGGAAATATAAAATTAATTAGCAACATAATTTGGGGCTTTACTTGCCTCTTAAAAGAGCACTAGTATTTGTACTAGAAAGCACTTTCTGGACAAAATCCTACTGTGCTGTTTCAAGAAGACTTGGATTTTAAATGCAACATTTTGAGCAAAGTGGTCATTTTATTGGCAACCCTAACTTCACTAGTCCAGGGCAAGAAATAACAAGAGTAAATTTAGGGCTTCAAGGCTACTGTCTTGGAGTTTAAGGGGAATTCAGTGGATACTTAAGGGACCCTAGGTCTCCAAAGATGAAGTTCTGTTTCCTTGCCCCTACTCCTGCCTCTACTGCCTCTCTTCATGCATTGTTTTCTTGACATCTGTTTGAGTGACATCTGAAGAATGGGTCACTAAAAACACACACACACACACACACACACACAGGGCACTCAAGAGGCAGCACAAATTATAGTGTTTTTTTTTAAATCAAATTTATTTAAAAATAAGCCAAAATGATATAATCCAAAATTTAATTTGGATTATGTTTCTCCAGTTGTTCACTCTTGATGGTGATAGATTGTTTTGTCTCAGGGAAGGCCAGAATTTAGGCCAGTTGCTTGTGATCCATAGCCCTCCCCTCCCCCACCCACCTTCTCACTCCAGCCTTCTTCGTTGCCTTCACAGCCTGGGATAGTGGGGGCATGGTGCAGTGCACTTTTGCATTCTTCCAGCTGTACTCTCACTGGGGAAAATCAACTTTGAAGTGAAGCTGGGGGGCTGCCAGGAAACTGAAAAGAGGTTATTAAAAATGGTATTTTTTAAACCATGAGTGATGTTTTGCTAGCAGAGGGTAACAGGTTACTTGGAATCTAAACTGCTTTTGGGTTTTGGATTAAATTGCAAAGTTGGCTGAGATTTCAGACCCCCAGGGTCTTGAGGGCTGAGGACACAATTGAAAGCATATTAGATGCTGGCTGCATCCATACAATACCAACCAATGAGTAAAAAAGGGAGAACTCACTAAAATGGGTTTATTTAGTGTCATGAACACAGAAATGTAAGTTTGTGTTTAGCCTTGTCCTTAATTTAGTTTTATTTTAGGTTTATCTATTTAGTTTTATTTTAATAAATTCAAACTAAAATATTTCAGTATGGAAATAGTCTGTATTTATACTATAAGCATCATATTTCTTAGAATTCCACTATAGTGTTCCTCATATTCCTACCCCCAACAGCTTTAAGTGGTAATGATTATATCTTAAGAGCAACAACAAAAAAAGTTTCATGGAATTATTTTCAACTTCACTATCCCATTCCACCCTCCCAACTGTTTTCCTAAAGAAGCTGACAGAATCTAAAATTTCATGATTGCCTTTAACCTTTTGTTCATTTAGTTCTGTAAGTTTTGGTTTCTAAGTATCCTCATTCCATTATTTGTTGGTGGTTTATGCAGGCCTTTGACATCATCTCCTCTGGTGCATAGTTGATAATGCTCCCAGCTTGAAAGGGATTTCTGTCCTTGTGTCCTTCTACTGGGTTCTTAGAGGTGTTTCCTTCTATAGTTATGTGTCCAAAAACTTTCCCAGCCTCATGTTCCATGATTCCCCTGGACTGGACCACTTACTCTTCCCTTTCTATGCTCAGGATGCACTATCTGTAGCCCTGGTCTGAGCCTTGACTATGGTCGTTTTGAACAATGTTCTCTAGGGTACCTCTCAGCTATCTGATAAGCTTTGCTTGGTAAGCTTTTTAGGGAAATGGTGGTATTACCTTATTATTAGCCCATAAGCTAGTTCTGAACTGTAAACATAGTTTCAAGCTGATTTTACTTTGAGCATGGCCAGCTAGACATTTTTGTGGACCTGTCCTTGCATTGCCTACTCCTCCTTCTTGTTCCTGGGTCAAGAAGACCCTCCCCCAAGAGAATGGTTTGGGGAGCTATGGCCAAGCCAACTGAAATTGGTGGTGGACAGCAAATTCCAAGTGTCTAATCTCACTTGGATATTTTCTTAATTCAAGATCCCAGAAATGTGATTTAAACTATTAGACTTGAAAAGGTCCTTAGAGATTTTCTAGTGCAACTTCATTTTTATGCTGGGAAGACCAAGGTTGGGGGTAGGGATCTGACCAAGGTCATAGGGGTGATCAGTGGGAGCACTGGATGAGAGCCTTAGTCTGTAAAATAAGTTGTCTAAGGTTATAATTAGTAAGCATTGGTGCTGCGTGAGATTCAATCCCTAATCATTTCAACTCCCAAGCAACTCCTTCCACTTTTCGTCATAGTCTACCTAATAATAAAAAATGTAACTAACAAAGTAGTATGCATATAGACCATAGCAACATAGATATTAGAACCTTTTAGGTCTTATCTCAGCTATATCACCTCAGGCCCTGCCCTGACCCTCACAGCTGCCTTTCTCTGTGGGATATCTGGGATAGAGGCTCTGGGAGGTGTCCAGAAAAGTCCATGGAAGGAAGGTGAGGGAATTTTTCTGCCTCTACAGAAGGCCAGTACTGACTTGAGGTCAACTTTCCTGAGTTTCTCCCAGGCAGATTTCACGGTAGATGGGGGTAGGGAAGGAACAATTGGTCCAGACTGTTTTTATTTGGTCTGCAGTGTGAGAGATCAGACATTCTGAAGAGAATTGAAAGCACTTCTTTTTTTGTATTCCTGGGACTGTGAAGGGAGAGGTTGGGCCCCATTTGGCACAGAGTTGATTACAACATTAAAAAAACTCCAATATTGTTGCCCAAGGCTGAATGGAAAGTTTTCCTTCCAGTCAGGGCTGGCTCCTAAACCCCACACTTTCTTAAGCCTTTGATTAGCAGACACCTGCCACCAAGGAGACCAACAAACAGGGGCTGTTTGTGAAGGGCTGCTCAGAAGGTTTCTGAGAGTAGATAAGCTGTAATGAAGTTTGGGTGAGAGGAGTAGAATAATTTGGCACCTCTGTTGGGTCCCCAAGGACCAAAACAGCAACACTTTAATGCTGAGACTAAAGAAAAAAATTTTTTTGAGTTTTTTTTTGCTTTTGATTCATTTATGTGTATCTGAACCTATCAAAAATTTGGTAATGCCACTGTGTCCAGAAAGTTAACCCATCTCCTCATTTTTTTCTTTTGAGGTAACAATGTCAGCCATCTTACTTTTTATCATCTCTTATTCAAAATGTTTTTAAGAGAAGAGACTAGAGACAGAAGATTGCTATATTACTGATGACCACTTCAGGGGAATTTGTGGCTTAGAAGATGTTGGAAGAAAGTTATGATTAACGCAAATGAAAAAAAAATAATAATGACTCACAAATAGAGGAACTTCAGACCTACTGGGAGGAGAGAGATTTTTGAGATCCCTTACATTAATCAGCTGTAATGTGAGACTATCTCTGAAAATAAACTTCCTGTTAATCAGCATGAAAGTTTATTTTAAAATAACAATGATTATATATACTCCAGGTACTTTAAAAAATATTTTGGATTGCTAAGAGTAACAATTTTGATTTGATGGGAAGTCACTGCAAAGAGGCTCCTTCTGCAACTGGCTCAGACAAGGTATTTACTCAGAGCAAAGCACATTGGCCTAGTTGTCTTGGTGATAGACAGTTTGGCAGCAGATGCTGTCTGCACAGCTTTGAGGTGGGGTTGAACTGTCTGTAATGTCTCCATTCAAGTTTGCCTAATTGAAATCAGGAAGAAAATTAATGTATAAAGGCAAAAAAAGCTACACCTCCAGTCAGGTTTTGCATGCCTGTCAATGTGCTGGATAAAAACAGTTTGGGGAGTTCTTGTTCTGTTATTTTTACTGTGTTATTGTTATACATGAGCTGGCACATTAGCCTCCAAGACAGGGATACTACTTGTGGCAATATGCCAGTTTCCCAAGGACCACAAGTGAGCCTGAGCTGTGTCACTATTCACACTTCATCACATAGTACCCGAGGCACAGAGAAAGCAAGGACCATGTCTCTGGAAGGCAACCCAACTAACCATTCAGGTAAGAATGTTATATCTTTAGCCAGGATAGGAAGCACCATGCTGAAAGCTAAAATAAACTAAGACAGAGGATTTTTCAAATCTGTGAATCTCCAGAAACTGCATGTGAAAACTTCATGTGTATATGCATATGTAAATCTTTTAGAATCTTTAGCTTTGATCAAATTCTCTAAGGACCTGAAATCTTCCAAAAGTTAAGAACAATTGCTACATAGATTAAAGTTTTCAACCTTAGCCCCTGTTTAGTTTTTCCTTGTATTTCTTATTGGCTGATGGAAATGGTGAAATTCAGATATTTGTCATATAGATCCAACAGCTAGACATGCTCTAGTTCAGAATAGTTAAATGAGGAAATCATTCAGCACATCATTCTTTATGTAAAATAAAAGCATAAATACAGTAAATTCTCTACATACAAATCTTCAATTTGTGAGCTTTAAGAGATCAAATGTAGGTGCACATGTCCAATTATGTAAGTTAGTTCACATGTCTGGTGAACATTGTCATGGGAGCATATACAAGTGGTTATACTTTTGTGTACTTTAATATACAGTACTGTTGCTATGCAACACAAGGAGCTTACTAATGAAGACCTGTTGGAATTGAAGGTGTAGAGAAAAAACAGAAAGAGACAAGAAAAAGAAGTACTGAAGAACCAAAGAGATTCACAGCACAGGAAATGCAAGGAGATTTTCTTTATTTAAGGAGGCACTGATAGTTTTTGAGGAACAGGACTCAAATGTAAAATGGTACATTAAGGTTTCAGCAGCTGTTTAGAATGGAATCCAGTGCTACAGTGCTATCCATGATGAGAAAAAAAAAAAAAAACGACCTACTGCTCAAACATTACTGGATCATTTTTTTCAAGAGGTTAGATAGGATTGAATCCAGCAAGGAACCAGAACTTGTGCCATCAACATCAGCTGTGAGTGAAACTGCAGCTTGCCCTCCATGGCAAGAGTGAACATTGACATTTTAGGAATCAGTGAACTAAATGGACAGGAATGGGCAAATTTAATTAAGGTGACCATTATATCTACTACTGTGGGCAAGAATCCCTTAGAAGAAATGGAGTAGCTCTCATAGTCAACAAAAGAGTACAAAATGCAGTACTTGGGTGTAATCTCAAAAATGACAGAATGAACTCTGTTTGTTTCCAAGACAAACCATTCACTATATAATCTAAATCTATACTCCAACTACTAATGCTGAATAAGCTGAAGTTGAATGGTTATATGAAGACCTACAAGACCTTCTAGACCTAACATCAAAAAAGAAGTCCTTTTCATCATAGGGGACTGGAATGCAAAAGTAGGAAGTCAAGAGATACCTGGAGGAACAGGCAAGTTTAGCCTTGGAGCACAAAATGAAGCAGGGCAAAGGCTAACAGAGTTTTTCCAAGATAACACACTGGTCATAGCAAACATGCACTTCCAACAACACATGAAATGACTCTACACATGGACATCACCAGATGGTCAATACTGAAATCAGACTGATTATATTCTTTGCAGCCAAAGATGGAGACCCTCTATACAGTCAGCAAAAACAAGACCAGGAGCTGACTGTGGCTCAGATCATGAACTCCTTTTTGCAAAATTCAAAGTTAAATTGAAGAAAGTGGAGGAAACCACTAGGCCATACAGGTATGATCTAAATCAAATCCTATATGATTATATAGTAGAAGTGACAAACAGATTCAAGGGATTATATTTGATAGACAGATTGCCTGAAGAACTATTGACTTAGGCTCATAACATTGTACAGAAGGTGGTCATCAAAACCATCCCCATGAAAAAGAAATGAAAATTGGCAAAATGGTTATCAGTTACAAATAGTTGAGAAAGAAGAGAAAGGCAAAAGAGAAAAGGAAAGATATGTCTACTCATTTCCAAAATATACAAGCAGCACATATAACTCAATACCAGAAAAACAAACAACCCAACCCAAAAGGGGAAAAGACCTAAACAGAATTTCTCCAAAGGAGACATATAGATGGCTAACAACCACATGAAAAGATGCTCAACATTGCTCATTATTAGAGAAATGCAAATCAAAACTAAAATGAGATATTCAATAATTCCCTTAAATGTAAATGGGTTGAATGCCCCAAACAAAAGATAAATACTGGCTGAACGGATACAAAAACCAGACCACTATATATGTTGTCTACAAGAGACCCACCTGAAAACAAGGGACACCTACAGACTGAAAGTGAAGGGCTGGAAAAAGATATTCCATGCAAATAGATACCAAAAGAAAGCAGGAGTAGCAATACTCATATCAGATAAAATAGACTTTAAAACAAAACAAAGGCTGTGAAAAGAGACAAAGAAGGACACTACATAATGATCAAAGGCTCAATTCAAGAAGATGTAACAATTATAAATATGTATGCACCCAACATAGGAGCACCACAATATGTAAGACAAATGCTAACATGTCTGAAAGGGGAAATTAACAATAACACAATAATAGTGGGAGACTTTAAAACCCCCCTCACACCTATGGATAGATCAACTAAACAGAAAATTAACAAGGAAACACAAACTTTAAATGATACAATAGACCAGTTAGACCTAACTGATATCTATAGGACATTTCACCCCAAAACAATGAATTTCACCTTTTTCTCAATCACACATGGTACCTTCTCCAGGGTAGATCACATCCTGGGCCATAAATCTACCCTTGGCAAATTCAAAAAAGCTGAAATCATTCCAGGCATCTTTTCTGACCACAATGCAGTAAGATTAGATCTCAATTACAGGAGAAAAACTATTAAAAATTTCAACATATGAAGGCTGAACAAAATGCTGCTGAATAACCAAAAAATCACAGAAGAAATAAAAAAAGAAATCAAAATATGTATAGAGACGAATGAAAATGAAGACACAACAACCCGAAACCTGTGGGACACTGTAAAAGCAATGCTAAAGGGAAGGTTCACAGCAATACAGGCATACCTCAAGAAACAATAAAAAAGTCAAATAAATAAACTCACTCTACACATAAAGCAACTAGAAAAGGAAGAAATGAAGAACCCCAGGGTTAGTAGAAGAAAAGAAATCTTAAAAATTAGGGCAGAAATAAATGCAAAAGAAACAAAAGAGACCATAGCAAAAATCAACAAAGCCAAAAGCTGGTTCTTGAGAGGATAAATATAATTGAAAAGCCATTAGCCAGACTCATCAAGAAACAAAGGGAAAAAAATCAAATCAATAAAATTAGAAATAAAATGGAGAGATCACAACAGACAACACAGAAATACCAAGGATCATAAGAGACTACTATCAGCAACTATATGCCAATAAAATGGACAAGTGGAAGAGATGGACAAATTCTTAGAAAAGTACAACTTTCCAAAACTGAACCAGGAAGACATAGACAATCTTAACAGACCCATCACAAGCATGGACATTGAAACTGTAATCAGAAATCTTCCAGCAAACAAAAGCCCAGGTCCAGATGGCTTCACAGCTGAATTCTACCAAAATCTTAGAGAAGAGCTAACACCTATCCTACTCAAACTCTTCCAGAAAATTGCAGAGGAAGGTAAACTTCCAAACTCATTCTATGAGGCCACCATGACCCTAATACCAAAACCTGACAAAGATGCCACAAAAAAAGAAAAATACAGGCCAAGATCACTGATGAACATAGATGCAAAAATCCCTAAAAATTTTCAGCAATCAGAATCCAACAACACATTAAAAAGATCATACATCATGACCAAGTGGGCTTTATCCCAGGGATGCAAGGATTCTTCAATATCCACAAATCAATCAATGTAATACAGCACAGTAACAAATTGAAAAACAAAAGCCATATGATTATCTCAATAGATGCAGAGAAAGCCTTTGACAAAATTCAACATCCTTTTATGATAAAACCCTCCAGAAAGCAGGAATACAAGGAACATACCTCAACATAATAAAAGCTATATATGACAAACCCACAGCAAACATTATCCTCAATGGTGAAACATTGAAAGCACTTCCCCTAAAGTCAAGAGCAAGACAAGGGTGCCCACTCTCACCACTACTATTTAACATAGTTTTGGAAGTTTTGGCCACAGCAATCAGAACAGAAAAAGAAATAAAAGGAATCCAAATTGGAAAAGAAGAAGTAAAACTCTCACTGTTTGCAGATGACATGATCCTCTACGTAGAAAACCCTAAAAACTTCACCAGAAAATTACTAGAGCTAATCAATGAATATAGTAAAGTGGCAGGATATAACATCAACACACAGAAATCGCTTGCATTCCTATACACTAATAATGAGAACATAGAGATAAATTAAGGAAAGAATTCCATTCACCATTGCAAGGAAAAGAATAAAATACTTAGGAATAAATCGACCTAAAGAAACACAAACCTATATATAGAAAACTATAAAACACTGCTGAAAGAAATCAAAGAGGACACTAATAGATGGAGAAATATACCATGTTCATGGATAGGAGGAACCAATATAGTGAAGTGAGTATACTGCCCAAAGCAATCTATAGATTCAATGCAATCCCTATCAAGCTACCAACGGTATTTTTCAGAGCTAGAACAAATAATTTCACAAAATGTATGGAAATACAAAAAAACCTCGAATAGTCAAAGTGATCTTGAGAAAGAAGAATGGAACTGGGGGAATCAACCTGCCTGACTTCAGGCTCTACTACAAAGCCACAGTAACTGTTTATAATAGCCAGGACATGGAAGCAACCTAGATGTCCATCAACAGACAAATGGATAAGAAAGCTGTGGTACATACACACATGGAGTATTACTCAGATATTAAAAGAATACATTTGAATCAGTTCTAATGAGGTGGATGAAATTGGAGCCTATTATATAGAGTGAAATAAGCCAGAAAGAAAAACACCAATACAGTATACTAATGCAAACATATGGAATTGAGAAAAATGGTAATGATAACCCTGTATGCAAGACAGCAAAATGCGAGACAGCAAAAGAGACACAGGTGTATAGAACAGTCTTTTGGACTCTGTGGGAGAGGGCAAGGGTGGGATCATTTGGGAGAACGACACTGAAACATGCATATTATCATATGTGAAAAATAATGATAACCCTGTATGCAAGACAGCAAAATGCGAGACAGCAAAAGAGACACAGGTGTATAGAACAGTCTTTTGGACTCTGTGGGAGAGGGCAAGGGTGGGATCATTTGGGAGAACGACACTGAAACATGCATATTATCATATGTGAAAAGAATCGCCAGTCCAGGTTCGATGCATGATACAGGATGCTTGGGGCTGTTGCACTGGGATGACCCAGAGGGATGGTATGGGGATGGAGGTGGGAGGTGGGTTCAGGATGGGGAACACATGTACACCAGTGGTGGATTCATGTTGATGTGTGGCAAAACCAATACAATATTGTAATTAGCCTCCAATTAAAATAAATAAATTTAAAAAAAAAAGAACCTCTTGATGAAGTGTACCGGGGTCCAGCCCCATTGGATCCAGAGAATTCAAAGTGGGGATGGCGTCGGCGAGGAGAGATTTATTTATTTAGAGACATAAAGAGAGATTAGGAAAATATAGTGTAGTGGAGAAAATAGAGGAGAAAAGAGGCTGTATTCCTTGGTTTACATAGAAAGCCAATAAAGCCCCGAGACAAGGGACTTGCACTGTCTATGTAGGCTGCAGGCTCCTGCTTGAATAGCAGAGGGTGTCCCACCTTGGGCTCCCTCTCGCGTGGGTCTTAGAAGCCCAGGCAAATAAGTAGACACGGTGAGCCTCTATGCTTCAGATGGGAATTTAGCCTGAAAAGGGAGAATAAGAAAAGAACAACATCGGGGAGCCAAGCATCGGTGCAAGACCCACAACTTTATTTTCAAAGGCAGCTTATATACCCCAAGTTGTACATAAAGAAATAATGGAATATGCAGAGTTATGCAGGGGCAGCAGTCCTGACCCTTATTGAGACCAGGCTTTCTTTTTGCATACCTTCCCATATACAAAAGGTCTCAGGTGATTTACATTATCTTCTGGCCAAGAGGCCTGTTAACATTTTTGTGGCTCTTTTCCTAGATAAATGTCTATCAACCAGAAAACTCATTTTCCCTTGAAGTGTTTTTTCTTTAATCTGCATCACCCACAAAGTACTAAATAAAGTTACACTCCTGTAGAACAAAGGTGCAATGGGTTATAACAAAGAAAGTACTTAACTCAAAGATCTAATGTTGCTAATGCCAGGGCTACTACCTGTTTTTTCTATATACCAACTATATCAACAAATAAAAGATATGAAAACTTGGCAGCAAGTATTGGCTCAACAATGAAACCCTTAATCAGTTCTATTCTAATGATTTTGACTCCTCGGAAGGCCTTACATTCCTAGCATGTTTTAAGCTTCCTGTGCCTCTCTGTAAACAATCACATGCGTAGCTGTAAGAGTCTGGATAAACCTGTCAGGCAGGCTAGAAAGCCATCAGAGGGGTTTTTGGATTGAAACAGTCTTATTATGCCCAGGATACTTATTATCTAAAAGCTCTAAATTAACTTTTTCCAGAAAAAGGCGGTGGGGGGACAGCCCCCTGTTAATGTCAGAGGAGTTGGTGAAAGGCATAATATAGTAAGGCAGACAGATTCTGGTTTTGGGGTAGATGCTCGAGTAGGTCCAGGCAGGTTCCCTCGAGATCTGACTCACCTTTGCCTGTTGGGTCTCTTCCTCATGACCTTTGCCATGGGCAGTATTCCTCATGCTGGCTCCCAGCAGAAGTGGGAAGAGGAGTGTGTAAAAGCTGGCTTAAAACTCAACATTTGTAAAACTAAGACTGTGGCATCGGGTCCCATCACTTCATGACAAATAGATGGGGAAACAATGGAAACAGTGACAGACTTTATTTTCTTGGTCTCCAAAATCACTACAGATGGTGACTGTAGCCATAAAATTAAAAGATGCCTGCTCCTTGGAAGAAAAGCTATGCCAAACCTCAGTTCAGTTCAGTCGCTCAGTCGTGTTCAACTCTATGCGATCACATGGACTGCAACATGCGAGGCTTCCCTGTCCATAACCAACTCCCGGAGCTTACTCAAATTAATGGCCATAGAGTCGGTAATGACATCCAACCATCTAATCCTCTGTTGTCCCCTTCTCCTGCCTTCAATCTTTCCCAGCATCAGGGTCTTTTCCAATGAGTCAGTTCTTTGCATCAGGTGGTCAAATTATTGGAGTTTCATCTTAACATCAGTCCTTCCAATGAATATTCAGGACTAATTTCCTTTAGGATGGACTGATTGGATCTCCTTGCAGACCAAGGGACTCTCAAGAGTCTTCTCCAACACCACAGTTCAAAAGCATCAATTCTTTGGTGCTCAGCCTTCTTTGTAGTCCAAGTCTCAGATACATATATGACTACTGGGAAAACCATAGCTTTGACAAGTTGGACCTTTGTCAGCAAAGTAATATCTCTATTTTTTAATATACTGTCTAGGTTGGTCATAGTTTTTCCTCCAAGGAGCAAGTGTATTATAATTTCATGGCTGCAGACACCATCTGCAGTGATTTTGGAGCCCCCCCAAAAAAGTCTGACACTTATTTCCATTGTTTCCCCACCTATTTGCCATGAAGTGATGGGACCAGATGCCATGATCTTAGTTTTTTGAATGGTGAGTTTTAAGCCAACATTTTCAGTCTCCTCTTTCACTTTCATCAAGAGGCTCTTTAGTTCTTCTTCACTTTCTGCCATAAGAGTGGTGTCATCTGCATATCTGAGGTTATTGATATTTCTCCTGGCAATCTTGATTCCAGGTTGTGCTTCATCCAGCCCAACATTTCACATGATGTACCCTGCATATAGGTTAAATAAGCAATGTGACAATATACAGCCATGATGCAATCCTTTCCTAAACTGGAATGAATCTGTTGTTCCGTGTCCATTTGTCACTGTTGCTTCTTGACCTGCATACAGATTTCTCAGAAGGCAGATCAGGTGGTCTAGTATCTTCATCTTTTTAAGAATTTTCCACAGTTTGTTGTGATCCACACAGCCAAAGGCCTTGGGATAATCAATAAAGCAGAAGTACATGTCTTTCTAGAACTCTCTCACTTTTTTGATTATCCAATTGATGTTGGCAGTTTGATCTCTGGCTTCTCTGCCTTTTCTAAATCCACATTGAACATGAGGAAGTTCACAGTTCACATACAGTTGAAGCCTTGCTTGGAGAATTTTGAGCATTACTTTGTAAGTGTGTGAGATGAGTGCAATTGTGCAGTAGTTTGAGCATTCAAACTACATTGCCTTTCTTTGGAATTAGAATGAAAACTGACTTTCTCCAGTCCTGTGGCCACTGTTGAGTTTTCCAAATTTGCTGGCATGTTCAGTGAAGTACTTTCACTGCATCATCATTCAGGATTTGAATTAGCTCAACTGGAATTCCATCCCCTCCACTAGCTTTGTTCGTTCAGTTCAGTTCAATTCAGTTCAGTCGCTCAGTCACGTCCAACTCTTTGCAACCCCATGAATCGCAGCACGCCAGGCCTCCCTGCTCATCACCATCTCTCAGAGTTCACTCAGACTCACATCCATCGAACCAGTGATGCCATCCAGCCATCTCATCCTCGGTCGTCCCCTTCTCCTCCTG
>SJYT01057316.1:0-19174 GCA_006410635.1 Cephalophus harveyi
AAAAAGCAAAGATTAAAAACCTAGAGTAGAGGTTGGATTTTCAAAAATGCAATATTAAGAAATAGAAAAAGAAGAAAAAAAAGAGAAAAAGCAAAGTCATAAGAATTATTAAAAAAATAATAAAAAATAAAATTTAAAAAATATATATGAAGTTTGCTTTAAAAATAGGGTCTTTTTTGGGAGGGGAAGTAATAGTAGGTTATAAAAATGAAAACTAAAGGAGAAATAGAGGACTTAAAAATTAAAAAGTGTTAAAAAAAAGAAGAAGAAAAAAGAAGAAAAAACAAACATCAAAAAAAAGAATGATCATAAAAATGGTAAAGATATATCTAGGACTTTCTCTGTTGTTGTTGTGGGCCGTGTGGGATCAGTTCATTTTCAGATAGTTCGTTGGTCCAGCTTATATTTCTCAAGATCTATAGGTCCCTTCCTATGTAGTGGGTACTCACGACAGGATTTTAATCTATTGCTCCTGTCACTTCCAAGGTGGTTCCCTCTGTTTTAGCTTCTTCTATTTGCTGGTCTCTTCAGTGTCCGATTTCCACCCTGACACAGGAGGTGGTGGAGGACAGTGTTTTTAGGCTCACTTGTTCAGTCGCGCTGTGGGGAGGGAGGGATGCTGCAAACAACACTGGCGAGTGCTCGCAGTGTCCCAGCCACACTGGGCCTGCCCATGCTCCCGGAGCACACAGCTCAGGCTCTAGGTTGCTCCGCTGGGAACCGTCTGAGGCCGGCCCTGGGTTGCACGCACCTCCCAGGTTTAAGCCGCTCAGGCTCAGGCACTCATGTAGTCTCCAGTGGTGCAGACTGGTTGGGCCTGCGTTTTGTGCCCTTCCCAGGTCCGAGTAGGTCAGGTGTTCGGCCAGTGCGGTCGCCGCGACTTATCGCCTCTCCCGTCCCTGCTGCTCAGTTTTCTAGGTGTACAGCTGGCGTACTTTCTCAGGCAGATGATGACTGTCCAGAACCCCAAGAAGTCTTAGTTAGCAAAGAAGCCTGTTTGAAGTTTCATAGGTAATGTCTCTCTGGGGCTGCAATTGCCCCCTTCTGGACCTTCCGACTCTGGCTGCCTGTCACCGGAGAGGGGTGGTCTGCAGCCAGCTAATTCTGTTGTTCTGTGCGTGGTCCTGGTGGTGTCTTATGTTAGAGCTTTTCGCGTGGTAGCTATCCCACAGCCTGGTTTGCTAGCCCAAGTTAGCTCGCTCTGGTTACAGTCGGGGCATTCGGGGCATTCGGCCCAATCCTTGTAAAGCAATGCAGCCTGTGCCTCCTTGCCCAGCCCCTGCTTGCTAGTGTTGGGTGCAGGCGTCTGCGCTGCTTCTCCACTGGGGGAATTACTGTTGGGCTCGTAATCTGTGGGTTTAATTATTTATTTATTTTTCCTCCCTGTTATGTTGCCCTCTGTGTTTCCAAGGCTCGCCACAAACTCGGCAGTGAGAGTGTTTCCTGGTGTTTGGAAACCTCTCTTCTTAAGACTCCTTTCCTGGGACCAGACTCCCTTCCTGGGACGAAGCTCCCTCCCTACCTCTTTTGTCTCTTTTTTTGTCTTTTATATTTTTTCCTACCTGTTTTCGAAGACAATGAGCTGCTTTTCTGGGTGCCTGATGTCCTCTGCAGGAATTCAGAAGTTGTTTTGTGGAATTTACTCAGCGTTGAAATGTTCTTTTGATGAATTTGTGTGGGAGAAAGTGGTCTCCCCGTCCTATTCCTCTGCCATCTTAGGACCACCCCCGATCCTTTGTATTTCTGTGTTGTCTGTTGTGATTTCTCCATTTTCATTTCTAATTTTGTTGATTTCATTCTTCTCCATTTGTTTCTTGATGAGTCTGGCTAATGGTTTGTCAATTTCATTTATCTTCCCAAAGAACCAGCTTTTAGCTTTGTTGATTTTTGCTATGGTCTCTTTTGTTTCTTTTGTATTTATTTCTGCCCTAATTTTTAAAGATTTCTTTCCTTCTACTAACTTTGGGGTACTTCATTTCTTCCTTTTCTAGTTGTTTTAGGTGTAGAGTTAGGTTATTTGACTTTTTTCTTGTTTCTTGAGTAACATTTTTATCTCCAGTCAAACCAAGTCTATGATCCTGGGGGGTGATTTTTATGTATTAAAAATAAATTTTGTATTTTCATATAATAGCTTTCAGCAGCACTAGATACTGTGCTACAGCTCAGAGCCCAGCAGAGTGGCCCTCACCCTCTGCTTGTTTTAAGAGGAGCTTAATAGTAATGGAGGATTGCCTTTTATTCTTGTACTGTGGGCCCAATTAGTCCTTCCATCTGCAAATGCAGTGGCAAGGGAGTCATGATTTCACCCATTTCTTCTATTCAACAGCTATGGTCTGAATGTCTACAATATGCCAATCACTGTGCTGGGTGCTCGGGATACCAAATAAAATAAATCAATGTTCTTCTCCTCAAGGACATGGTAGACTAGAAAGGGCTTCTCAAGGTGTGCACTTGAACCAACAGCACCATCATTCCGGAAATGCAAATTCTTGTGCCCCACCCTAGACCTACTAAATCAGAAGCTGGGAGTGGGGACCAGCATGCTGGTTGCAAAAGCCCTCTAGGTGATTCAGCTAAAGTTTGATACCCACTGGTCTCTGGGAGGAGCATCAGTTTAGCAGACAACTGAGGCCACTGTGATAGGTGCAGCTGAGATGGGGAGGGGTGGAGGCACAAGGGACGCCTCTAGGAAAAGGTGACATTTGCACTCTCTCAGGATAGTTGGTGCAGAGAGTGGAAGGGGTGCCCCTGGAGAGCTCAGCAGTGACCCCACCAAGGCATTGGTATTTTCCTCTGAATGCAACATGGGACCTTTCTGACCCTTTAGTTACATCATCTGCACTCGGTATCATCTTTTGGTCAAACTTTCAGCTGAGTGGTGCTGAGTTTGAGCTCCATGCTTCATGTATTCCCTCAGAATTGGAAAGTTAGAGAAATATGGGCATAAAATTCCTCTTGCATTAAAAAAATCTCACGTGGTAGGCATGCCATGTTTGGGGAATAAACAAACAAAAGCATGGAGAGAAAGCTAGGACTGGTGAAGGTCAGGAAAATATATGATGGCAGCATAGCAGATTTCTGAACTAATAGAAAATCCCATGATATCAAAAAGATTATGTAAGCCTTTAGTGGCTTCATGAAAGAAAATAAGTATCACTCCCGTTCTTCAGAAAAGCCAGAGTTCAAAGACTTGGAATGACCAGGTGGGAGGGCAGTGGAAAGGGTAGTGATGAGTGTCTGCTGCTCCTGTTACACCCCTAGTTTCCTGACTTTGCCCCCATGTTTGCACAGTATAGTTACTGAGCACCAATGTATTCCAGGTACTAGACTTGTAACATTTTCAATATACTCACCAATGCTAAAAAGTAGATGTTTTCACTCTGTTTCAAAAGGAACAAAGCATCACAGGATGCTAGGGTCTGAGGAAGAAAAGGATGTCCAGAGATCACTGGCATAAACATTGCTGTTCACTCAGGGTCAAACTAGGGTGTATGGATAGTAAGTGACTTCTTCAAAGTCAGCATGCTGGTGACTGAAACAGCTGGGATCCAAAACCAGGTCTGTGGAAAGGGAATTTGTCACAGTGCTCTCTGCAACTTGAGGGAGACTGACTGTCCTGCCCCAGGAGTCAGCTGTTGAATGTCCTGGACTCTGAGATGCTTTGTTCACTCTTTACTGACACCACAAGGCACTTTCCTTTATGAGAAAATTCAATTTTCACAAAAGCCTGCCTCATTCTACTATACATATTATCTAAAGTCCTGTAAAAGACACAAATTGTTTGTTCTCAAGTATAATAAACATTTTAATTTAATTTTTTCCTGCATTGTAGTTAACCCAATGATTTATTGAACTTGCTTTTACTTTCTCTGTCCAAACAGTAAATGATTGTTTTATATTTATAGCAACATAAGGAGCCATCTTCACAGATCTCACTAGCCAAATGTCTCATTTAATTGCCTCTAGTGTTATATGACTTTTCAATCTCTTCAAATGGTGTGTGGACTAAGTTCAAAGTGGGCTGACTTCTCATGACTAAAAATTTTATAAGTTGAATTTAATTATTGGGTTTCAATCACTGCATAACTGTTAAACAAAAAGTATATATATATATACTTTTTGTAATATACTTTTTGTACATAACCAAAATTCCATTTTACAGCATATTCTTGTACCTAACACGAATTAGGTACCATGTTCAGTTCAGTTCAGTTCAGTCACTCAGTCGTGTCCGACTCTTTGCGACCCCATGAATCGCAGCACGCCAGGCCTCCCTGTTCATCACCATCTCCCGGAGTTCACTCAGACTCATGTCCATCGAGTCCGTGATGCCATCCAGCCATCTCGTCCTCGGTCGTCCCCTTCTCCTCCTGCCCCCAATCCCTTCCAGCATCAGAGTCTTTTCCAATGAGTCAACTCTTCGCATGAGGTGTTCAAAGGCTTTAGCATAGTCAATAAAGCAGAAATAGATGTTTTTCTGGAACTCTCTTATAGGTTTTCGTCAAAACTGAAATAGAAGGGTAATAAATCACATGTTAAGAAAGCTTCACCCATTTAATTCTGGTTTTTCTTCTTATACTTGTAATAAATGATGAAAGAGATAGATTTTGATTAAAAAATAATCTGTAGTTATTTCTGTAGTTTTATTTCAAAGACTATTGGCAACATTTTATTTCTGTGTTCCTGGTTGTAGGGGAATAGCAATTAGCCAAGATGGTGATGGTGATGTCTCTTGCCACACAGCCTCTTGCTCTTGTCCCATGTTCTGTAAACAATGGCTTTGCATGGTTACCTAACAGCTGAGATCTTTTATAGCAATGTGCATGCACATCATGGTGTATCGCTTGGCCACATGCCACCTTTGTTCATGTATACCTATATAAGCAGCACCTGAAACAGCCCTAGCAGCAGTGTCAGCCGTTAGAGAATAAAGCATGTCTGCCTTGCTGCTGCATCAGCCAGAGGGAATAAAACATGTTTGCAGTTCCTACAGCTCCTCGTATTTTCTTTCAGCTTCCCAGCTCGTGCCTCACCTACCCTGGGTTCAGCGATCAGTGAGACACTGGTTTATTTTGAAAACATGGCATGATACAAGCTAAACAATAATCAATTTCTTTCTAATTGGATTGTAAGTTTTTTTTCCTCCAGACAATTATAAATATATTTATTTTTTCTGCAATCTACAAATCTACCATAGCAAATTGTGGAGAAAATATAAGAGACTCAGAAGAGGAGGAAATCAACAAAACTACCACCTCTTTCAAATAGAGAGGAGTTGTTTCTTGTATGCGTGATGGAGTCTCCTGAGGACCAAGGAAAATTCGAGGGCTGCCCCTGTTTCTAGTGGCTCTTGTCATGATGGATAAACCACAGATTGACTCAGCACAACTCAGGAGAAGAGTTTCTTCTCCTTTCCTTATCCTCCTTGCCTTCTCTTAAAATCAGCAGATAGTAATTCAGATTAAAACCCACTATCTAGATAGAAACAAAAGTACTGATTAAATGGATTACTTTGCCAAGGGAGATGTAGCCGGAGTGCCCATTTTTCATTCAAATGTCCCAGCCAAGTAGTAGCTTCCAGCTCTAAATATATTGAATCACCATTAACCTACTGGAAAAACAGGAACAGAAGCACACACTTTCTTATTAGATGAACACACTTTCTTATTAGAAGGTTGTCTGATAATGCAAACAATTAAATGGAAGAATTTATTTGTAGCTCTCAAAGGGTCTTGACAAAATTTCTTCTGTCAGAGGAACACAAATCCTTTCCCTTAGAGCAGCCCAACTGGAATCTAGAGATTCCAGCCCAACTGGAATCCTTGGGAGTTTGGAGATGTGTGTCAATTTGTTTATAATGGATATTGGTTAGGGTGATCCATGAAAAGTAAATGTTCTAAGTCCTTGTAACCTAAAGAATAATCCAGGACCAGTAGCACCGAACATCACATGGGAGCTTGTTAAAACTGCAGAATCTTGAGTTTTCCACTGATGGCTCAGCTGGCAAAGAATCCACCTGCAATGCGGGAGGCCTAGGTTTGATCCCTGGGTTGGGAAGATCCAACCAGGCAAAAGCTACCCACTCCAGTATTCTTGCCTGGAGAATTCCAGGGACTGTATAGTCCTTGGGGTTGCAAAGAGTCAGAAACAACTGAGCAGCTTTCACTCGCTCACTCCACCTACTGACCTAGGATCTGAATTTTAAAAGCTCCTAGATGATTTGTATGCACATTAAAGTTTGATCAGGAAGCTTTGATAAGCCTCTCATCCTTATCCATCAGAGGGCATACAGACTGAAAACCACAACCGCAGAAAACTAATCAAACTGATCACATAGACCACATTCTTGTCTTACTCAATGAAACTATGAGTCATGCCATGTAGGGCCACCCACAAGAGACTGGTCATGGTGGAGAGTTCTGACAAAACGTGGTCTGCTAGAGAAGGGAATGGCAAACTACTTCAGTATTCTTGCCTTGAGAACCCCATAAACAATATGAAAAGGCCAAGAGATATGACATTAAAAGATGAAATCCCCAGATCAGTAGGTGCCCATTATTGTACTGGAGAAGAGTGGAGAAAAAACTCCAGAAAAAAGAGATGGAGCCAAACCAAAAACAACACCTAGCTGTGGATGTGACTGGTGATGAAAGTAAATCTGTTGCTGTAAAGAACAACATTGCATGGGAACATGGAATGTTAGGTCCATGAATCAAGGTAGATTGGAAGTGGTCAAATAGGAGATGGAAAGAGTGAACACTGACATTTTAGGAATCGGTGAACTGAAATGGACTGGAATGGGTGAATTTAATTCAGATGACCATTATATCTACTACTGTGGGCAAGAATCCCTTAGAAGAAATGGAGTAGCCCTTGTAGTCAACAAAAGAGTCCAAAATGCAATACTTGGGTACAATCTCAAAAACGACAGAATGATCTCTGTTCATTTCCAAGACAAACCATTCACTATCACAGTAATCCAAGTCTATGCCCCAACAAGTAATGGTGAAGAAGCTGAAGTTGAATGGTTCTATGAAGACCTACAAGATCTTGTAGAACTAATACCCAAAAAAGATATCCTTTTCATCATAGGGAACTGGAATTCAACAGTAGGAAGTCAAGAGATACCTGGAGTAACAGGCAAGTTTGACCTTGGACTACAAAATGAAGCAGGGCAAAAGCTAACGGATTTTTGCCAGGAGAATGCACTGGTCATAGCAAACTCTCTTCCAACAACACAAAAGAAGACTCTACACACGGACATCACCAGATGGTCAATACTGAAGTCAGGTTAATTATATCCTTTGCAGCAAAAGATGGAGAAGCTCTATACAGTTAGAAATTTAAGACCGGGAGCAGACTGTGGCTCAGATCATGAACTCTGTATTGCAAACTTCAGACTTAAATTGAAGAAAGTAGGGAAAACCAGTAGACCATTCACATATGTCCTAAATCAAATTCTTTATGATTTACAGTGGAAGTGACAAACAGATTCAAGAGATTAGATCTGATAGATAGAGTGCCTGAAGAACTATGGACAAGAGGTTTGTGACATTGTATAGGAGGCAGTGATCAAGACCATCTCCAAAAAGAAATGCAAAAAAGGCAAAATGGTTGTCTGAGGAGGCATTACGAATAGCTGAGAAAAGAAGAGAAGCTAAAGGCAAAGGAAAGATATACCCATTTGAATGCACAATTCCAAAGAGTAGCAAGAAGAGATAAGAATCCTTTCCTCAGTGATCATTGCAAAGAAATAGAGGAAAACAATAGAATGGGAAAGACTAGAGATATTGTCAAGAAAGTTAGAGATACTAAGGGAACATTTCATGCAAAGAGGTTCACAATAAAGGACAGAAATGGTATGGACCTAACAGAAGCAGAAGATATTAAGAAGAGGTGGCAAGAATACACAGAAGGACTATACAAAAAAGATCTTCATGACCCAGATAACCATGATTGTATGATCACTCACCTACATCCAGACATCATGGATTTGAAGTCAAGTGGACCTTAGGAAGCATCACTATGAACAAAGCTAGTGGAGGTGATGGAATTCCAGTTGAGCTGTTTCAAATCCTAAAAGATGATGCTGTGAAAGTGCTGCACTCAATATGCCAGCAAATATGGAAAACTCAGCAGTGGCCACAGGGCTGGAAAAGGCCAGTTTTCATTCCAATCCCAAAGAAAGGCAATGCCAAAGAATGCTCAAACCACCACACAGTTGCATTCATCTCACACACTAGCAAAGTGATGCTCAAAATTCTCCAAGCCAGGCTTTAACAGTACGTGAACCGTGAACTTCCAGATGTTCAAGCTGGTTTTAGAAAAGGCAGAGGAACCAGAGATCCAATTGCCAACATTCATTGGAACATCAAAAAAAGCAAGGGAGTTCCAGAAAAACATCCACTTCTGGTTTATTGACTACGCCAAAGCCTTTGACTGTATGGACAATAAACTATGGACAATTCTTAAAGAGATGGGAATACTAGACCACCTGACCTGCCTCCTGAGAAATCCGTATGCAGGTCAGGAAGCAACAGTTAGAACCGAACTTGGATCAATGGACTGGTTCCAAATTGAAAAAGGAGTACATCAAGGCTGTATACTGTCACCCTGTTTATTTAACTTATATGCAGAATACATCATGCAAAATGCCAGGCTGGATGAAGCACAAGCTGGAATCAAGACGGCTGGGAGAAGTATCAATAACCTCAGATATGCAGATGACACCACCCTTATGGCAGAAAGCAAAGAAGAACTAAAGAGCCTCTTGATGAAAGTGAAAGAGGAGAGTGAAAAAGTTGGCTTAACACTGAATATTCAAAAAGCTAAGATCATCACTTCATGGCAAATAGATGAGGAAACAATGGAAACTGTGACAGACTTACTTTCTGAGGCTCCCAAATCACTGCAGATGGTGACTGCAGCCATGAAATTAAAAGATGTTTTCTCCTTGAAAGAAAAGTAAGGTCATTTGCTTCTCCAGGGAATCTTTCCAACCTTGGGATTGAACCCGGGTGTCCTGCACTGTAGGCAGATTCTTTACCGGCTGAGCTACAAGGGAAGCCCATGACCAACATAGACAGCATATTATAAAGCAGAGACATTACTTTGCCAACAAAGCTCCACTTAGTCAAAGTTATGGTTTTTCCAGTAGTCATGTATGGATATGAGAGTTGGACTAGAAAGAAAGTTGAGTGCTGAAGAATTGATGCTTTTGAACTGTAGTGTTAGAGAAGACTTGAGAGTCCCTTGGACTGCAGGGAGAGCAAACCAGTCAATCCTAAAGGAAATCAGTCCTGAATATTCACTGGAAAGACTGATGCTGAAGCTGAAACTCCAATACTTTGGCCATCTGATGCAAAGAGCTGACTCATTGGAAAAGACCCTGATGCTGGGAAAGATTGAAGGCAGGAGGAGAAGGGGACGACAGAGGATGAGATGGTTGGATGGTATCACTGACTCCATGGACATGAGTTTGAGCAGGCTCTGGGAGTTGGTGATGGACAGGGAAGCCTGGCATGGTACAATCCATGGAGTTGCAAAGAGTCAGATATGACTGAGTGACTGAATTGAACTAAAGTTTGATTAAAGTTGTTCTAGCAATGGTTCTCAAACTTTAACCTGGATCAGAATCTTCTGGAGGACTTATTAAAATGCTGGGTTTCATCCCAAGGGATTCTGACTCAGTAATTTTGAGGTGTGGCCTGAGAATGTACATTTCTCACATCTTCCCAGGTCATGCTGATGCTACTGGTCCAGAGACCACTCTGAGAATCCCTGCTCAAGGCAGTGCTGGCTGACAGAATTATGCTGTGAGCCACATGTGTAATTTAAAATTGTAGCCACATTTTAAAAGTGAAGTGAGAAATTATTTTTTATAACTTTTATTTACCTAATATAGCCAAGATATTATTTCAACATCAGATTAACGTAATTATTTCTGAAATACTCTGCATTCTTTTTTGGTAGTATCCAGTGTGTATCTTACACTTACAGTACATCTCAATTCAGATTAGCCATATTTCAGATGTTCAGTAGCCACACGTGGCAGGCTAGGCTTACCTTATCAGAGAGTGTATTAGGGTACTGATTCTCAAAAGGTACTTTAAAGACATTATTTCTGAAACTTTTACTGATCTCTGAAGAAATGAGAATCATAAGCTAACATTCTTATTAGGTCTTTGAAAGTTGCTCTGTCATGTCTAACTGACTCTTTGCGACCCCATGGACTACAGTCCAGGGAATTCTCCAGGCCAGAATACTGGAGTGGGTAGCTTTTCCCTTCTCGAGGGAATCTTCCTAACCCAGGGATTGAACCCAGGTCTCCCATACTGTGGATGGATTCTTTACCAGCTGAGCCACAAGGGAAGCGCAAGCTAAGTTTACTCAATTTAAATTTATTCTGAGGTGACCTTTCTTCATTTTTGCTGCTGAAATGGTCTCTTAAATGCTATGATTTTCAAAGTGTGGTCCCTCAGACCAGCCACCTCAGCCTATGGGAACTTGTTAGATGCAAATTTTTCAGCCCTAATTCAGACCTACTGAATTAGACACTGCAGGGGCCCAGCAATCTATGGCTTAACAAGTGCTCCAGGTGATTCTGATGCATGCTAAATTTTGAGAACCATTGCTTTAATGAAATGATGGTGAATGGAGATAAAATGAGTGATAGATTTTAATTATCCTTTTATAACCATACAAATATGAAATTGTCAGTTTTATGCCAGTCCCTTAGTTAAAAACATGTACTTTTTGTTGGTTTATGAAATCTGAAAGTCGGAAACCCAATGTACTGAAGGTTAGTTAAATAATATTTTCTGTTGCTATGAGTAAAATACAGTTTAAAAAATAAGAAAAGACCAGGAAAATGAGTGTGTATATAAGCATACAAATGAGTCCCAGAAAGTCAGTGCTTGGTCCTTATTAGCAACACCTTTATGCAATTACTGCTGGAAAATGAATACATTTGCTAAACAACACTTACTGAGAAAATTCACATTTCCTATAAATAGTGAAAATGAGTCAGAAAAATCCCGTAAATATTGACAATCTCAATCTCCAACTCTCTGGTGATTAGTCCGTATTTGGCTTTTATTGCTACCAAAGTTGTTCTACAAAAATTATGATATCTGATCCTTAAAAAAATAAGGAAATAACATCTTTTACCAATTGTACATTTCCTTTTAGAAACATTACTAAATATAGCACGAAATTAGCATATTAAATTTGGTTCCTGCCACCACCTGAGGGGTGGGAGAATATTGAAATGAAGTAGAATAGGTGAAATATGAAATAAAGAATTAAGCATAAGTGATCAGACAGGTGAAAGCAAAAGAAAATCTAATAACCCAAGGAAACATGTGGGTGTGCTCAGGGGCATTAGCTTAGGGACTCAGGACCACAGACTTGGGTTCACTTACTGTCTCCATATGTGATTTAGCCATTCTTTTCTAAGCCTCATTTTTTTGGTCTTTATTTTTTCATTTTTAAAATTTTCTAAAATATGAAAGTGTGGTAACACATTTACAGAAGACTTGGAAAATATCGAACAAAGTTACATATAGTTCCACTACATATTACAATTATTTTTTATGTATATAAATTAAGATTTTTTGTTGGAGTTTCAATATCAAACTCTCAAAAATTAATAGAATGAATAGACAGAAAAGTAGAAGGACATAGTAGACCCCAAAAGCACAACCAATTCAACATAATTAAGATTTATACAATTTCGCACAACAGCAGGATATAAATTCTATTCAAGTTCTCATAGACGATAAACCAGGAGACACTGGAACATATCTAGGGACATAGAACAAGGTTCAAAAATTTTATCGTCTAAAGGTACTGACGATAAAATTTTTGAAGGACAGAAATGGTCTGGACCTAACAGAAGCAGAAGATATTAAGAAGAGGTGGCAAGAATACACGGAAGAACTATACAAAAAAGATCTTCACGACCCAGATAATCATGATGATGTGATCACTAATCTAGAGCCAGACATCCTGGAATGTGAAGTCAAGTGGGCCTTAGAAAGCATCACTATGAACAAAGCTAGTGGAGGTGATGGAATTCCAGTTGAGCTGTTTCAAATCCTGAAAGGTGATGCTGTGAAAGTGCTACACTCAATATGCCAGCAAATTTGGAAAACTCAGCAGTGGTCACAGGACTGGAAAAGGTCAGTTTTCATTCCAATTCTAGAGAAAGGCAAAGAATGCTCAAACTACCGCACAACTGTACTCATCTCACATGCTAGTAAAGTAATGCTCAAAATTCTCCAAGCCAGGCTTCAGCAATATGTGAACCATGAACTCCCTGATGATGTTCAAGTTGGTTTTAGAAAAGGCAGAGGAACCAGAGATCAAATTGCCAACATCCGCTGGATCATCGAAAAAGCAAGAGAGTTCCAGAAAAACATCTATTTCTGCTTTATTGACTATGCCAAAGCCTTTGACTGTGTGGATCACAAGAAACTTGAGATGGCTGGATGGTATCACGGACTCGATGAACGTGAGTCTGAGTGAACTCCGGGAGATGGTGATGGACAGGGAGGCCTGGCGTGCTGCGATTCATGGGGTCGCAAAGAGTCGGACACGACTGAGCGACTGAACTGACCGAAAGGTACTGAAATTATACAGAATCTGTTCTCTTATCACTGTGGAATTACGTTAGAAATCAATATCAAAAGATATTTGAAAATATATGTACTCAAATATTTTCAAGAACAAAGTGACATTTACCAAGAGAGATCTTTGACTTAGCCATTTAAAGGCTTAACAAAGTTAAAAGACTGAAAAAACACAGAGGGTGATTGCAGAGAAGAAAGCATTTAAATGAGTAATTAATATCAAGGATACTTAACAAGTCCATGCATTTGGAAATTAAATGCCCACTTTTAAATGATGCGTGTATCTCAGAAGCCATAACAAGGAAAAGTAGAAAATATTTGTAAGAGAATAAAAATGAAAAGTGAATTTATCAGAATTTGTTGCATGCAACTGAAGTTGCTCAAGGCAACTAAATACAACGTGGAGTCTTGAATAAGTTATGAAAACAAATAATGGACACTAGCATAAAAGCTTTTAAAATTTGAACAAAATCTGTAGTTAATAATACATATCACATGTTAATTTCCTTCTTTTTTTTAAACAACATAGCATTTCTTTATATTCTTAGAATTGGATTAGAAGTTTCAAGCCTCATTCAAATTTTTTTTTTTAAAGATCACTAAAATAATAAGCTTTCTAGACTTTAAGCAGTAATACTAGATGCCAGAATAAATGGAACTACATCAAAGTTTTGAGTGAGTATAAATTAGAAATCTAGCATTCTATTCATATTTAGTCAAATAAGTAGAACCAAAATGTCATAACTTTTTTAGCTAAGCAAAAATTCCTAAGTTTTCTAAAAATATATATATTTTATTGTACTTACTATATATATGTAAAAGTTGCTCAGTTGTGTCCAACCATTTGTGACCCCATGGACCAGGCCAGAATGCTGGATTGAGTAGCCTTTCCCTTCTCCTGGGGATCTTCCCAACCCAGGGATTGAACCCAGGTCTCCCACATTGCAGGCGGATTCTCTACCAGCTGAGCCACAAGGGAAGCCCAAGAACACTGGAATGGGTAGCCTATCCCTTTTCCAGTGGATCTTCCCCACCCAGGAGTTGAACTAGGGTCTCCTGCATTGCAGGCAGATTCTTTATCAACTGAGCTATGAGGGAAGCCCATGTATATATATCAATATGTATACAAAAGCTTTTCTACTATACATGATAAAAGCTCAAAAAAGAACAACAACAACAAAAAAGAGATGGAGACATTGGAAAACATAAACTAAATGAAATTGGAGCACTGAATATGAAATAGAAAAAGTCAAACAAACAAAAAGTAAAAGATCACCATATGGTCCAGTTATTTTTAAACATGGCTGCTCATTAGAATCACATCAGGAGCTTTGGAGAAAAAATAAATACCTGGGCATTTGTGTTTTTCAAAACATTTCAAGATAATCCTAATGTGCTTGTAAATTTTAAAAAGTGGTTAGAGGTTTTACTATTAAATGGAAGTTTTAGTGATACAGAATTCTTTTCTATTGACCAATCATGATATAATGATTTTTAAAATGAAGAATAGTTATATAATCACAATAGTAAAAGATACTTATCAGTCTTCACAATTAATAGCCAGACAAAAAATAAAAGATAATTACAATTGCAAGCCATAATGGAAATACTGATTAACATAACAATATAAAATAATTACATGCAATTTGGGGGGTTAAATAGAGTGATGTGGTAAGTTGAAGTGCATACATGCACAGGTTTTCATCCACCCAGTCAGTCTATGTCTTTTGGTTGGTGCATTTAATCCATTTATGTTTAAGGTGGTGGTGGTTTGGTCGCTAAGTCATGTCTGACTCTTGCGACCCCATGGACTGTAGTCTGCCAGGCTCCTCTGTCCATGGGATTCTCCAGGCAAGAATACTGGAGTGGGTTGCCATTTCCTTCTCCAGGGGATCTTCCCAACCCAGGGATTGAACCTGGGTCTTCTGCATTGCAGGCAGATTCTTTACCAACTGAACTGTGAGGGAAGCCCATATTTAAGGTAATTATTGATATATATGTACTCTTGCCTGGAAAATCCCATGGACGGAGGAGCCTGGTAGGCTGAAGTCCATGGGGTCACGAAGAGTCAGACACGACTGGGCGACTTCACTTTCACTTTTCACTTTCATGCATTGGAGAAGGAAATGGCAACCCACTCTAGTCTTCTTGCCTAGAGAATCCCAGGGATGGGAAGCTTGGTGGGCTGCTGTCTATGGGGTCGCACAGAGTCGGACATGACTGAAACGACTTAGCAGCAGCAGCAGCAGCATGATCCTATTGAAGGATTCTGAGCATTGCCTTGCTAGCATGTGAAATAAGCACAGTTGTAGTTTGAACATTCATTGGCATTGCCTTTCCAATTGCCTTTGGGATTGGAATGAAAACTGACCTTCTCCAGTCCTGTGGCCACTGCCGAGTTTTCTAAATTTGTTGACATAATGAGTGCAGCACTTTAACAGCATCATCTTTTAAGATTTGAAATAGCTCAGTTGGAATTCCATCACCTCTATTTTCTTTGTTTACAAATAAAGAATGTTTCCTAAGGTCTACTTGACTTGACACTGTAGGATGTCTGGTTCTAGGTGAGTGACCACACCATTGTAGTTATTTGGGTCATTAAGACCTTTTTTGTACAGTTTGTTGGATTTAGGAGCCTTTTTGTATAGTCAGTTGCCTTAGGAAAAGGCAGAGGAACCAGAGATCAAATTGCCAACATCCATTGGATCATAGAAAAAGCAAGGATATTACAGAAGAACATCTGCTTCATTGACTACACTAAAGCCTTTGACTATGTGGATCACAACAACTGTGGAAAATTCTTAAAGAGATGGGAGTATCAGATACATTACCTGCCTCTTGAGAAACCATATGCAGGTCAAGAAGCAACAGTTAGAACTGGACAGGAAACAATAGACCAGTTCAAAATCGGGAAAGGAGTACGTCAAGGCTGTACATTGTCTCCCTGCTTATTTAACTTCTATGCAGAGTACATCATGTGAAATACAGGGCTGAATGAATCATAAGCTGGAATCAAGATTGCTAAGACCAGTATCAACAATCTCAGATATGCAGATGTTACCACTCTGATGGCAGAAAGTAAAGAGGAACTAAAGAGCCTCTTGATGTGGGTGAAATAGATGACTGAAAATGCTGGTTTAAAACTCAACATTCAAAAACCTTTAAGATCATGGCATCTGGTCCCATCACTTCATGCCAAATAGATGGAGAAAAAGTAGAAACAGTGACAGATTTTATTTTCTTGGGATCCAAAATCACTGTGGATGGTGACTGCGGCCATGAAATTAAAAGATGCTTGCTTTTTGGAAGAAAAGCTATGACAAACCTTGATAGCATATTAAAAAATAGAGACATTATATTGTCAACAAAGCTCTGTATATTCAAGCTATGATTCTTCCAGTAGTCATGTACAGATGTGAGAGTTGGACTGTAAAGGCTGAGCACCAAAGAACTGATACTTTAAAATTGTGGTGATGGTGGTGCTGGAGAAGACTCTTGAGTCCCTTCAACAGCAAGGAGATCAAACCAATCAATCCTAAAGGAAATCAACCCTGAATATTCATTGAAAGGACTGATGCTGAAGTGCCAATATTTTGGAAAACTGATGCAAAGAGCCAACTCGTTGGAAAAGACTGTGATGTTGGGAAAGAATGAGGGCAGGAGGAAAAGGGGAAACTGAGGATTAGGGGGTTAGACGGCATAAGTTTTGAGCAAACTCCAGGTGTTAGTGAGGAACAGGGAAGCATGGTGTGCTGAAGTCCATGGGGTTGCAAAGAGTTGAACACGACTTAGTGACTGAACAACAACAGCAACAGCAACAACAGTGATTCTGTTACCATCTTCTTAAGGGTTTTGGGTTTATTATTTGTAGATCCCTTCCTTCTCTTGCGTTTCCTGTATAGAGAAGTTCCTTTAGCATTTGTTGTGAAGCTGGTTTGGTGGTGCTGAATTCTCTTAACTTTTGCTTGTCTGGAAAGCTTTTGATTTCTCCCTCAAATCTGAGTGGGAGTCTTGCTGGGTAGACTGTTCTTGATTGTAGGTTCTTCCCTTTCATCACTTTAAATTTATCATGCCATCCCCCTCTAGCCTGTAGAGTTTCTGTTGAGAAATCAGCTGATAACCTTATGGGAGTTCCCTTGTATGTTATTTGTCATTTTTCTCTCTATGACTCAATCTTTTTCTAAGTGTACATGAATTGCAATGGCAGAATATGTCAAGACTGTCGATTAGTGAACCCATGATCCTAAAATGTTTTAGGTTTCTGAGGGAAATGGGATAAAGAATTCCAAAGCATTATTATTTCCCCTTTAGAAGAAGTTCCTGTTAGGCCTAATCCAGAGGAAATTCAGGGATATAAAGAGAAAAATTACTAGCTCTATTGTTCTGTGTGAATAGGGTACTTAGGTCTACTAAAAGCTACAATTAGAAATCTTCTCCTTTGCAGTTTGTAGGTCTTATAAGCCTCTGGATTTGGTGGTTGAGTCTTTCCTTTTAATTTCTAAAGCTGATGCCAAGTGGATCATTATTTATGTGGAGACTATGAAATGGTGCTATCCAGCATGGCAGTCACGAGCCCGTGTGGCTCCTGAGTGCTTGGAATGAGCCTAGTCCAGATGGAGATGTGCTGTAAGTGGTAAATGCTTCCTAGGTGATGCTAGTGGTACAGAACCCACCTGCCAACAAAGGAGATGTAAGAGACGTGTGTTTGATCCCTCGATTGGGAAGATCCCCTGAAGAAGGGAATGGCAACCCACTTCAACATTCTGGCCTGGAGAGTCCCATGGACAGAGGAGCCTTGGAGGGCTGCAGTCCATAGGGCTGCAAAGAGTTGGGCACAACTGAAGCAACTTAACATGCACAGTATGAAAAAAGAATATAAAACATCTTATTAAAAAAATACTGATCAGATGTTGAAATGAGGCTACTAGAAAGTTTGTTGTTGTTTAGTTGCTAAGTCATGTCCGACTCTTTTGTGACCTCATGGACCAGTCCCCCAGGTGCCTCTGTCCATGGGATTTCCCAGGTTTAAAATTACACATTTGGCTTATGCTATATTTCTATCAGACAACTCAGCTGTAGAGTAATATTCTTGAATACT
This sequence comes from Cephalophus harveyi, assembly GCA_006410635.1. NCBI lineage: Eukaryota > Metazoa > Chordata > Mammalia > Artiodactyla > Bovidae > Cephalophus > Cephalophus harveyi. The sequence goes on from SJYT01057316.1 coordinate 17,731, forward strand.
ATGAATGCTGTTAAGAATAAAAGGGATGTGATATAATTTTTACCATACTTTCAATGACTGTAAAAATCTTCACTACTTAATTGAAATCTATTGCTAAATAAACAAGGATTGTGCATAAAAATTCATCTTTCAGTTTTATCCTAGAGTGAAGCCTCAAGTTCTGTGACTCCCTTTTACGACTGAAAAAGATGAAACCAGAATACTTATTTTTGTAATTCAGGAAAAATTGCTTTTGTCTCAAAAATTCAGATAATCAAGGTTTATGTCAAATGTTTTTAATCTTATTTTTATTATAAAATGTAGCAGGCATGCAAAAAAAGTTTGACAATATATGTGTACAAGTTAAAGGAAAATAAAATGGATTTCTCTATTTTTAGCACCCAGGCTGAGAAAAAGAACACTACCATATCACAGAAGTCCCTGATGTGTTCTTCTCTTTCTCTGAAAGTAGCCAAAGTTCTGAATTTTGTTAATCCTTTCCTTACTTTTCTTTATGGTCATCATTGCCTATTAACATGTTCCCTAAACATTGTATTATTTAGTTTGGACCCACTTTAAAACTATATATCTAAATAAAAGTATGCCATACATGTTCTTCGGTGATTTCTTTTAACATTTTATTTTTGAGATCCCTTCATGTTTGCTTGTAGCTATACTAAATTAATTTTTATTGCTATATGGTATTTGATTATGAAAATATACCACAACCTATTGATCTAGTCTGTTGAATGCAGTGAGATTGTTTTCCAGTTTTTGCTGCAATAAACAATGCTGTCATACACATATCTCCTGGTGTCCATATACAAAATTTCTCTAGGGCATTTAGTAATACTTTGGAGTGGGAACATTAGATCACAGAGTATATGCAAGCTTAATTTTATTAGGTAATGCCAAGCTATTTTTCAAAAGTGTTGTACTAATTTACATTCTCACTAGCAGAGTATGAGCATTCTCATTGCTCCTCAGTCTTATAAACAGTTGGTTGCATTGCACTTCTTGTCTTCTGGCAGCTTAGGAGTGGTCTTCCTATGTTTAATTTCCCTGCTTTGCCATGAGGTTCTTGTTCACATCTTGTTCTGTGTTTGTGGGCTATTTGTGCTTCATTTTTCTATCTGGTTGTTGGTCATTTCTGCTGATCTATAGAAGTTTAAAAGTACATTTTGCATTCTGTTATGTAATAACACAGCCTTTGACTGTGTGGATCACAAGAAACTGTGGAAAATTCTGAAAGAGATGGGAATACCAGACCACCTAACCTGCCTCTTGAGAAATCTGTATGCAGGTCAGGAAGCAACAGTTAGAACTGCACATGGAACAACAGACTGGTTCCAAATAGGAAAAGGAGTACGTCAAGGCTGTATATTGTCACCCTGCTTATTTAACTTATATGCAGAGTACATCATGAGAAACGCTGGACTGGAAGAAACACAAGCTGGAATCAAGA
>SJYT01057316.1:19304-98481 GCA_006410635.1 Cephalophus harveyi
TTATATGCAGAGTACCTCATGAGAAACGCTGGACTGGAAGAAACACAAGCTGGAATCAAGATTGCCGGGAGAAATATCAATAACCTCAGATATGCAGATGACAATCACCCTTATGGCAGAAAGTGAAGAGGAACTAAAAAGCTTCTTCATGAAAGTGAAAGAGGAGAGTGAAAAAGTTGGCTTAAAGCTCAACATTCAGAAAACAAAGATCATGGCATCCGGTCCTATCACTTCATGGAAAATAGATGGGGAAACAGTGGAAACAGTGGCTGACTTTATTTTTCTGGGCTCCAAAATCACTGCAGATGGTGACTGCAACCATGAAATTTAAAGGCACTTACTCTTTGGAAGGAAAGTTATGACCAATCTAGACAGCATATTAAAAAGCAGAGACATTACTTTGCCAACAAAGTTCCATCTAGTCAAGGCTATGGTTTTTCCAGTAGTCATATATGGATGTGAGAGTTGGAATATAAAGAAAACTGAGCGCCGAAGAATTGATGCTTTTGAACTGTGGTGTTGGAGAAGACTCTTGAGAGTCCCTTGGATTGCAAGGAGATCCAATCAGTCCATCCCAAAGGAGATCAGTCCTGAGTGTTTATTGGAAGGACTAATGTTGAAGCTGAAACTCCAATACTTTGGCCACCTGATGCAAAGAGCTGACTCATTTGAAAAGACTGTGATGCTGGGAAAGATTGAAGGCAGGAGGAGAAGGGGACGACAGAGGATGAGAAGATTGGATGGCATTATCAACTCAATAGAGACGAGTTTGGGTGAACTCCGGGAGTTGGTGATGGACAGGGAGGCCTGGTGTGCTGTGGTCCATGGGATTGAGAAGAGTCGGAGATGACTGAGCGACTGAGCTGATCTGAGAGCAGGGCTGGTAGGCACTGCGAGTGGGCTGTACGGTAGTGTCCTGTGCACTAGCAGGAAGCCAAGAGATGCACTCCATACCGTGTTTCTACCAAGAAACGTGAAGAAAGTTTGACAGGAAAACATTCTATCCTTAAATAAAAGCAGAGCATGGCTCATGGACTCTGAATGCACTTTTATGGCATAAAATAATTTCAATTCTCTGTTTTCATAAAGTAAAAATCTCAAGCCTTTGTGACTGAGTTCCACAGTAACTGGCATTTTATTTGCTTAAACTCTAAATGTTTTCAGTTTGAGAAGAAATCCACTGTGATATATAGATCTTCCCATTTATTTTCTAGGGTTTCTTCTTTTGATCCTTGGTAAAAAAAAAATTTTCCAAGAAACAGAATGGACACATATATATATTTAAAAATATGAACCATTAGAGAATAAAATAGGAAATCAAGAAAGATTTAAGTTTTGGCAGCCCTTGCGTTTTTTTTTTTTTTCTTTTTTAATTTTCTAAATGGCTGTGAAGGTACTTCCCTGGTGCCTCAGATGGTAAAGCATCTGTCTACATTGCGGGAGACCCAGGTTCGATCCCTGGATCGGAAAGATCCCCTGGAGAAGGAAATGGCAATCCACTCCAGTACTATTGCCTGAAAAAATCCCATGGATAGAGGTGCTTGGTAGGCTACAGTCCATGGGGTCGCAAAGAGTCGGACATGACTGAGCGACTTCAGTTCACTTCACTTCACTTCACAATGACTGTGAAGTGAAGCAGAATAAAAGGATCACTGGCTTCAAGTCTCCTAGAGATAACAAGTGATGAAAGTAAAAAACAAACAAACAAATGCACAACCCCAAACAAGGTCAGGTAACTTCAATTCCCTGCCCTGCCCCATAGTTAAAAAAAAAAAAAGAACACTTTTAGTAGCAGTTCAGAATTCATCTTTATCTCCTACCTGCTCCATCAGTGGAAGTTTAAAGTCATGATATTTTTAGATAGTCATATTTTTGTATGTAGAATAAAAACTTGTGTTAGAGGACAACTGATTTTCTTTTTTTTAGGTAGAGAAAGAAGCAATAACTTTTAACTAAAACTCTCTACATATTTTGATTACTGTTCAACTTGCCACCATTTAGCAAAAAGCAAAATTTCCATAGTGTTCCATAGTGTTCACCTCAAATCTTATTGTTTTACAACTGTGGCATGTGCACCATTAAAATAAAAAGATGAAGCAGTGATTAATTTAACATGGCTTTCATTGAGAAAATTGGGGAGGGGGAAGTGTAGGTCATGATGAAGGGGAGACCAATGGACAAAAAGGTAAATTAAATATACAATGGTTTTCAATAATAAAGAAGAATAACAAAATGGAAAAAAAAAAGAAAGTCATGAGTCATGCCATAGCCATATTCTATCTTGAATAGCTTTTCTCCCCCTACCCCTTTTTTTTTCTCTTTTTAAAAATAAAATCTCTCCCCAAACCATCATCACTTTTAATCTTCCCCAGACTGGGCTTCATCTCAAGACCCTTCATCCCCAGATTTCTCAGGTGGAAGGCTTAAAGACATTTTCTTTTCCAGAGGGCTCTACGATTCCTCATCTTCTTTTTTGGGAAAAGGAATCTTTTCGTTTGATGGCTTTGAAGCTGTGGGGCAATCCACTTTCTCCTTGCTTTTCACAGGACTTGGCATCACTGTGGCCTTTAGCCTGAGCTTGGACATATTCTTTTCTTTACTCTCAGGCTTGGACTTCTTAAACATCTTTTTTTTTTTTTAAAAATAAAAAGATGAAGCAGTGATTAATTTAACATGCCTTTCATTGGGAAAATTGGGGAGGGGGAAGTGTAGGTCATGATGAAGAGGAGACCAATGGACAAAAAGGTAAATTAAATATACAATGGTTTTCAATAAAAAAGAAGAATAACAAAATGGAAAAAAAAAAAAGAAAGTCATGAGTCATGCCATAGCCAAAACCATATTCTATCTTGAATAGCTTTTCTCCCCCTACCCCTTTTTTTTTCTCTTTTTAAAAATAAAATCTCCCCCCAAACCATCATCACTTTTAATCTTACCCAGACTGGGCTTCATCTCAAGACCCTTCATCCCCAGATTTCTCAGGTGGAAGGCTTAAAGACATTTTCTTTTCCAGAGGGCTCTACGATTCCTCATCTTTTTTGGGAAAAGGAATCTTTTCGTTTGATGGCTTTGAAGCTGTGGGGCAATCCACTTTCTCCTTGCTTTTCACAGGACTTGGCATCACTGTGGCCTTTAGCCTGAGCTTGGACATATTCTTTTCTTTACTCTCAGGCTTGGACTTCTTAAACATCTTTTTTTTTTTTTCTCTTTTTTGAACTGCCGTATATAAGTATTCCAGCCTTATATGTCTGCTCAAGTGGAATAACTCTCAGGACTTATACTCACTGTTTTACAGTGGCTTCAGTGTCCCCAATGGGATTATGGGAATTAAATGTTAGCATGATTCTTAATAAACCCTTAATTGTTTACCTTCCTTCCAACCTATCTCACTTACTCTCCTAAGAGTATTTCTTGGGTTCATCTACAAAATGAAGAAATTGCTCTTCTATTTTTTTTTTTTTTTTAATGATTGGAAAACGCAAGTTTATTAAATAGCTTGATTGATACTTTCTCTTTTGTTAAAAAAATTAAATTTATTTATTTTAATTGGAGGCTAATTACGTTACAATATTGTATTGGTTCTGCCACACAGCAACATGAATCTGCCACGGGTGTACATGTGTTTTCCATCCTGACCCCCTCCCACCTCCCTCCCCGTACCATTCCTCCAGTGCACTTCTATCTGTTGTACTTGATACTTAACTACTCAAACAAAGCACATGGTATAAAACTTAGGATCTAGATTCTTGCCCTTTCTTCTCTACCAACTCATTCATTTTCTCTCATAGCTCTGACATACTGTTATTGTTGTTCAGTCACTAAGTCATGTCTGACTCTGCAATCCCATGAACTGCAGCGCACAGGTTTTCCTGTCCTTCACTATTTCCTGGAGTTGACTCAAACTCATGTCCATTGAGATTCTTGCCCTTTCTTCTCTACCAACTCATTCATTTTCTCTCATAGCTCTGACATACTGTTATTGTTGTTCAGTCACTAAGTCATGTCTGACTCTGCAATCCCATGAACTGCAGCGCACAGGTTTTCCTGTCCTTCACTATTTCCTGGAGTTGACTCAAACTCATGTCCATTGAGTCAGTGATGCCATCCAACTGTTTCATCCTCTGTTGTCCCCTTCTCCTCCTGCTTTCAATCTTTCCCAGCATCAGGGTCTTTTCCAGTGAGTCAGCTCTTCCATTAGGTGGTGAAAATATTGGAACTTCAGCTTCAGCATCAGTCCTTCCTATGAATATTCAGGGTTGATTTTCTTTAGGATTGATTTTTTTGATCTCTTTGCTGTTCAAGGGTCTCTCAAGAGTCTTCTCCAGCACCACAGTTTGAAAGGGTCAGTTCTCCGGTGCTCAACCTTCTTTCTAACATATGCCAAAATATTTAGTCTCTGAGGTTATCACACTCTCTCAATCTTCCATAATTTTGCATAGTTCAATCCCTCCACCTGGAAGAGTCTTCACTTCTTAGTCTGCTTGAAAATTCTTGCTCATCTTTATCTTCAATTTAAAACTAAAATACAACCTCCCACATCATGAAGCCTTCTTTGACACCCAGGGAAAATCAAAGTACATTTGCCTCTGCTGGTATATTTTGTGTTCCATGATTACGCCAATTGTTTTAGTGGTTTTAAATAGACCATCCTGGGTCTGTACAAGGATACAGGCACTCTGATGATACAGGAGACATTCAGTTCAGTTCAGTCACTCAGTCGTGTCTGACTTTTTGTGACCCCATGAACTGCAGCATGCCAGGCTTCCCTGTCCATCACCAACTCCCAGAGTTTACTCAACCTCATGTCCACTGAGTTGGTGATGCCATCCAACCATCTCATCCTCTGTTGTCCTCTTCTCTTCCTGCCTTCAATCTTTCCCAGCATCAGGGTCTTTTCCAATGAGTCAGTCCTTCGCATCAGGTGGCCAAAGTATTGGAGTTTCAGCTTCAGCATCAGTCCTTCCAATAAATATTCAGGACTGACTTCCCTTAGGATGGACTGGTTGGATCTCCTTGCATTCCAAGGGACTCTCAAGAGTTTTTTTCCAGCACCACAGTTCAAAAGCATCAATTCTTCAGCGCTCGGCTTTCTTTATAGTCCAACTATCACACAAGACTGAAGTGACAGCAGCAGCAGCAGCGTCACATCCATACATGACTACTGGAAAAACCATAGCCTTGACTAGACGGAACCTTGTTGGCAAAGTAATGTCTCTGCTTTTTAATATGCTGTCTAGGTTGGTCATAACTTTTATTCCAAGGAGCAAGCATCTTTTAATTTCATGATTTCAGTCACCATCTGCAGTGATTTTGGAGCCATAAAAAATAAAATCAGCCACAGTTTCCACTGTTTCCCCATCTATTTTCCATGAAGCGATGGGACCAGATGCCATGATCTTAGTTTTCTGAATGTTGACTTTTAAGCCAACTTTTCCACTCTCCTCTTTCACTTCCATCAAGAGGTTCTTTAGTCCTTCTTCACTTTCTGCCGTAAAGGTGGCGTCATCTGCATATCTGACATTATTGATATTTCTCCCTGCAATCCTGATTCCAGCTTGTGTTTCTTCCAGTCCAGTGGTTCTCATTATGTACTCTTCCTATATGTTAAATAAGCAAGGTGATAATATACAGCCTTGATGTACTCCTGATGTTTCTACATGTGTATACCCCCAACACAGAGTAGACATTTACTAAGGTAGCTCAGATGGCAAAGAATCTGCCTGCAATGTGGGAAACCTGATTTCGATCTCTGGACAGGAAGACCCCTTGGAGAAGGGAGTGGCTACCTACTCCTGTATTCTTGCCTGGAGAATTCCATGGACAGAGGAGCCTGGCAGGCTACAGTCCAAGGGGTTGCAAAGAGTCAGACATGACTGAGCAACTGAACATGCATGAAACTAATAGATAAAAGATTTTCTATGTCCAACAAGGTCAATTTGATGATTAAAGGTTGACATTATCTACAAATTCTCAGCTGTGTGTCAATGTTACAAAGCTCCTTACTGTATTATAAGATTTACCTATCAAGGAGGAAAATGTTCTTCTTCAACCCTTCAATGTTCTTTGGTGGTCTAATAATCAAACATACATGAGACAGATTAACAGGAGAAAACATGTTGAATTAACTATTATGGGGGAGAGTCACCCAATAAGAATATGAGATCCACAGGCAGTCAGGCAGTAGTAATTTATATGTCATCCTGAGCTAAAGATTAGGGGGTAAGGGTCTGCAACTTCAAAGGGAAGGAAGATCATTTACAGGGAGTTTGGAAAAACAAATATTTAGTAGAGAAATACTTGCCATGCCAGGCAGGCAATGACATTCCTAGGAGACTTTGAACAAGCAGACCTTGCAGTTGTCCCTAGTCTGCCACATCTTACTCATAATCTTTGAAGTTGTTTCTGCTGATAGTTCCATTCCTGGAATAGGTCCTCTGTCTGAGCTCTTTTAGGTAGTTAAGTGAAAGGTAAAAAGAAAAACCTAAAAAATCTTGTCTTTTGTTTCTTAAAAATAATCAACCTAAAATAATCCTTATGCCAAAGAGACCCATTTTGGGGTGGCAAAACTCTCCTCCCCTAGATAAGCAAAACAGGCTGCAAGTAACTATGATATTATTTTAAATAGAATTTGAAAAATTAAATAAATGTAATTTTTATATCATTACAATGAAATTGGAGGCCTTAACAATGTATGTTCAGTTGTGTCCAACTCTTTGCAGTCCCATGGACTATAGCCCACTAGACTCCTCTGTCCATGGAATTTTTCAGGCAAGAATACTGGAGCAGATTGCCATTTCCTACTCCAGGGGATCTTTCTGACCCAGGAATCAAACCTATGTCTCTTGTGTCTCCTGCATTAGCAGGCAAATTCTTTACCAATAGTGCCAATTGGGAAGCCCAACAAGTTAATGGGATTATATTATATCATGTTTTGCAAATATATTATGAAATATTTTAATGAAATATAAAAAAACATAAAGCTATATTTTAATAGTATCAGTGCTAATTATATTCCCTAGATGTGGTGCAGACAAAATGCTTTAAACAATCTACTAAAAGATGTTAATTATAAGCTAAAATTTTTTTCTAGTGACTATCAGTTGATTTATTACTTGGATGAATTTCATATGGAATCAAATGCAATTTTGTAAGGTTCCTCTCCATCAGTTTTCCTTCCCTTTGGCTAGTTTAAATGTACAGTTTTTATTTATAGATATAGATTCTTTAGGTAATGTTTTAAAACTGTGTAAATAGTTTTCTATTCCTAGGTAATTTACCCCTACCTCTAAGAATAAATCTCAAAAAAGAATTGTGGCATAAAGAGATACTTTGGGTGTATATATGCGTCAGGTAACAGAAGAATCCAGTACTTTTTCTTCTGGGTTAGCCTAATGTGGTGTCACAGCTGATATTTTAAACATGATTCTGAGAATTGAGTTTAGTTCCCACAGTGACACTAAGTCATACTCCCTCTTGAACAGCTATTTGTGTGTCTGGCTTATACATCTAACACTTTTCTTTTTCCCACCTTCCATTCGTGAAGAGAATTTTCAAGATGCATTCAAGTCCAGAAATTCAAAATTATGGTTCCCAAAGCAAGTGTGACTCAGCCAGGTTGTGAATTAAGGCAATAAAGCAAATGGCTATATTCAGCTTTTATTTTTATTCATTTCAAAAACATTATTCCCTGGAATGGCCTTATGAGACAGATACCTCATAGTGATTTGCTTCAGCAAGCTTCTTACCCATCTGGTGATCTCTAGAATGAAAACGAAACTGGCACAAGTGACAGAAACTCAGTTAACATAGAATAGGCCAATTTCCTTCCTGTCTTAAGCGCATACACTTCCTAAGGATTTGGGATGCTTTTACAACCTTCCAGCCTTCACATATCCAACCTCTAACCTCAGTCCTTCAGATTTCAACTATGTTAGCCAACCAACACTCCCCTTTTACTTGCATTCATAACTACCAATTCATCTACTTAAGAGTACTTTTCATAGCTGTTTTTAAATAATAATGTATATATTTATAGAATGTATGCCTTTGCCACTAGGATGCCAATTACCAAGACAGAAATCTTCATTTCCGCCTAATAGCTAATATAGTGCCTTACTCTTTATAGATACTCAGCAAGCATAGATTAATGAATAAGTCTCATCTTTTTACCAGTTTGTGCAGTTTTTACATCAATTGAGTTTGGAAAGTCATCTCCTCCAGATTTGCTTGTAGCATCCTGGTAATTCTTCTTGTGCCAATCAAGCCAGTTTTCCTTGATCTTTCTGTTTAAAGACACAATCTCTCTGTGACTCTACCTCAGCATCATTTCTAAGTGTATTTGCACTGATACACTAAAAATAAAAAAAGATTAGTGTGACTCCAGACTGACTCAGACTCTGAGCACCACAAAGGGAGGATCTATTATATCCTTACATTTCCAGAAAATAGTGTAAACTCAATTCTTATGAAATAAATGGATGAAGAAATGAACAAATGAAGGAAAAACATAGAGCACTTCATGGTACTGTTTCCCATGTTATAAACATCTTATATACTGTAGTATATCAGCTGATGTCTAACAGAAGCTGACACTTATTTGACAGACCCATTCTAAACCATCCATCAGTTTAGGTAACATGTCAGTTCAGGTAACATGACACATTCTGCTCTATCGGTATAATATTCTGGGTTTCCCATGTTACTATGCCTTTTAAAGCAGTTTCTGAGGAATGGCTTTTAGAAGTCAATGGCATCCAATTTTAGCCTAATGGGATTAATGTGGCAAATCAATTGGTATTCACTTTTATTGAATGCTTATTGAATCCCACATGAGTTTTGAATTTCATGCTAAATACTGGGCATACAGAACTATAAAACTTGGTGCTGATCTACAGGGGTATGCAATGAGGAAGCATGAATGAAAAAAAATTACAAGGCAACACACGCTATGTGCAGATGAGTAGAAGTGACTAAAACTTCTCTTGGCATTCAGAGAACTAAGTCACTCTTTATGGAGGAGTTAGGAAATGATTCACGAGGAATCTGAACTTAAGTGGCAATATGAAAGATTCAGATCAAATACGTGATAGACAAAGGAGGAATCATGAACAAGGCTACAGGGGTTAGAATTCGGATGCTATTCAAGCAACAGGCAAAAAATGGTGGAACCCTAATGATTAAACAGGCTGTGCTGGCTAGAGGAGAGAATTGGAGTAAGTGAGTTATCTGTGGTGAATCTGAAGACACTATAGATGATTAGATAGTATATGACTGTTAGGGAAGGAAACTTTCCCTCTACCTTTGTAGATTGTTATTGGAGCCATGTGAATTAAACTAACAAAAAGATTAATACGGGAAACATAGTACAATGTTTATGAATGTTTTGCATGGAATGGAGTTAGCAGAAAAGTGAAACTCAAAACACTAGTTAGACTTAAGGGCTTGTATATCCTTTTAATAAAGGAAAGAGACTTTGGGCAACAAGGGATGCTAAAATCTTGGGAAAGTGACTAAGAAATACATGGAGCAACTGATGGAAGATAAATAAGGATTATTTTAGTTATCTTGGTGTCAGCTTTCTCTCTCTGATGATAAGAGTGTTAGACTCTCATCTTCTGGGCAGAGATGGGACACCTTCACAAGGGAAAAATTTAGATAGTTCAGGGGAAGACAGAGAATTCTTCCCACATCTGCTGATTCTCAGCTTCATTCAGCTCAAATTAATACTTCAGGCAAAGAGGCATGTATGGAGTGGCGTAGCCTAATCTCCTTCATGACCTTGGTCACCTAGCTATGGTTCTTGAACTTTATCTTTGTTGTTGTCACTGTTCAGTCACTGGATCATGTCCGATTACTCTTTGTAACCCAAAGGGCTGCAGCACAGCAGGCTTCCTGTCCTTCACTATCTCCTAGAGGTTGCTCAAACTCATGTCCATTTAGTTGATGATACCATCCAGCCATCTCATTCTCTGTCACCCCCTTCTCCTTCTGCTCTCGATCTTTCCCATCATGAATGTCTTCTCCAGTGAGTTGGCTCTTCTCATCAGGTGGCCAAAGTATTGGAGCTTCAGCTTCAGCATCAGTCCTTCCAATGAATATTCAAGGTTGATTTCATTTAGGATTGACTGGTTTGATCTCCTTGCTGTCCAAGAGACTCTCAAAAGTCTTCTCCAGCTGTATCTTATGTGCAAACAGCGCCACTGAGAAAGTTGAACAGAACATATGTTATTTCCTACCCCTTCACCTCTCCCAGCTTATCTATTATACTAGCTGATTTCTAAATATTCTCCTTTGCCCATATGAATATAGAGGAGCTAATCTCTGATCCATGCTCATCTCAGTCTCCCGAAAATTTGCTTTAGAGACGCAGTCTCAACTTATCACCTCTGACCTTCAAGTCTATTGATAAACCTTGTGGTCATATGTCTACTTCTGCTACTGGTAACAGAGATAGTAAGGGTAGGTATGGGGCTTCCCAGGTGGCACAAGTGGTAAAGAATCTGACTGCCAATGCAGGAGACATAAAAACTTGGGTTCAACCCTGGTTCAGGAAGATCCCCTGAAGGAGGGCATGGCAACCCACTCCAGTGGTGGGACACAAGAATTGGACACAACTGAAGAAACTTAGCACACACATGCACACAAGAGTAGGTATATAATGCAACTAGGGGAAAAAAAATGGGACATTTCAATTTTGAGTATCTTATATAATAATATATCTATCTGTGTCTCCTGTATTGGGAAACAAAGAAGTTGTTTGTGGGGAACAACTGTATGGGGAAACAAAGAAGTGAAACTATATTTGACAATTGCACTCAACCTGTTACATCGTTTTCTGAAAATGTCATGAAATCCAAATTCCTCATACCAATCTTAAGTGTTATGAAAGGAATTTTATCTTTACCAATTCCTTGAACAATTATGATAGCTTTTATAATTATAGCCTGAGATAATACCAGCCTATTTGCAGACAAGATGAGATGAAATACCTTGACATCAGTTGCAGAAGCATCACATAATTCCATTAGGAACATTTAGATTGCCATAGCACCATCTGGATATCTCTTTGTTAAGGAGTTATTTTTCACATATTAATGTACTTTATGATACATTTATTCACGGGTGAAGAGTTAGTTGATGAAAACAATGCAACTGTAACTTGCTGCTATTCTTTTATCTTCAAGCAAACATCTATGCCTCCTTTTTCAATACATCCTGGAGAGATTTTTAAACCTAATTGTAGGATTTTAGATTTCTGAGATGTTCATGCACAGCACAATTTCACTTTTTCTTTTTTTGATGAACGTTTCTTGCTGGCATGGAAGTGAGAAGAATCAGATTTTAGCATGAAAAGCACAGAAACAAAAGTTCTATCTGCCATAAAAAAAGACTGTTTGAGGTGAATAGTATTAATCAGAAGGCACATCAACAAAGAATCATCCAATTAAAAAAAACCAAGCAGCTTCAGTGAGTATATAGTGATATCTTTTTCAAATCTGAGCTCCCAATCTAGTGCCCTTAAATGTTTATTTGCATTTTAATTGCTTGAATAACAGTAGGATATTAGCGAAATTCCTCAGAAGGCAAATAGTCAAAAGACTCCATTTAAAGCCTATAGTTAGTGATTCTCATTGCGGTACCACAGAACACTTTCTTTAATAGAATGCCTTTAGAAGGCAGACTCAATTTGTAATTCTGGGGCATATGCAGTGCTATTAACAGCTGTGTTAGCACGGCTTTAGGATCCTTGAGACAAATGCCTAGGGCCTCCTTTCTATATAATGGCCACAAAAGATTAAATTATATATTCATGCATGGAAATAATGTTAATAACCTTGTGGATTAATAATTCTTTACTTACATGTCTCCCTACCTTGAAATCTGTCATATAAAAAGTGAACAATATTTTCATTAGTTGGAATATAAGCCAGTTGCAGTAACCAAGTTATTGTCAAACACTCTTTGTACAGTAATAAGAGATTTTAAAAAATAAATGACCACTCTTAATCCCCCCAAAACTGGAATAATATTTTGGTGTTCTATTTGTGTATATCTGAACACTTTTGGATCTAGGTGCTCAAATATCTGCAATGTCAAAAGTGGAGCAACTGACACTTAGGAGCATTTTATTTCCACTACAAAAAAATCAACATAATACTTGGGCAAAAATACTGCACAAAACACACTCTTTATGTAGATTAATGTCATAAATACTAAATTGGACAAGAGAGATACATCTGTGAAAAATTAATTACTGGGGAAGTAGATCATGTGTACCAAATTTCATTGTTTTAATAATTTTTCTTTGGAGTGTCCCATGGCCCTTCTTATTTGTTGACCTACCATCAGATTGCTGTAATGAATAATTTATTGACCTTTCCCCCCCATCTTTCAGTAAGAGAAGAAAGGTATAAAGTGCAGTAAGGAATTTAGACAAAATTAATTCCAAGCAGTCATGCATATTAAACTATAGACTCAGAGCTTGCATGTGTAGGTCGAAGCATCTGTGTGTTTTTGTGGCATTTATGTGTATTTATAATTATATGTAAATACGTATATCCCCATCTAGATTCATATCCATTGCAAACTGAGGAAATTCAGAATAACATGGACAAGGAACAAAGTGATTAGCTTTTGTCTTTCCACTGCTTGTTACTAAAATCAAAATAACATCACTTCTGAACTGAAATACTATAAATAGCTTATTAGAAATAATAGCTAATATTTGTTGAGCACTGGCTAAGTGGCAGAAGTTGACCTAAGTACTTTTAATGAAATCACTAATTAGGTCTTTATAACTATGCTATAAGGTAGGTACTATTACTACTCTCTCTCTCTTTTTTTTTTTTCTTTTTGAGTAGGAAAACTAAAGCACAGAAAGTTCATACAAACTTTTCAAAATTATAGGACAAATGATTTGCCAAAACAAGTAGTTTGTGCCAATTCCTTTCTCTTAATCACTATTTCACGGGATCCTGGTTGGAAGCATAATTGAACACTGAAAGATTTTGGAGCAAGTGGCTAAGTTAATAAAATCTACTATATTTTAAGGCTTCTCTGGTGGCTCAGATGGTAAATAATCCACTTGGAATGCAGGAGTTCTTGGGTTGGGAAGATCCCCTGGAGAAAGGAATGACTATCCGCTCCAACATTCTTGCACGGAGAATTGTATGGACAGAGAAGCCTAGTGGGCTGAGTCCATCCATGGGATCACAGAGTTAGACATGAAAGAGAGACTAACACTGCATCTTAAATTTGTGCCAAGAAATTTAATGCAATTTTCTATGTTTTTGTGTTAATGTACTGTTTCGTGCTTCAGTGTTAATTCCACAAATAATCTTCAAGCTCCTTGAGAGCAGATATGAGCCCCTTTGTTGTACATCTTTGGAATACCACTGAACAGATAATACAATGCTGCATATATGGCACGTTTGCAAGAAATGATCTTTTTTTTTTTTTGATAAATAAATAAGATATTTGAAATTCATTCTCACTTTATCTGTCAGTGTTAGAAGATATAATATGCTTAGATATTCCAGTTTTGTCATTGAAAGTGTAAAAAATCTCTATAATATTCCTGCACTTGGATCATCTATTCTGAGCAGGAACCTCTATGTTGACAAGGAAATGTGGATTCCTGCTCAAATCTTATAGAAAGTATATTCAAAAGAAGGGTTCTTTTAAGTGGCTTCTTTACTTTCAGATCCTTTCTCTACTCTTCCCTGCTCTATTCTGCTGCACTGCATGGGCTGATCCTGCAACCACACTTCCTAGGCACCCGCTTGCCCACTTGTTCTGAGTGAAGCTTCCTAAAATATGCAGACAGGAGACTAAAGAGTGAGAAGAAGGGAGCCTTGGTATCTTAACCTGAAAGCAGCCCTCCCAAAGGTTATAACTGTCACCAGATCACCCTGGTTTCTAAGATCTGCTAACGTCTCTCTTCTGTGGTGCCCCAGCAGACCTAGGAGTGGCCACATCTTTTTTTGCTTATTTGTAGGTTGCTCCCTGCTCCACCCACCCCATCTTCTGTTTGGTCTATCTTTTCTATTACATGTGCAATGAATTAATACACTAAATTTCTCTTGTTTAAAACACCTGTAGTGATTTTATTTCTCTTATTAGACTCAGACTGATGTAAGATTTATTGTAGATTCATAGCATTTGGTAACTCATCAAAAGTTTCTGTCATAACAGATTTGGTTCTATTATCATCCCTGGTATTCTTTATTTTCTACTTGATTTACTTATTTACACAGCATCATGAACTGTGGTATTGGAGAAGACTCTTGAGAGTCCCTCGGAGTGCAAGGAGATCCAACCAGTCCATTCTGAAGGAGATCTGCCCTGGGTGTTCTTTGGAAGGAATGATGCTGAAGCTGAAACTCCAGTACTCTGGCCACCTCATGCGAAGAGTTGACTCATTGGAAAAGACTCTGATGCTGGGAGAGATTGGGGGCAGGAGGAGAAGGGATGACAGAGGATGAGCTGGCTGGATGGCATCACGGACTCGATGGACGTGAGTTTGAGTGAACTCTGGGATATGGTGATGGACAGGGAGGCCTGGCGTGCTGCAATTCATGGGGTTGCAAAGAGTCAGACATGACTGAGTGACTGAACTGAACTGACTGATTAACAAAATGATGAACTTTGGCATTTCAATAATTCTACATCAGAACTTGTTGGAGAAAATATTTTGTAGGTTCTCTGGTTACACCCTTGAGACCAAGATCTGAATTGTAATTAAGCAATGCCAGTAGCCTGAAATGCAGGAGACCAAATTTTAGTTCCTGGGTCAGGAAGTTTTTTTTTTAATTCTTGTGTAAAAGGTCATGTCTATTTACAGGAAAAATGACCTTCTGCCTCCATAATTATTGCATTCACTGATTCACCAGCAACCTCATGTTCTGAAAGAAAAAGTTATGATAAAAAATGTTTAAAAAGTCTATGCGAATTGTGCAATTGCTGTTTTTGTTTTTAAACCACAACTATATTTTAGATGGAAAAAAAAATATCCACAAGAAAAAAAAGTTTTAAGAGCAATCCGTCTGTAAAAAATGTCGATCAGAGGACATGCTTTATCTCCTTGAATTATTCTGTGATAGTAGTACATTAAAAAATAAAGGATGGCTTCTCAAGTGTCTGCCAACTAAGACAGTTAAGAGTGACTCTTGTATCTTTCCAAAGCAGTGACTATAAGAACCACAGTTTGTGCTGTCATCTACCAGGATGCCAGGAAAGAAACAACCATACTAAGGGTTATATACTATTGAAGTGTTAGTTGCTCAACTGTGCTTTTTTATGACTCCATGAAGTGTAGCCCACTAGGCTACTCTGTCCATGGAATTCTTCAGGCAAGAATACTAGAGTGGGCTGCCATTTCCCTCTCCAGGGGAACTTCCCTTCCCAGTGATCGAACCGGAGTCTTCTGAATTTCAGGCAACTGGCATTGCTTAATTACAATTCAAATCTTGGTCCCTAATGTGTAACCACAGAACCTACAAAATATTTTCTCTGATAAGTTCTGTTACAGGATTATTGAAATGCCAAAGTTCTATTTCCCCAATTAAATAGAGAAAATGCACAGTGTTATCCTCCTATGTTTTATTCATCTCTGATTCCCTACTGCATCTAGCAGTTTCCACATTAGCAGATTCTGAATGACAAAGGATGGAAAACGATGCTAGAGAAGGTTTTGTTGCTGTGTCATTTTATTTTCTGGAATTTCTTAATCCAGTAGTCAAAGATATTTCTGAGTAACTATTATATATAGTATTCTAGTTATTATAGGGCATACAAAATCAGTATAAAAAAATTCTCCGTCCTTTAAGACTTCATAGCTTAAGGGGGTTAAAATGATCAAAATCAAAGTATGTTTATATGTGTTTATATATGTATCTATAGAAATAAAATCATACAGTTTTAGTAGATAGATTAAGAAAGAAAAACAAAATCATCTGAACTTCATGAACTCCAATCAGCAAGAATTTATGAAGGGTTCTCCTTTTTTGGCACCACTCAAGTGGCATACATTAAGTTTTAGAGGAAAAATATGGCATTTGAACCAGGCTGTAAACAATGGATCTGTGAATCATGTATGAAAGAGTAAGGGGTTAGCAAAGAACATTACAGGCAAGAGGTCTGGTATGAATAAGAAATGGCTGAGTTTGGTGACAAAGTGAACTTTGTAATTTGGTGTTGAGATATTCACCCTTTCCCCAAAGTTAATTTTATTTAAGTTCAATGAAGATATTGTTGGAACACAGAGATTACAAATACAAGACATGTCTTTATGCAATAAACACTATCAGTATCCCTTGATAACCCAATGAAAGGCTGGCTTTTCCTTTTACTTGATTCAGTAATTTATTTATGTCAATATGGATTCCAGGATGCTCATTTTTTACTTTGGAGTTAAACCAATTATACTACATTTTAATTTTTTTTCTCATGTCATTCTGGATTTGACCACTGGGCACTTTACAAGTTGGTTCCTTTATTTCTTTGACACATGCCAATCTTTTGTTTTTTGATTATTCCCTTACTTTCTGGTACTACAAGATGTTCCAGTATCCTTTTGTGTTTTCCCTGCTCTGGCCTGTGAATCAGCCATTGACCCAAGAATTCTTGGTGGATTTTATTTCAGAGTGAATCTGGATAGTGGGTGATCTTATTGCCCCTCAGGTTCATTACTTCCAGACACTCTCAGCAGGCAGAATAGATGATATATTTATGTATACTAACTCACATATCAACCTATTTCTGTAATTGTCTCTGTATCTATATATCTGCATACATATAAAGCAAAATTTAAGACCATACTGATGTCTCTGATTCTAATTCAGTAGCACAAAGTTTATTCCAGCCTTACTTTCTTATTTATCTGTAGCTTTCATCTCCAACAGTGAGAAATCTGACTCCTGCCATCTGCCATCTATTCACTCATTTGTTCTTCCTCACTATATGTATATAGTGGTTTCAGAATTGTTCATCTATACTTCTGTAAGAAACAGTTCTACCAACTAAAATACAAAGTTTCAGTTCAGTTCAGTTCAGTTCAGTCGCTCAGTCGTGTCCGACTCTTCACGACCCCATGAATCACAGCATACCAGACCTCCCTGTCCATTGCCAACTCCTGGAGTTCACTCACACTCATGTCTATCGAGTCGGTGATGCCATCTAGCCATCTCATCTTCTGTCGTCCCCTTCTCCTCCTGTCCCCAATCCCTCCCAGCATCAGGGGCTTTTCCAATGAGTCAACTCTTCACATGAGATGGCCATAGTATTGGAGTTTCAGCTTTAGCATCATTCCTTCCAATGAACACCCAGGACCGATCTCCTTTAGGATGGACTGGTTGGATCTCCTTGCAGTTCAAGGGACTCTCAAGAGTCTTCTCCAACACCACAGTTCAAAAGCATCAGTTCTTCAGCACTCAGCCTTCTTCACAGTCCAACTCTCACATCCATACATGACCACTGGAAAAACCATAGCCTTGACTAGACAGACCTTTGTTGGCTAAGTAATGTCTATGCTTTTCAGTATGCTATCTAAGTTGGTCGTAACTTTCCTCCCAAGGAGTAAGTGTCTTTTAATTTCATGGCTGCAGTCACCATCTGCAGTGATTTTGGAGCCCCCCAAAATAAAGTCTGACACTATTTCCACTGTTTCCCAGTTTACATGTGTAGTATTCCTTTTTTTGACAATTTTACACTCTTCAGTTAAAATATCTTTTTCTGAAGTTACTTAGATCATCTCCTTTGGTTTGTTCTTATTTACTTTGCAAATATTAAAGTTAACTCCTTTTATTTTATACTTCTATGAATAAATTCAGGTAACTATCATTCCAGTACCATAAAGAGCAGTTTCTCCATCCCAAAAGTTATCTCTTGTGTGTTCCCTTTTTATTGACTTCATCTAAGTAATCATCAGACAACATCTACTGAGTGACCAGATGGGTATATACTTCTTTAGTTTTCTAATGCCAATCTAAAATTTTGCCCCCAAACTTTCCATCTTTTCCAAAAAGAAAAGATAAGTTCTTAGTACGATATGTAAGATTCCTTATGATCTGGTTTCTCACTCATTTATTCTCATCTAATTTCTTCCTACTGAATGACTCATCTTCTTTGAATAAGGAAGTTAGTCACTCTTTTCTGAGTAATCACATAGCACCAAAAACAAACTTTTATTTTAGCATTGCTTGTATTGAATTGTAACCATTTATGTACATTTGCCGACAAAGGTCCATATAGTCAAAGCTAAGGTTTTTTCCAGAAATCATATACGGATGTGAGTTGGACCATAAGGAAGACTTAGCTTATGGTCAAAGAATTGGTTCTTTAGTCCAAGTCAAAGAATTGATGCTTTCAGATTGTGGTGTTGGAGAAGAATCTTGAGAATCCCTTGGACAGCAAGGAATCAAACCAGTCAATCCTAAAGGAAATCAACACTGAATATTCATTAGAAGGACTGATGCTGAAGCTGAAGCTCCAATACTTTGGCCACCTAATGTTAAGACCTGAGTCATTGGAAAAGACCCTGATTCTAGGAAAGGTTGAGGGCAGGAGAAGGAGGTGACAGAATATACAATGGTTGGGTGGCATCATTGACTCAATGGACATGAGTTTGAGCAATTTCCAGGAGACGGTGAAGGACAGGGAAGCCTGGTATGCTAAAGTGTATGGGGTCACAAAGAGTTGGACATGACTGAGTGACTGAACAACAACAACAACAATGATGTACATTTCTGTCTCCCCAACTTGAAATGAGACTGCCTAGCTGATATCTGATGCTATTCATCTCTGTTTTCAGTAATTTGAACAGTTCCAGATATATAGTAAATCCTTGATGGTAGTTAGCCAGATGAAAAAGGATTGAGTGAAGTAATGTGTTAATTCTGGGGGTTGGTGGGGCTAAGTCAGAGACAAATGTATATATGATTATTGGGTCTCTAGCTCCAAAAAACAAACTGGTTACACCCTTGAGACCAAGATCTGAATTGTAATTAAGCAATGCCAGTAGCCTGAAATGCAGGAGACCAAATTTTAGTTCCTGGGTCAGGAAGTTTTTTTTTTAATTCTTGTGTAAAAGGTCATGTCTATTTACAGGAAAAATGACCTTCTGCCTCCATAATTATTGCATTCACTGATTCACCAGCAACCTCATGTTCTGAAAGAAAAAGTTATGATAAAAAATGTTTAAAAAGTCTATGCGAATTGTGCAATTGCTGTTTTTGTTTTTAAACCACAACTATATTTTAGATGGAAAAAAAAATATCCACAAGAAAAAAAAGTTTTAAGAGCAATCCGTCTGTAAAAAATGTCGATCAGAGGACATGCTTTATCTCCTTGAATTATTCTGTGATAGTAGTACATTAAAAAATAAAGGATGGCTTCTCAAGTGTCTGCCAACTAAGACAGTTAAGAGTGACTCTTGTATCTTTCCAAAGCAGTGACTATAAGAACCACAGTTTGTGCTGTCATCTACCAGGATGCCAGGAAAGAAACAACCATACTAAGGGTTATATACTATTGAAGTGTTAGTTGCTCAACTGTGCTTTTTTATGACTCCATGAAGTGTAGCCCACTAGGCTACTCTGTCCATGGAATTCTTCAGGCAAGAATACTAGAGTGGGCTGCCATTTCCCTCTCCAGGGGAACTTCCCTTCCCAGTGATCGAACCGGAGTCTTCTGAATTTCAGGCAACTGGCATTGCTTAATTACAATTCAAATCTTGGTCCCTAATGTGTAACCACAGAACCTACAAAATATTTTCTCTGATAAGTTCTGTTACAGGATTATTGAAATGCCAAAGTTCTATTTCCCCAATTAAATAGAGAAAATGCACAGTGTTATCCTCCTATGTTTTATTCATCTCTGATTCCCTACTGCATCTAGCAGTTTCCACATTAGCAGATTCTGAATGACAAAGGATGGAAAACGATGCTAGAGAAGGTTTTGTTGCTGTGTCATTTTATTTTCTGGAATTTCTTAATCCAGTAGTCAAAGATATTTCTGAGTAACTATTATATATAGTATTCTAGTTATTATAGGGCATACAAAATCAGTATAAAAAAATTCTCCGTCCTTTAAGACTTCATAGCTTAAGGGGGTTAAAATGATCAAAATCAAAGTATGTTTATATGTGTTTATATATGTATCTATAGAAATAAAATCATACAGTTTTAGTAGATAGATTAAGAAAGAAAAACAAAATCATCTGAACTTCATGAACTCCAATCAGCAAGAATTTATGAAGGGTTCTCCTTTTTTGGCACCACTCAAGTGGCATACATTAAGTTTTAGAGGAAAAATATGGCATTTGAACCAGGCTGTAAACAATGGATCTGTGAATCATGTATGAAAGAGTAAGGGGTTAGCAAAGAACATTACAGGCAAGAGGTCTGGTATGAATAAGAAATGGCTGAGTTTGGTGACAAAGTGAACTTTGTAATTTGGTGTTGAGATATTCACCCTTTCCCCAAAGTTAATTTTATTTAAGTTCAATGAAGATATTGTTGGAACACAGAGATTACAAATACAAGACATGTCTTTATGCAATAAACACTATCAGTATCCCTTGATAACCCAATGAAAGGCTGGCTTTTCCTTTTACTTGATTCAGTAATTTATTTATGTCAATATGGATTCCAGGATGCTCATTTTTTACTTTGGAGTTAAACCAATTATACTACATTTTAATTTTTTTTCTCATGTCATTCTGGATTTGACCACTGGGCACTTTACAAGTTGGTTCCTTTATTTCTTTGACACATGCCAATCTTTTGTTTTTTGATTATTCCCTTACTTTCTGGTACTACAAGATGTTCCAGTATCCTTTTGTGTTTTCCCTGCTCTGGCCTGTGAATCAGCCATTGACCCAAGAATTCTTGGTGGATTTTATTTCAGAGTGAATCTGGATAGTGGGTGATCTTATTGCCCCTCAGGTTCATTACTTCCAGACACTCTCAGCAGGCAGAATAGATGATATATTTATGTATACTAACTCACATATCAACCTATTTCTGTAATTGTCTCTGTATCTATATATCTGCATACATATAAAGCAAAATTTAAGACCATACTGATGTCTCTGATTCTAATTCAGTAGCACAAAGTTTATTCCAGCCTTACTTTCTTATTTATCTGTAGCTTTCATCTCCAACAGTGAGAAATCTGACTCCTGCCATCTGCCATCTATTCACTCATTTGTTCTTCCTCACTATATGTATATAGTGGTTTCAGAATTGTTCATCTATACTTCTGTAAGAAACAGTTCTACCAACTAAAATACAAAGTTTCAGTTCAGTTCAGTTCAGTTCAGTCGCTCAGTCGTGTCCGACTCTTCACGACCCCATGAATCACAGCATACCAGACCTCCCTGTCCATTGCCAACTCCTGGAGTTCACTCACACTCATGTCTATCGAGTCGGTGATGCCATCTAGCCATCTCATCTTCTGTCGTCCCCTTCTCCTCCTGTCCCCAATCCCTCCCAGCATCAGGGGCTTTTCCAATGAGTCAACTCTTCACATGAGATGGCCATAGTATTGGAGTTTCAGCTTTAGCATCATTCCTTCCAATGAACACCCAGGACCGATCTCCTTTAGGATGGACTGGTTGGATCTCCTTGCAGTTCAAGGGACTCTCAAGAGTCTTCTCCAACACCACAGTTCAAAAGCATCAGTTCTTCAGCACTCAGCCTTCTTCACAGTCCAACTCTCACATCCATACATGACCACTGGAAAAACCATAGCCTTGACTAGACAGACCTTTGTTGGCTAAGTAATGTCTATGCTTTTCAGTATGCTATCTAAGTTGGTCGTAACTTTCCTCCCAAGGAGTAAGTGTCTTTTAATTTCATGGCTGCAGTCACCATCTGCAGTGATTTTGGAGCCCCCCAAAATAAAGTCTGACACTATTTCCACTGTTTCCCAGTTTACATGTGTAGTATTCCTTTTTTTGACAATTTTACACTCTTCAGTTAAAATATCTTTTTCTGAAGTTACTTAGATCATCTCCTTTGGTTTGTTCTTATTTACTTTGCAAATATTAAAGTTAACTCCTTTTATTTTATACTTCTATGAATAAATTCAGGTAACTATCATTCCAGTACCATAAAGAGCAGTTTCTCCATCCCAAAAGTTATCTCTTGTGTGTTCCCTTTTTATTGACTTCATCTAAGTAATCATCAGACAACATCTACTGAGTGACCAGATGGGTATATACTTCTTTAGTTTTCTAATGCCAATCTAAAATTTTGCCCCCAAACTTTCCATCTTTTCCAAAAAGAAAAGATAAGTTCTTAGTACGATATGTAAGATTCCTTATGATCTGGTTTCTCACTCATTTATTCTCATCTAATTTCTTCCTACTGAATGACTCATCTTCTTTGAATAAGGAAGTTAGTCACTCTTTTCTGAGTAATCACATAGCACCAAAAACAAACTTTTATTTTAGCATTGCTTGTATTGAATTGTAACCATTTATGTACATTTGCCGACAAAGGTCCATATAGTCAAAGCTAAGGTTTTTTCCAGAAATCATATACGGATGTGAGTTGGACCATAAGGAAGACTTAGCTTATGGTCAAAGAATTGGTTCTTTAGTCCAAGTCAAAGAATTGATGCTTTCAGATTGTGGTGTTGGAGAAGAATCTTGAGAATCCCTTGGACAGCAAGGAATCAAACCAGTCAATCCTAAAGGAAATCAACACTGAATATTCATTAGAAGGACTGATGCTGAAGCTGAAGCTCCAATACTTTGGCCACCTAATGTTAAGACCTGAGTCATTGGAAAAGACCCTGATTCTAGGAAAGGTTGAGGGCAGGAGAAGGAGGTGACAGAATATACAATGGTTGGGTGGCATCATTGACTCAATGGACATGAGTTTGAGCAATTTCCAGGAGACGGTGAAGGACAGGGAAGCCTGGTATGCTAAAGTGTATGGGGTCACAAAGAGTTGGACATGACTGAGTGACTGAACAACAACAACAACAATGATGTACATTTCTGTCTCCCCAACTTGAAATGAGACTGCCTAGCTGATATCTGATGCTATTCATCTCTGTTTTCAGTAATTTTAACAGTTCCAGATATATAGTAAATCCTTGATGGTAGTTAGCCAGATGAAAAAGGATTGAGTGAAGTAATGTGTTAATTCTGGGGGTTGGTGGGGCTAAGTCAGAGACAAATGTATATATGATTATTGGGTCTCTAGCTCCAAAAAACAAGTTTCCTGCAATGGACTTATGTCCCCACTAAATTTTTATGTTAAAGTTCTAATCCCCAGTATGGTGGTCTTTGAAGATGAGATTTTTTGGGAGTTAATTAGGTTTAGATTACTGCCCTTATGAAAAAGAGCAAGAGATCCAAGCTTGCTCTCTCTCGCAACCATAGGAGGATATAGCCAGAATGCAACAATCTGTAAACTAGAAAGTGTGCCCTCTCTAGACCTCAAATCTGTTAGCATCTTGATCTTGGACTTCCCAGCCTCTAGAACTGTAAGAAATGTATATTTGTTATTTAAATCATAGTATTTTGTTATAGTAGCCCAAAATGAGTAAGAGAGTCTCTGAAGATGCAAATTATCAACATAAGTCAATAATGGTTAGTTGGCAAATGAATGACTGCATAGAACATTTTTAAAGTTCTGTTTTTGACTTTTAACCCTGTGAAAAACAAGAAAAAGGGTGAGCAAGTGTTAGTGTTCCCCATCTAATTTTTTTTCTGTTAGCCCCTTAAAAAGAGACAGCATGTAGACTGAGGGTTTGATAAAAGGCTTTTGTTAAAAATGTAGGAAAATCAAAGATGACTTTGTTCTGGGTAATCTGACAAGAAAAGAATAATGTTTTGATTCTCACATTTATCAGATTCTGCTTCCCTGAATGAGATAAAGAAATTGAACCAAATACAAATCTTTCTCAGAGTTATGAGAGAGGCAGACAATGAAAGAGAGAAAGAAAAAATATCCCCAGTTTTGCTGTGACAACTTTATAGAGGTGAGTTGGTGAGAATGAAGCCCATTCACCTAGATGGCAACTGATGGAGAAAGCTGATCAGGTTCCAGCCTGTGGCTGCTGCAAGTAACCTGACTCTTGTTCATTTGCAGTAACACTGAAATCCAGCTCTATTTTGTGAACTACTTGCTTGCCCAACCTCTTCCCCTCTGTCCCAGTTATGGAATCGAGCCACCTCTATCTCAAGTGGGAAAATATCTGGAGATTAAGTTTGCTTAATATCATTCTGTGTACACAAAGATTACAGTAATTCTGATCACAGCTTTTAAATGTGTAGAATGAGTGACCAACTTGGTTAATAAACCTGCCTAAACCATGCAGAATTGAAATAGGTCATTTGAATGTGACCAGCTTGAAGGTGTCATTTGCACCAAAGGCACACACAAGAAGTAAAACAAATAGAGGAAAGATCATTTTGGGATTAGATATTCAGGAAATTACTCTGAAGAAATGGTCAATTTTTAGCTGAGTCCTCAAGAGTGAGTGTGATGTTGAGTGAAGAGAATTTTTTTTTTTTTAAAAGAGTCGGACACGACTGAGCGACTTAACTTAAGGAAAGAGAAACTGAATGGAGGTGAGATCATGCAAGTACATGTGAGTCATGGCTACCCTAATCTGAGAAGAATAATAGGTTAATAAAGGAGAACAAGTCATTAAAAGACTTAAAATATCATCTGAAACCTAAAGAAAGCATAGAGATCAAAATATTACTTAAAAAATAAACCTACAGAGAACCGGTCTCTCACAAAGGAAACACCCATGAATATTCTCAGTTCAGTTCAGTTCAGTTGCTCAGTCGTGTCCGACTCTTTGCGACCCCATGAATCGCAGCACACCAGGCCTCCCTGTCCATCACCAACTCCTGGAATTCACTCAGACTCGGGTCCATTGAGTCAGTGATGCCATCCAGCCATCTCATCCTCTGTCATCTCCTTCTCCTCCTGCCCACAATCTCTCCCAGCATCAGAGTCTTTTCCAATGAGTCAACTCTTCGCATGAGGTGGCCAAAGTATTGGAGTTTCAGCTTTAGCATCATTCCTTCCAAAGAAATCCCAGGGCTTATCTCCTTCAGAATGGAGTCTCCTTACAGTCCAGAGACTCTCAAGAGTCTTCTCCAACACCACAGTTCAAAAGCATCAATTCTTTGCACTCAGCCTTCTTCACAGTCCAACTATCACATCCATACATGACCACTGGAAAAACCATAGCCTTGATTAGACGGACCTTTGTTGGCAAAGTAATGTCTCTGCTTTTCAATATGCTATCTAGGTTGCTTATTCTGCTGTTGACTAAATCACAAACTAGCAAAGTCCAGGAGGTACTTTCTGGAAGACTCCCTCACTGCTGACCTCTAGTTTTTAAAAGTTTGCCTTGATTACGGTTTTGACCCCATTGCATCCTTTGCTTGCTGACAAAGCCTCAGATACATTTTTCAGATTCAGGATACACTTTTTTTTTTTTTTTTTTTCAGACTAGCAAAAATAAACCTGCTCCAAAAGCAAGGTCAGAGGCCCTTGATTTACCAGGGAAACTGAATCTCTTCCTTTTTTTCTCAGTCTCTTCTCAAACACTTGTGCTGACTGACAATCTGGAAGATGTTTGCACATTCATGAATGCTTACCTCGAAATTGCAGTCTTCTGCAACTCTATGGTTTCCAAGAAAATTATATTGTTTCTAACGGCTTAGTCAAATGGTTTAATTGTTCTTCCATTTGACAGCTTCACTCAGTTTTCATTTTATGAGGCAATAAATGTTTCCTACTAGCTGGTTTTACTCAGCACATTTAGATGAACTATTTATTACTAAGCATATAATATATGGTAGGAATAAAAAATCCACATTTTTTTCTAAGATGTAACATGAAAATGTTTTAAAAAAACTCACTGTGATGTTTACCTTCTATCACCTCTTAAAATTATTTTTCAGTTCATCATGTGTGGGAAGATTACGTGTGTTGTATACCAAGGTTCATATGTGCGTTGTGGGTTGTGTATTAAAGTCCTGGTAAATATAAAAACGAATGCATCAAAGGCAGTTAAGCTACGTGGTTCTGATTAGGTATATTGTCAAACTGTATTAACAGCTGGCAGTATGGGGGAAAAATCCTCTGACTACTCAAGATTCAATTGACTGTACAACATTCTATTCTCTGAAACTGACAAATCATTTTGAATAAAGCATTATATTTCATTACCTAAAACTCTGTTCTTTTCTTGATACACAGTGAGCTTCAACAAACACTGTGTACAATGACTAAAGCTGGCAGGTACATGTGTATCTAGTTTCATAATTATTCTCATTATTACTTTCATAAACAATAAGCACAGTCACCTAGAATCAGGCTTTCCCAGGGTCTCAGTACCTTGGCATCATTCACAAACCTGTTTCCATCTTTGCAGCTCTGATTTTCTTTAGGCCATAAGAGCACTTGTCCTTAGTCCACACAATTGTGCAGCCAGCAGGTGGAGGGACACTTGGCACAATGGCTGGCTCAAAATATGCACTCAAGGTTTGTCTCTACAGAGCGCTGAGGTGGGGAGCCTAGAAGAATCTGATCTTGAATTAAAACTCAAAGCATCTCAGCGTCCCCAGCACCCGCTTGCTGACTCTCTGGCCACAACAGTGAGCTTCCTGACTGTCTGACCATTACCCGCTCTCTGGCTCCACCTGCTCCTTGACCACCGCTGCTCCCTGACTACACCCTGCTCTTGGACTGCACTGCTCAGTGACTGCGTACTGCTTCCTGATCACACTCTGCTCCTCACTATACTTGGCTCCCTAATGCTGATCTATTTGTGAGGTACCTTACTCCATATCCACACTCTGCTTTTTGCTTATACATACACTTTCCAATGACTACGTCCATTTCCAATGACTACACCGTTCAGGGAGCGGTGACCCTGTACCGCTCCCTGGCTAAATACCCTGCTACCAAAAGGCATTCTATTCCCTGCCAGCATTCTATAACCTGAATACATCCTGCTCCTTCACTATCCCTGAGTCCCTAACTACACTCTGCTGCTCAGCTACCCCTGCTTCCTGACAATACTGAACTTGGTGGCAACATTGTGCTCTGTGATGACGCTCAGCTGCCTGCTATATTGGGCACCCCTCTTACATCCCGCTCTCTGACTGCACTCTGCTCCCTGCTGACACACTACTCGCTGAGAGCACAGTGCTTTTTCACCGCATTCTGCTCGGTGACTGCACTCTTGTCTGTGACTACATTCTGCCACCTGACTACACCCTGTTCCTGGAGTGCACCTGCTCCCTGATGACATGCTGTTTCATGGCTGTATTCAGCTGCCTGGCTCCCCCCTGCTCTGTGGCTGCACCCTGCTCCCTGATACCCATACTCGCTGACTGCACTCACACCCTGCTTCACGAGTGCACTCAGCACTCCGAGGACCTCGTGTCCTTCACCATAGTCAGCGCCTGCAGCCTAATCACACTGCACCCTTTGACTTTACTCTGCTCCCTTATACTACCCCAGTCCTTGACTACCTCATGTGCCATGAACACATTCTACTCCCCTACTATACTCTGCTCAGCAGTTTCCTTTGTCCACTCTGTTCCCTAATTCTGTCAAAAACAACCTCACTGCCTTCTTTATTCCCGCTTAGGCCTGTGTTGTTGGCACACAACCTGACTCTCAAAACTGTCATTCTATAACGCATATAATCCTTGTTTATTCTGATCTTATCTAGTTTAGTGGTGGGTAGATACTAAATAGTTTAGGCATTGTAGGCCATGAATTCTCTTTGGCAACCACTCAACTCTGGAGTTATTGTGCAAAAGCAGTCAAAGACAATATTAAAACAAATATTTGTCGCTGTGTTCCACAAAATAAACTCTTTTTATACAGTCAGGCAGTGGGCAGGATTTGGTCCACGGAACTTAGTTTGTCAGCTCCTGGTCTAGAGTATTTTTTAATCTCTGGTAGGGAACTTAGTTGGAGAAGACAATGGCACCCCACTCCAGTACTCTTGCCTGGAAAATCCCATGGACAGAGGAGCCTGGTAGGCTGCAGTCCATGGGGTTGCTACGAGTCGGGCACGACTAAGAGACTTCCCTTTCACTTTTCACTTTGATGCATTGGAGAAGGAAATGGCAACTCACTCCAGTATTCTTGCTTGGAGAATCCCAGGGACAGAGGAGCTTAGTGGGCTGCTGTCTATGGGGTCGCACAGAGTTGGACACGACTGAAGTGACTTAGCAGCAGCAGCAGCAGCAGCAGGGGACTTAATGCATTCTTATCATCATTTTTTATCATTTTAACAGAAAGCAAAACCTTTCTTGCATTCTGCTTAAAAAGATGGAGGCAGATCAATAATTTATATAGGTTCAAGGCAAAAGCAAATGGGTGGGGACTTAAAATTATCTAATATGAGTCTTTTATTTTTCAGATAAAATTAAATTATATTGATTTATCCATCCTAGTCTTTTGTTTCTTAAAGAAAACTCAGCTTAATGTTAGAAGAACTATTTTTCCCCAGACTCAGTAAAAGAAAAACCCTGAAACATCTAACAGTCTGTGAATGAGAGCTCACTTGCAAGTAACGGATGACCACGTGTACAAGGTCACGTCAAGCCTCTGAAAAGGCAGCAGTGGTGTCACAGTGCTTTTTCCCACCTCTTAAACAATACTTGTAATTTCACAGTTAATTAATTTGCAAGAATGTTTTGGACTTCCAAGGGAAACAAGTTAGGTAACCACAAGCCAGCTTACCACAAATTATGTAACTGTCAATGTGAATGTGTTTCACATCCTGTATAAAGTTTTAAGTTAAACAAGAAGAGAATATATGAATGCTTGATGTTGAGTACTTGTGGACAAACTTTATATTTCTGATCAGGGGTTTATGTCAATTGCAACTTTTGAACCAGCTTTTCAATATAAAGTCAGTCACATTATTCCCTAGCTATGAAATCTTGAGCAGTTTATTGAATGCTCTAAGCCTCCATCTTTATATCTCTAAAATGGAATAGCAATAGAGTAATAAATAGGATTGGATACACAGTAAGGCCTTAACAAATCTAAGCTTCTCTGATTACAATTATCTAGGTCCTTGAGGCTGTTAGTAACTTTCACACAAAGGTTATATATAAAGGTGGCACGCATATAAATTCTGGGATTTTCTGAGTAGTTTTAAAATTTTCTACTAAATTGGTTGAAATGTAATCACTATACAATCCTGGGAGCAGATAGTATTAGCCTTGATATATACATAAGGAAACTGAACTTCAAGGAATTTGAATGATTTTCACAAGTTCGTTTAGTTTTTTAGTAGTAGAACCATTCAGTTCTTCTCAAGCAGAAGAACCATTGAGTTCTTCTCAAGAGATATAATTATCTTGAAGAATCAGTTACCTACATCAATCACATTTAGTGGCTTTGTGGGAAAGTACATCTCTCAAAATGCTAGACTTGGACCAAGGTTAACTCAACTTCAGTTGTTTCTAATGTATCCTGGGAAACTTGGGCTTTTCCCTGAGAGGATCAGCCTGGCACAGAGAAATTCTGTTTACAAGGATAGTATTTTTTTCACTTTTTGATGCTTGAAAGAACTTCACATGAGGAAAACCCCTTTATTGAACAATTTGAAATATGACTTAAAATAAATTTTGGCAGATGGCACTGTGTGGTTCTGTTCCTACTTATATCCCCACCTTCATGTTGATCCTTTTCTCTTCTATGCTCCCTGCACATCTGAGCTGGAGGGCTCTCCGTTCCTCAGACTCTCCTACTTCTAAGTCTTCCAACAGCAATTCTGTTCAGTTGAAAACAAACCATTATTCCCTTGCAATTGCCATTAATGTTTTATATTTCAGCACACATATTATTTCCTTAAGAAAGCAATTTATGTGTCCTGAGACTAAAGTTAAGATATTATAACTTTTTAAATTATTATGTTTATATTATAATTATTTAAATGTCAGCCTGAAAGTATTTCCCTTATGTCTTTCTTCCTCAATAAAATATAAGTCCCACTGAGGCAGGAATCATGTCTCTCTTGCTCACTGCTCATTTCTCAGTATCTATCATATACTCTTCCCTCAATTAATATTTGATTGATCTGCATTCCTATTCAGGGGCAAGTAACCAATATCACATCTTTTTCCTGAGAAAATCATGATAAGGGAGTACATTGAGAGGGCACAACGGTGCTATAAATCTGATTGAGGTTAGAGAACAGTAAGAGCAAAAGTCATAGAAAGGGGCTGTTTCACAAACTAAAGAAAAGCACAACCCATTCACTAATTTACTTTTCTTTCCACCCTTAGTAGAACACAATGAATTTTCCTTTTCTCTACATAGCATAATTATATGGACTAGGAATAAAAACATGATTGTCAGATATCAATGCAGATGGCTGAATGGTAGCTACCACCCATGGGAAGTATTGGAAAAGAACAAATGATCACATTCCTGAGAAGGTCAAGTGAAGTCTCATATTCAAAGAATCATGAAGCAATCGTCCTGGCCTCAGGGTGTCCTGAGCACAGTGGTGTAAGTTGTGCATTTCATACAACTCATGAGGGATATAAATCATATATATTTGCAGCTATCTCCTATTTAAGTGGGCCTTTAGATATCCTTTTGCTTTAATTATTCCAGGGAGGACAGTACGTAGGTCCCAGTGGCAAAGACTACTAAGATGAAGAACTGATGCATTAATTAACATTTTATCAGGTCACATTCAACAGAGCCCTAACTTTACCAAGTAAAGAATTAATTTACACCTAATAAGATGTATGCATTTTGGGGACTGGGGCAGCTTGTTGAGAAAAACATCAATGACTGAGACTATGTTCCTGTTTTATTATCTCTATTTATAAGATAGGCTGAGACCTGGCGAGTTTGAATTAGGTATATTTTCTTTTTATTTATTTATTTTTTCAAGAGGGTATTAAATCTTTTATTGATTACACATGATAATGGATGATACACAAGCTTCATTCCCATCTATAACTTTATCTGGTACCATAATTCAATTTAGATATATTGCATAGGATGTGCCAACAATCATTAATAACCAAAAAAATTTTAAAAAACTCCACGACTTTGCATGGGTGACCCTTTTAATGGTGAACTCCAGGTCACAACACAGTAACTGTCACTTCAACTACACCAAGGTTCTGAAGACAACAGCTTCTCCACCAAGCAGGTTGTAAATAAATTTCAAATGGAACCTGGCATCACCCTGAAGGAATTCTAACTTCACACTGTTGGGGTAGTTTACCAAAATGGCTTCAGAGTAGACTAACTTTACACAGCACATTAAAAAAAAAAAAAAAAGACATTTATTCAGCGTCATGATCAGACTATTGCATTTAGCAATTAACAGCATGGGTGCAAAAACAAATCTACATTAAAACCCTTTGTTGGAATGCTTTACACTTTCCACAGAACAGAAACTAAAATAACCTGTTATACAATTAGTCACAAGTACAGTCCCCGAGTTTTTTGCCCATACACATGAGTATTGTCTAAAACATGTCTTCTTTGTAGCAGCTAGGCCCTGCCACCACTGTGCTTGGCTGAGTTCACAAATCTGTTGTAACCTGTAGCTTCCCTGTCACTTCTCTGGCTCTCCTCTCCTGCTAAGCTTTGTTTCCTGGCAGTAATTAAAAAAAAAAAAAAAAATCTACATTAAAACCCTTTGTTGGAATGCTTTACACTTTCCACAGAACAGAAACTAAAATAACCTGTTATACAATTAGTCACAAGTACAGTCCTCGAGTTTTTTGCCCATACGCATGAGTATTGTCTAAAACATGTCTTCTTTGTAGCAGCTAGGCCCTGCCACCACTGTGCTTGGCTGAGTTCACAAATCTGTTGTAACCTGTAGCTTCCCTGTCACTTCTCTGGCTCTCCTCTCCTGCTAAGCTTTGTTTCCTGGCAGTAATTAGAACCTTCTGCCACTGCCATAGCTACTGCTGCTGCTGGAGCCACCATGGCCACCTTGGTTTCGTGGTTTGGCAAAGTATCGGCCTCCACCACCATAGGGGCCGGAACGTCTTCCTCCAAAGTTTCCTCCTTTCATGGGTCCAAAATTTGAAAACTGATTGTTGTAATTACCAAAATCATTGTAGCTTCCGCCACCTCCAAAATTGCTTCCGTCATTACCAAATCCATTATATCCATCCCCACTGCCACCATATCCGCCCCCACCACCACGGCTGCCACAAAGCCACCTCGACCACTGAAGTTTCCTCCACGACCAAAGTTGTCATTCCCCCCAAAACCACCTCCACGACCGCCACCAAAGTTTCCAGAACCACTTTGACCTCTCTGGCTGGATGAAGCACCAGCCATCTCTTGCTTAGACAGGGCTTTTCTCACTTCACAGTTTTGGCCATTCACAGTGTGGTATTTCTGAATGACAATCTTGTCTACGGAGTCAAGGTCATCAAAGGTTACAAAAGCAAAGCCTCTCTTTTTGCCATCTGCCTCGGTCAGTCACGATTTCAATTACTTCAATTTTCCCATACTGTTCAAAATAATCTCTCAGGTGATGTTCTTCAGTGTCTTCTTTAATGCCACCAACAAAAATCTTTTTCACAGTCAAGGGGGCGCCAGGTCTTTGAGAATCTTCTCTTGAGACGGCCCTCTTTGGTTCCACAACTCTTCCGTCCACCCTGTGTGGCCTTGCACTCATGGCCGCATCCGCCTCCTCCACCGTGGCGTATGTGACAAACCCGAAGCCTCTGGAGCGCTTGGTGTTTGGATCCCTCATTACCATACAGTCTGTGAGCGTTCCCCATTGCTCAGAATGGCTCTTCAGACTCTCATCGGTTGTTTCAAAGCTCAATCCTCCGATGAAGAGCTTCCGCAGCTGTTCGGGCTCTTTGGGAGACTCTGATTTAGACATGACGGCAGTGGAGGCAGGGAAGACTTCAATGATGCTTTTTTGGTGGTGTCCACGGGCAGAAAGGCTATATTTTCTTTTTAAAACAAAAGTGGAGTGCCTTAGTAAAGGAAGAATGGAGATAGTATTAATAGATGTTGTGTAGGCAAATAATAATGTTTGGCATACTTAAGTTTACATCTAAATGTAGGGCTGTGGCTTGTGCTTTCTGGCAAGTGATGAGGTTTGAACACTGAGTCTGAGCCAACTACCCTCTGGATCTAATTCCTAACCTGGTCTATCATAAGTATGGGTCTGTCGTTTAACCAGCATGCAACTTCAAAATACTGATTGTTAATATACTAAAGAATGGACAGAGGTGAAAGGAAAGAGGACAAAAAGCATCTCTTTTTGAATGAGATGCTTGAAACAGATCATAACATAAAAAGGACTAGAGAATCAGTAGTTAGAATAAAGAGAATAATAACATTTAATTTTCAAAATAGTAAAAGGACTTATCTAAGTGTGGGTGGTAAGAAGGAGCAGGCATTCATGTTGGCCCAATAATTATTATACCTAATACTAGACTACTTTATTTCAACAGAACCTGCAGAGACTAGGCTCACTGAATAACAACATCTAATTATATCAACAGGGATATCACTATATTTTGCATAATGGGCTAGTCTCAAGCAAGAAATTTTGTGCCATCTTGGGAGTAGCAGTCCCTTTAAGAGGTACAGGCATATTCTTTTTCATAAGAGATATAGAAGCTGCTAAAGCACCAAAAGGGAATGAATTTAAAGTTTTCTGTTTTATTTAAATGACTTAATCATTCAGATTTTCCCAGGGAGAAAAATGTCTCTAAGATAAATGGTGAATTAAATTTTTTTATATGTAATAACTATTTCAACTAACCAGATCTTTTCTAATATATCGTCTCTTTTGAATTAAATTATTCCCACGAAATAATTTTGTACTTTTGGGTGCTTCATGTTGCAACTAGCAAATCTAAATTAAAATAATTTAATTTAGAAACAGTTTACATGACTCTCTTTAGTATCTTTCTTTAGGTTCCTTTCTCTTTTATTTCTACTTTTTCTTTATCATATTCCCTAAGAAGAGCAGTAGTGAGAAATTTGGATCTAGTGGAAACTAGAGAAAATTACTCAGTCTTTCTGAGATTTCATTTTCTTATCTGCTGCTGGGAGACAGGAAGCACCTCCCCTGGTTAGAAGGAATGACTGGAGAAGTAAAATGCATGTATAATATCTAGCAGATCCTGACACATAGTAGGTGCTCAGTAAAAGTTAGATTCTCAATTCCATCTCTCTTCTTTCCCTCCATCTCCATTTCTTTCTTTATTTTCCTTAGGTATGCAAAATGTTAAGCCATTCCTCTCAATTATGTAGACTATCTCTTCTCACATTTCCTTGCCTTTTTGTTTGTTTGTTTGTTTTCACCCAGTTGCACCTTGAACACTATTGTTAAATTCAACCATGACCTGAAGGTTGAATTTGAGAAAGTGATTAAAATTCAAGAATAACCTCACTTGGAGATATGAGAATTAAAACTTTCAAAAACATTAGGCTCCCAGGAACGCACTAAAATCATTCCAGCGAGAAATGACTTGCTGGCAGTCAGTCCAAGGATCCTCAGGAGGATCTTGATTCCCATGGTTATGCTGGCTGGGTCAATGTTATCCATATTCAGGTGCAAACATAAAGAGAGAGTCATTTTCTGCATGGGGGCAGTGCCTATGGCTGTGCTACATGGGGAATGTGAAGTTGCCATTCCCATTGAGATGAGGAATTTTGAGTGTTAGAATTATCTAACATTGTCTCAGCTAGGCTTACAGGGTTTAAAACAGAGCTTTGTAACTCATTTGATCTCAGCAGGACAAGCTCATTGGAAATATAACATCTGTTCACCTAATGCTTGTTTCCTCATGTAAGTCTCATTGTCTGATTGCTTGAAGGAAGTCTTAAAACTTTCAAGCAAGTAAACCCAAAAATGTGCATGTACACAAATATCATGCTAGAATTATATCTATACCTTTCACTATGCTAAAAAATTCTCATTATCTGACAGGATCCATTGCCTTATTATTAAACTTCTTTTCTCTTAACCAGGCAAAACAATTTTCCTTGTGGGCATCTACTTATTCAAGAATTAAATAGCAAGTACCTTTGATGCTGCAGGTGCTATGATAGGCAATAGAATTAAAGTGGTGAGGAAAAGAGACACATTCATTGCCTATCATAAAATATAGATATTAAACAAATGGTGACACAGAGGTCACCATTGTTTTGTCTGTCCAGTGTCCTTCTAGAATGAGACCTTGTCAGACATACATACTTTCCTTCTGATAATAGGCATCATCCCTTGGAGGAGAGGTCATGTCTCTCTGACTGGGCCCATCACATTATTCCTTATTTCTCTAACCACAGAGACGGGTACAGAGTTGGGCATGTGATTCAAACTGGCTCAAAATTATCCTTCTTCTGGATTTTTCCAACTATAAACAATGAAGAAGAGCTCAGAAACTTTTGGCTGCCATGACGCCCACCAGATGAAGGTTCATTTGAAGTAGGAAAAGATAAAATAAAGCACAGACAGAAATAAACTGAATATAAATGGGAGAGTAATGAAATCCTACTAGTTTTATCCTTGCTTACAGAACCCAAAGTCCCTGGAGGTCATCTGGTTTCTAGATGGTCACTTTAGATTCTGGAAAATGCCCAGATATTATGCAATATTCATGCCATGTAATCTCATTTTAGTTATATTTCTGTCACATGTAATGAAAAATATTCTTACCAATGAAAAAATATAAATTCATGCTTACTAAAGGTGGTAATTTTTTTAAAGAAAATATTTGGCCCAGGAGAGTTTAAAATGGAGTATTCTCATCAAAGAGGGCAGGAAAAACTATCCTAAGGAGGGACATTTAAGCTAATATCTCAAGGATGAGTCTGTGTTAACTAGTAAGGGAGGGAGAAGGAAAACAAATGCAAGTCACCCTGTTTGAGTTTCTGAGTGAAGTCCAGCATTGATGAGATGCTGATTTGCAGACTCAAAGGGTCAAGGGTCAAAACACAGAGAGAGTCATGGGACATGTTTTTCATGGTCAGGGTTTTAAACATTAAACAGTCCTTCACATATGTATTTCAGACTTAATTTGTGGATAATTTTGATCAGCTGGCATTGTATTATAAATTCGTTGATAACCAGAACTATATCTTCATAATCATTAGTAATAACCACTCTCCTACATAGCTTACGGGGAAGGTAAGTGACTCTATGACTATGAAATAAATATAGGCAAAATAAAATATGAATTAAAAAAAAATACTGCAGAATGGAGTTTTGCTCCATTTACATAGCTAGCCATAAGAGCTGAAAAGAAAATCTGTGCACCACAAGACTTCATTAGGATAGGTGATTCTACTACTTAGAAAAATGGGTGATTAC
The DNA here is from genome assembly GCA_006410635.1 of Cephalophus harveyi. Lineage (NCBI taxonomy): Eukaryota > Metazoa > Chordata > Mammalia > Artiodactyla > Bovidae > Cephalophus > Cephalophus harveyi. Next base: position 55,644 of record SJYT01057316.1, read on the forward strand.
TTTGCCTGAATTTAGTTTGCAAGCACATTGGTATCTAGGGCATTCCTGAGAGGTTGATAGATCAAAAATTGATAGATCAAAGATAAAAAAAAGAAAAATTTTTTTTTTTATGTTTCAGAAGATGAGAGCACAAAGAGGGAAATCAAGTAATGGGTATCCCTGCTTAAAATACTTGTATATCTTCCAACACTTATATATTTTTCTCTTTAAATTCTAGGGGCCTATGGCCATAGTCATGTACTACAGGGAACAGACATTAGTAATGATTTAGTGGGAATAAATATATCCAGAAAGAAAAATAAGCATTAACCAATAGCATTATGTAAAAATTTAAGGAAAAAAAAAATAAATCCCAGTTCACTTATATTTTATTACCTAGGAAAAATCATCATTGCTTATAAAAACATGGCTTTACATAAAGACTACAGTCATTTAAAAAATAATTTACTGGTACCTTGCAGAAAAAAAGGATTAAAACAAAATTACAGCAATGCCATTTCATTAGAAGGTGTAGCGATGTGCATCATGTTAAGATACAGGAAATCTTGCTCATTCTGGCTCAGCCTGTTTCCATCAGTGGGAAATGACTGACTAGCTCATGCTCAAGATTAGCTGCATGTTAAATTAAGGAACCCCTTCAATTATTACTGTTATCCATATTCCTAACACAGCTTATTAACTGCATATTTCTAGGTTCAACGTCTATATTTAGTACTGTAATCTTCTTTATTAAACGTTTCTTTTAGTAAAGGGAATAAAGTAAATGAACATGTCACTAAACAATAGATATTAGATTTTTTCCAGTCCATTCTCCTAAATTATTTATGAAGTGATTTTTCTTTTTTAAATCACTTAAGGGATGGAAGAATCAGGGAGTTTAGGTTTCCTTAGGGCAAAAAGAAAGGAAAAAAACGGAGCAAAACCTGCTTCTTATATGGAGATGGTTTGCTTCCTTTGAAGTCCTTGCGAATCTTGCTTAGTATTGCTAATTGAGAACTCTCATTAGCATTAGAAAGCTTTAATTAAACGTTTACTCCCTTGTGCTGGGTACCACATCACTTTTGAATTTTGTAGGTCGAGCCCTCTGCGTTACTTGTAGTTGAAGATGCCTAGTCTTCTGCTTGATCCACAAGCCCTTAATCCTCTGGCCCCTGTCTACTTCACCAGTCTCATCCTTACCAACCTCTTCACTGAACATTCTCACCCTGTATCTAATTACTTTCAGATTCCCAAACAGCTCAAGCCTCTTTTCCTCTCAGGGCTTCCTAAACACTGTTATTGGCTTACAACACCTCCTTCCCTCTCTTTTCTTCTTTTTCTTAACTCCTGTTCTCTCTTACAAACTCACAACCAACACAATTTTTTCAGGAAGCCATTATTGACATCACGAGGTTGGGTTAGGTGCTGCCCCTGTATATAATCTCCTGGCATGGTGTGCTTAGCCCTAACATAGACCTTTGTAAGCCCTTTGTACTGTAAGTGAGCATTTTATTAAGTGTTCTAGTGCCTGGTACAGTTCGTATAATAAACATTCACTAAATAATGAATAAATGAATCACAAGTGAAAAACTTATGAACCAGAAAACTGAGTCACTCATTCCTTAATAAAATGGCAAAAATAGTTTAATACTCTAAATAACACTGATATTTTCAAAATATCCTGTCTAGTTATCTCTAAACCAATTATTTGTACTTCTTTTTATTATATTGGTACCTTTAAAAAGTCCTCCCTTTCATAAATCTTTTAAACAAAATTAAATTGACACTAACTTGTATTTAACTCATTTGTATATCTTACCTGCAAAAATCATATTCATTTAACACTCATTAAAAAAAAGAAACAACACATTCATTTTCTCTAAAATATGCAGTCTTAAAATGACACCTTGCCGAAAGCTGATAACTGTCTTGATTATTCTAATCTAGACCAATTGAACAAACAATTCATTTTGGAAAATGGCAGGTGACCTCATAACTTTTCAATTAGTTATCTGTGATTATATATTATTCACAGTAGATTCTACTTATAATTATCGAATTTTGGTTTGCAGGAACTTACTAGTCAGCTAGTCTGGGTAGAACTTATCATTCAAGTTCATCTACTTACTTGCTTCTTCTCTCAAGACTGTTTATATCTTTATAGTTTCACAGCACAGTTTGACACAGTGCCAAGGAGGTAGATGAACCATGTAAGACTACACAGGCATGGGAGAAACCCACAACTCTGTGCTTCTCCCTCCAGCACAATTTAAATGGGTGACTCCATTTAAATTGCTCAAGAGAAGCAGGTGTTGACTCTATTTCCTCATTCTGCTCAACATTCAATAGATTTCATACTCCATTTGATAGGAAAATATCACATTTCTACTTCTTGCTATGGTCTACATTTAATAAATTAGGTTTTGATGGTAGGTACTCAACCATTTTTTCACTGTTTTTCCCATGATGTTTTTGTGTAATTTTTCAGTTCTCTGGGGCCTATTTGCTAATTGAATTGAAGAATTTAGTAAAAACAAAACCAGTTTTAGTTTAACAAAACTAAATACCAGTTTGTGTTTTTGTAAAATATTGGAGAAATGATTATTCAAAAAGAATTATAATTGGAAAGGTAATTAAGAGTAAATAAATATTACTCTTCCATCCTGATTTTACTTTAAATTGTTGAGAGTCAATTTAAGAGTTATTCTTTTGTTTAGAAAAGATGCATGCTTTTGCTAAGGTAATTTCAGGGGTCAAGAGTTGCGAGATGCAATGAGACATGGATTCATAAGTAGTTCAAAAAGATACTTTGATAAAGATCTGTCAAGAAAAATGCATTGGGATATTATAATAAATATGATATAAGTCACTTTTCTCCTAACTGACTTGACTGGAAATAGAAAATGGACACTGATATTATGAAGGCTAGTTATTTACTAAATTATGGAGACTATGGAAAGTCACACAAACTATTAGTTTTCTTGTCTATAAAAATGGAGAGAATAACACCTTGCATGTGGGCTGTATTGATTATAATATATGGAACCCTTAATCAGTGACTAGCACATATTAGGCTTCAAATCATAGTGGTTATTTTTATTGCTAGCATTTTAATGTAGTATTTGTTGAGTGTGTATTACTAGACCAACTGCATTATAATTACCAAGTGATCTTAAGAAAAAATCTTCCTGAGTTACAACCCAGAGACCCCAATTTAGAATATTAGGAAGTTAGACCTAGGACTTTAAGTTTTTAAGAAATATCATTGAAAAATTATTTTTATTTATCCTATTAATTGAGCACTGCTGTATTGAATGAAACAACTCAGTTTTTAATAAGGCGAATAGAGCATATGTGATCACAAAGTTATTGTGGCACCTGAACTTCCTACTTATTCTTATGAGATTATGCCTACCATTTTATATAGCTTCAACATGTTGTGGTTAGTATGATCATTTGTATTCTCATGAATCCATAGTGTAGACTAACCCTTTCTCTGCTTATAATTTGCACCACAGGCACTGAGTAAATCATATTCTAATGAATTATTTTTAAAAACTGTTCTAAGATTCTTGTAATATATTAAACCATATGATGTTAGAGTTAACTTCAAAAGAAAGCAATAAAAAAGCTTTGGTAGTGCTTTAGCTTGCAATTTAAGTGTTTCCAAGGTGTAGCTTTGACCTACATACTCTGTACAACTGACCCAGGTATTATAACTAAAGTATAAACTTCTCAGTGTAATGTCTGCTAATTGCTTAGACTGCTCTTTTCTAGGGTCCAGGAGGCATCAATTTAAAAGAGGTGTTATTTGGAAGAACTAATATATATCTTGTGGCAGTAGAAGTCTCTGCCACCTCATTGGATTGGGGAAACTCAGTTCAGTCCAGTTCAGTTCAGTTCAGTCGCTCAGTCATGTCTGACTCTTTGTGATCCATTGTGAGAATTTCACAGAATTAGCCAACATTCCTGGAGAAGGAAATGGCAATCCACTCCAGTATTCTTGCCTGGAGAATCCCACGGACGGAGAATCCTAGTAGGTTACAGTCCACGGGGTCGCAAAGAGTCAGACACGACTGAGCGACTTCACCTCTTACAGACCCTTTCATAATGAAATCTAGAAAGCAGTTATCCATTAACACATCTGCCCTGGTCCTGAGGAAAACAAACAAACAAACAAACAGTTAACACTAATGAAATTATAAGCATCAATCAGTTATTCCTTTTGGTTTTAATAGCCAAGAAGAAGTGTCCCATCAACCAATTTAATAAGGGGACTCCTCTCTTGTTGGTTTTACTCTTATTATTATTACTTTTCATGTCAGTGATTGTTTGCATCAGCTACCTTCAGCTCCCACTGACTGAACCGTCAGAGGCAACTGCATCTAAAGGTGTTCAGCTGAATGTACAATTAGCTTATTGTCAAAAAACCGCAGTACACAGATCATATGTTAATACAAAGAAATCTGGATGTTTCTCTCCTAATGCCCACCAGGCCTTAAAGGCCAGCATGGAGTTCAGGAAATTTCTAACACCATTCCTTTCTCTCAAATTAACTTCAGCTCTGAAGTATCCAAGGGGACCTAGAGTATTAGTTTTAAAGTATTCTCAGTGAAATAGGGTTTTATGAGGCCGAACAAAGATCAAATTCATTTCAACCTATTTCTAGCCAGGCAGGATGATACAAGAGGTTAAGTATTCTAGGTTTTAGTCACACCAGGATCCTCCTGCTGGTTTTTTGAACAGAAACGTTTTGATCTCAAAGTGATCTTTGAGATTACTTCAAATACCTCAATTAAAGTGACCTTTGTTGAACATTTATAAGTAATACTCCTCATTTTTCAGATAAGTAAAAGTTGAAATCGAAGAGAATAAATTATTTTCCTAAAATCTTACAATTAGAACCCCACAGTCCAGATTCTTATCTTGTACTCCTTATAAATCATGCATTTCTTTAGTAAGACTGTTTTAAGAGATGGAAGTCGTACCTTTGCAATTTGCCTCCACACTGCAGAATATCAGAAAAAACCTCCAGGATTTTTCTCCCATTCTTTCCAGGCTTTGCACAAATTTATTTTTGGATTTCAATGATCTATTAGAAAACACTATGATTGAGATTCTTTGGTAGTTCCTCAGAGCTTAAAAATACCTGTAATTTTCCTGAAATCTTTCTGGACCCAACACTCTTGTGAGATGCAGGAGTTATAAGTGTATATTTTATACTATCATCATCTTAAGAAGCATAATAAATGTCATTCATTAATTAACTACAAATAATAAGTTTAGTAGAATGAAAACAAAAGGCTTAACTCAGTTATGCCATAGGTTCCAACAAGATTTCAAAAAGAATTTTGTGGTGGAATAAAAATATATGACATGGTTCAAGGGCTGTTTGCCTCAATGTATTTTGTACAAGAAACCTGAGAAATCTTATTACATTTACTTCTTAATATAACACATTGTAATCAGAAAATGCATTTTAAAATGCAAGTAAAAACATACAGATATCACTAATTTGCACACACATATGAATTAGCACAATATTAACTAAAAGAAAAATCATGGGTAAAGTGACCTCACAGGTTGAAGTTTAGAAAGATGTTACTGTAAAAAAAGAAAAAAAGAAATAAGTCTGGAACAGTGTAAACAATAAAGGAAGTCTCTGTGCCACTTATTAGGGACTCCTAACCACTTCAAAGATGAAGATGGATAAGAGAAAGAAGGCAAAAAGATCTGTCGAGCAAGAGGGAAGGTACTTCTTTACTTTCACAGCTTTCTCTCAGTTCAGTTCAGTCACTCCGTAGTGTCTGACTGTTTGCAACCCCATGAACCGCAGCACACCAGGCCTCCCTGTCCATCACCAACTCCTGGAGTTCACTCAAACTCCTGTCCATTGAGTCAGTGATGCCATCCAACCATCTCATCCTCTGTCGTCCCCTTCTCCTCCTGCCCTCAAACTTTCCAAGCATCAGGGTCTTTTCAAATGAGTCAGGTGTTCGCATCAGGTGGCCAAAGTATTGGAGTTTCAGCTTCAACATCAGTCCTACCAATGAACACCCAGGACTGATCTCCTTTAGGATGGACTGGTTGGATCTCCTTGCAGTCCAAGGGACTCTCAAGAGTCTTCTCCAACACCACAGTTCAAAAGATCAATTCTTTGGTGCTCAGCTTTCTTTATAGTCCAACTCTCACATCCATACATGACCACTTGAAAAACCATAGCCTTGAGTAGACGGACTTTCGTTGGCAAAGTAATGTCTCTGCTTTTGAATATGCTGTCTAGGTTGGTCACAACTTCCAAGGAGTAAGTGTCTTTTAATTTCATGGCTGCAGTCTCCATCTGCAGTGATTTTGGAAATAAATAAATAAATAAATAAATAAAGTCTGATGCTGTTTTCCCATCTATTTCCCATGAAGTGATGGGACCAGATGCCATGATCTTAGTTTTCTGAATATTGAGCTTTAATCCAACTTTTTCACTCTCCTCTTTTACTTTCATCCAGAGGCTTTTTAGCTCTTCTTCACTATCTGCCATAAAAGTGGTGTCATCTGAATATCTGAGGTTATTGATATTTCTTCTAGCAATCTTGATTCCAGCTTGTGCTTTTTCCAGTCCAGTGTTTCTCATGATGTACTCTGCATATAAATTAAATAAGCAGGGTGACAATATACAGCCTTGACATACTCCTTTTCCTATTTGGAACCAGTCTGTTGTTCCATGTCCAGTTCTAACTGTTGCTTCCTGACCTGCATACAGGTTTCTCTAGAGACAAACATAAATGGCACTCATGGAAATAGGATCAGAATTCTAAAACAGTTCTGGGAACTAAAATGGCAAGCATATGTCCTGTCATGATATTCAATCAAATTAAGTTGTTAATGGCACTTATACTCATTTATCCAAAAAGAGGAGGAGATTCTGCATCCCACATCTCTGTGAAGGTCTGTTTTTCTCTCAGATCTCCAGGGTTGACAATATTAGGCACATAAATCCATCTAGTCAAAGCTATGATTTTCCCACGAGTCATGTATGGATGTGAAAGTTGGACCTTAAAGAAAGCTGAGCACCGAAGAATTGATGCTTTTGAACTGTGGTGTTAGAGAAGACTCTTGAGAGTCCCTTGGACTGCAAGGAGATCCAACCAGTCAATTCTAAAGGAAATCGGTCCTGAATGTCCATTGGAAAGACAGATGCTGAAGCAGAAGCTCCGAGCCTTTGGCTACCTGATGTGAAGAACTGACTCATTGGGAAAGACACTGATGCTGAGAAACATTGAAGGCAGGATGAGAAGGTGATGACAATGAATGAGATGGTTGGATGGCATCACCGACTCAATGGACATGAGTTTGAGTAATCTCTAGGAGTTGGTGATGGACAGGGGAGCCTGGAGTGCTGCAGTCCATGGGGTCGCAAAGAGTCGGACAGGACTGAGCAACTGAACAGACTGATGATTTCATTTCTTCAAGATCTTCCTTCTTTAAAAGAATTTACACAATTGCTTTGAGATTTGGTGAATATTTACTTATTCTTTTTCTATGTGCTTTCTGCCAATCAGAGTATTTAGTTTATTTATTATATGTTTCATGACTGAAAACATAGAGCAGCTAAGTCCTAAGAAATATGAATTCTATGATACTTGTGTGGCATATTAGTGGATATATTCTCTTTCTTGGAGTTAGCATGATGGAGTTAAACTCTTAAAAATAAGCCTCAAAGCTGTAAAGAATTACTTCCCAGAAATTCTTATCCCAAATTGTTGTGTCATGATGTTATTAGAATTTCACTTTGGCAAAAAGCCAGAGTTTTATCATAAAGATTGGCATGCTTTCAGATTGGAAGTCTTTTTTTTTTTTTTTAATACTCCAGCATCTCTGCAGAAGTGCTACCAGCCCCTATGACATTCTAAATTTTCTAAAAGCTCCAATTTTAAAGATGATTGGATATAATTATTTTTTCATATATAATTATCAGACACTTTCAGAGACTGAGAGCTGAAAAAGTCATATCAGTACATAAAATTTTAAAAGAATGTTAAAAGAATTTCTTTTAACATGAAAAAAATATGAATATATAACAAAAATATGAAGAGCACTGAAAATTAGTAAACACATGCCTTTTTACTTAGTACTTAATATATTTCAAAGATACATGATTGTTTAAGCAAAGCATTAACAATGCAGTTTTCAGTTCATAACATATGTAGAAAAAAACCATAACAACAGCACAAAGTCCCAAAGGGTTGAAATGAAAGTAGTGTTTCTAAGTTCTTAAAATATGTGTGATATAATAATACTTGAACATAGACTATCACAAGTTACAGATCTATGCTATAAGCTCTAAAGCATCCACAATAAAATGAAACATATAGATACAGCAATGAGTTAACAAGGGAGACAAAAATTAGGAGACATTGGTAAAAGGTTGCAAGCTTCCACCAATATCAATAAGGCCTGAAAATCTAATATAAAACATGATGACTACAGTTGATAACACTGTACTGTATAACTGAAATATTCTGAGAGTAGACTTTAGATGTCCTCATACCCTGCTGTGTCCCAAAACTAAATATGTTGTGAGGTGATGGATGTGTTAATTAACTAGACAGAGGGGATCCTTTTACAAGGTGTATGTGTATCTACTCACCATGATGTACACTTTAAATATCTTAGAATTTTATATGTCAATTATATCTAAACAAAGCTGAAATAAATAATAAAAAATACTCATTGAGGAAAATAAGGCAGAGAGAGGAAAAAGAAAACAAAAATATAATGATTAGAATCAAAATAGGTGGTATATGTAAATCTAACCATATTAATAATCACATTAAACATAAATAATTTAAACGCCCCATGTAAAAGGCAGAGATTATCAGGAAGGATGAAATAGCAACATCCAACTATATGCTACCTAAGATGAATATATTTTAAATAGAAACACAAAAATTAGTTAAAAGAAAAAAATGGAAGTACAATGCTAACACTAATGAAAAGAAAGTTGGAGTGACTATATTAATATGACAAATTAAATTTCAGATCAAAGATGGTTACCAGAAACAAAAAGATCATTTCATAATGATTAAGGGGGAAATTTATCAAAAGGACATACAATCCTAAATGTTTATGCACAAAAATATTAAAGTAAAGATGTTTAATACATGTAGTGAAATTAATATAATTGCAAGGAGAAATAGATAAAAACACACTTATTGTTGGAAACTGCAACATCTCTCTCACAATTATAAAACAAAGAGGCAGCAAATATGCAAGGAAAAAAGTAGATGTCAACCAACTTGACCTAATTGATATGCATAGATTCTGCCACTGAACAGTAGTAAAATATATATTCTTTCTGAAAATATTTACTGAGGTAGGCTATATTCTGTAAAATATGGGAAAAAATCATAAAAGAAGTGTTACATAAACTAAAAAGATGCAAGAATCCAAGTCATACAAAATATGTTTTCTGAGCACAATGTAATTATATCATAAAGTAATAATAGAAAGTTTTCTGGAAAATTCAAATATTCGCAAATAGCACATTTTTAGATAAACTATGGTTTAAAAAAGAAATCAAAATAGGAATTAAGATGTATTTTGAATGAATGAAAATGAGCCAGAACATATAAAAATCTGTTAATTACCACTAAAGTGATATTTACAGGAAAAGTTTATATTGTAGAAGAAAGGTCTTAAAGCAATGAATTCAACTTCCATATTAATACCAGGAAAAGAGGAGTTAGCGACACCCAAAGGAGTTAGAAGAAAAGGAATAATAAAACTCAGAAGGTAAATCAATAAATAGGAAATAGAAAACAATAAATAAAATTAACAAAAGCTGTTATTTTAAAGGAAATCAACACAATTAATTCATTAACAGTCAAATTAAGCAAAAAAAAAAAAAAAGACAAAAATTACTAACATCCAAATTGCATGCTAAGTTGCTCAGTCATGTCTGACTGTGCAACCCCATGGACTGTAGCCTGCAAGGCTCCTCTGTCCATGGAGTTCTCCAGGAAAGAGTACTGGAGTTGGTTGTCATTTCCTCCTGCAGGGGATCTTCCCCACCTAGGGATCGAACCCACATCTCTCATGGCTACCACCACCTGGGAAGCCCCAACATCCAAACTGAGAGACACTAAATTGTCCATATATATAAGAGGGGGAAATTAGTTAATATCATGGATAATTTAAGTGAATAAATTTAAGATAGAGATGAAACAGACCAATTCTTCAAAATATTAAAATTACTAAAGCTCACTCATGAGAAATTAATAACTTGAGCAAACATGTTTCTATTAAAATATTGAATTTGTAGTTAAAAACCTTCCCCACAGAGAAAAATCCAGACCCAGATTTCTTCATTGGTAAATTTAATCAACATTGAAGGAAAATACAAAACTAATTCTACATAAGAAAAGCAGAATTTAGACACAGAGACAGGTATATACACAGGGAAAATGCCTTGTGAAGATTGAAGTAGATATTGGAGCAATGTATCTTAAAGGCAAAGAATGCCAAGAATTGCTGACAATTGCCAGAAGCTAAGAAGAAGGAAAGAATTCTTTCCTAGAGTCTTTGGAAGAAGCATGGCCCTGCTGATATGATTTCAAATATCTATTCTCCAGACACGTGGGAGAATAAATAGCTCTTTTTTTAAAGGCACCAAGTTAGTGGGAAATTATTACTATAGCTGTAGGAAATCAATATAAATCACAATTAAAATTGCCATATGCATCTTTGTAAAAAATGTCAAGCTGATTTTGAAATTCATGTGAACATTCAAAGATCTAAATTATCAAAAAGAATTCTGGAAATGAAGGACAAATTTTGAGGACAAACACTACCAGATTTAAAGTCTTCATATGGTAGAACCATTTCACTCTTAGAAACAAAGACTTATAAAGAAATGTCCATAGCCCCAAAATGAAATTGACCTCAACGTACTGATGTATATATAGACCAACAGACTTAACAGACTTCTTGCTCAGTTGTGTCCGACTCTTTGCGACCCATGGACTGTAGCCCACCAGGCTCCTCCATCCATGGAATTTTCTAGGCACGATTACTGGAGTGGGTTGCCATTTCCTTTTCCAAGGGGTCTTCCTGATCCAGGGATTGAACCCGGGTCTCCTACACTGCAAGCAGCCACTTTACCCTCTGAGCCACTGGGGAATCCCTTATACACCAACAAGTGAATACACCAATGTATTTTGATGTATCTGTATTATAAATGCTATTCAATCATTAAAAGGAAAAACACTGATTGATGTATGAATCTCAAATTAATTACTGTGAGCAAACAAGTCTGATCCTTCCTCTACTCTGTGAAAAAGAGAAAAGAATTTATATACCATGTGATTCTATTTTTATAAAATTGTAACAAATGCAAACTAATGTGTGGTGACAGAAAGAAGATGAGTGATTGTCTGTTGTCAGGGTAGGATGAGGTTATGAGATGGAGGGAAGGAATAACAAAAGTGCTCGAAGTAACTTTTGAGTTTGATATTCATGTTATTTTTTAGTTTGATTATGGTTTCATGGATACATACAAAGTCAAAACTTATCAACTTTTATATTTTAAATATGAGGAGTTTACTGTATGCCAATCATACCTCAATAAAACTGCTAAAAACAAAAATAACATTCACCAATCTTTTCACAGCATTGTTGCTATCCCGTGCCCTGTGCTAACTGAGACACAGTTTTGGGATGGAATATTTTCTTGTGATGAATGTATACTTTAGGATACCAAAGTCCTTTCCTGATATTTATGCTCTCTCATTCAAAACCCTATCCTCATTCAACTAGGCTATCCACCTTAGTCTGAATCCCAAGAATGATTCTGGTTCAGCATTTGCTATCATTTGATTCCCCATCTTCCCTAGGAAATGAGTTTTTCATTCCTTTAAATCTGTATCTGCAATTACTTGCTGTTATTGCCTAATATCATCTACATCTAAGACCAGACCAAATATAATTACAATGCCAATTTAATAGCATATTGTTAAGGTACCAGACCATTTCTATGCATTTATATCACTTTAAAAATTTTCTGCAATACAGTTGTATATATACACACAACAGTGATTATATATCTATTATTATATAATTTATATACTATATTATGGATGTTAATATTAGTAATATATTAATGATATAATAATATGAATATGAATTTAATGAATTTGACTCAGTCGTGTCTGACTCTTTGCGACCTCATGGACTGTAGCCCACCAGGCTCCTCCGTCCATGGGATTCTCCAGGCAAGAACACTGAAGTGGGTTGCCATTTCCTTCTCCAAGGGATCTTCCCAACCCAGGGATTGAACCCGGGTCTCCAGAATTGCAGGCAGACGCTTTATCCTCTGAGCCACCAGGGAAGGCATATATGAATATAATATATATTAAAACATAAATTATCCATTCTAATGGGGTCAGACAGTTTTATTTCAAAATCTATAAATTAATCTAGATGGGTTCAATGACCTATCATACCTAAAGTTCATAAGACCATGAAGATAAATTTTAATCTATAAATAGAACCCAATTGAAGAATAAGCAATTAATCCACTGAAAGTGAATATTACTGGGCTTCTGTTTTACCATTTGATAAACCTGTGCCCAAAGACATTTACTTCATGTATCTATTCATGTATTCATTCATGCAAGCTTTTATTCATTCATCCTCTCAACAGGTTATTAAACACTTTCCCCAGATCAGGTATGATGTCAGACCAGAGAGATAACATGTTTAAAAAAATGGATATAATTTATATCTACATTATATTAGAATACAGTAAGGGATTTTACTTAATTTAATCATTATTTTATTTATTATCAGTTAAATAATATTTAACTAATATAGTTAAGTGATATGTAAATGTTAATACTTCATTTAACTATTTATTTAACCAAATAGTCTAAAATCATATCTGGGACAGTGCTAATAAGAAGATACATTTCTAAGAATATCTAAAACAGAGATATTTGTCTTAAGAGTTGTCAGGGAAGGATTGCCTCAGTAAGTGCAGCTTGAGTTGAGATCTTAAAAATGGGATTCAGTTAACCAGGCCGAGAAGGAATGCAGGAGATTTTCAGGCAGAGGAAATACTTAGATAGGGCCTGACATGGTCATGGAAGGTAGAGTAATATATGCCCCTTACAGGGCTAATCCTTCTATACTTATTATTTGACCATCTAGAAGCCTCTGTGGCCTTACAGGATGAATAAACATCTAGATCAAAGGAGTCCAGATTCTTGTATGACTTCACAGAGCAAACACTACCTCCTGACCTCTAATCTTGGTCCTTCACAAGATTAGTGTAAATCTGTGCTTTATCAGGCACTGCGTTTTGCAGTTTTTTGCTACAGGAGTCAGCATTAAATGTCCTAATGTGTTGGATTGATTAATCTCGGAAGTTTTTCCACCTGGAAAATTCTGTGATTTAAATTTACCATTTGAATATAAAGATGATGGTGTTCCCTAATGCTTTGTGTGCTTTATTAGCCTTTCAAACAAAATCAATAATACTTTTATCTATTTTATTTATTCCATTTAATAAACAACTCAGAAAATAATAGGTAGTCAATAAATGTTTTCTAATTTATCAACAATTGATCTTTCCTTGGTATAAAGGAGTATTCTTTCTCCACTGCACTATATTGCTTTTCACTTGAAATTTCAGTATTTACTAAAAAAAAAAAAAAAAATTATATCTCACAGTCTTCATGCTTAGAGACTTGGAGTGAATTTTTCCCTACTTTTCTGAGGTTTATAATAACTGAATCTGCAATTAAGATTACTTCCATAAAATACTGAATGATTAATGATTTTAATAATGTTAAATTGCTTTTAGTAGATTGCTAATGACATTAGGATCAGGATATAAACCAAAGCTGCTGGTTATAGTCACTGATGTTGAAAACATGTGGCTTTCAATTGCTCATATTCCAAATAAAATATAAAACTTTCTTAAGCTGGATCATGGAAAAAGCCAGAGAGTTCCAGAAAAATATCTATTTCTGCTTTATTGACTATGCCAAAGCCTTTGACTGTGTGGATCACAATAAACTGTGGAAAATTCTGAAAAAGATGGGAATACCAGACCACCTAACTTGCTTCTTGAGAAATCTGTATGCAGGTCAGGAAGCAACAGTTAGAACTGGACATGGAACAACAGACTGGTTCCAAATAGGAAAAGGAGTAAGTCAAGGCTGTATATTGTCACCCTACTTATTCAACGTATATGCAGAGTACATCATGAGAAATGCTGGACTAGAAGAAGTACAAGCTGGAATCAAGATTGCCGGGAGAAATATCAATAACCTCAGATATGCAGATGACACCACCCTTAGGCAGAAAGTGAAGAGGCGCTAAAAAGCCTCTTGATGAAACTGAAAGAGGACAGCGAAAAAGTTAGCCTAAAGCTCAACATTCAGAAAACGAAGATCATGGCATCCGGTCCCATCACTTTATGGGAAATAGATGGGGAAACAGTGGAAACAATGTCAGACTTTATTTTTTTGGGCTCCAGAATCACTGTAGATGGTGACTGCAGCCATGAAATTAAAAGACACTTACTCCTTGGAAGAAAAGTTATGACCAACCTAGATAGCATATTCAAAAGCAGAGACATTACTTTGCCGACTAAAGTCCGTCTAGTCAAGGTTATGGTTTTTCCTGTGGTCATGTATGGATGTGAGAGTTGATCCGAGTGAACTTCGGGAGATGGTGATGAACAGGGAGGCCTGGCGTGCTGCGATTCATGGGGTCGCAAAGAGTCGGACACGACTGAGGGACTGAACTGAACTGAACTGAACTGAAACCAAATGTTGAGAAAAACATTAGAGAAACTTAGGAAAAACATAATAAATATAGCTATAAATTCAAATTTTAATTACTGTGTCTGAGATGATATAAAAAATTTTGAGATCAATCTGTCTTAATTATATAATGTGCATATATATAGCTACCTATATTTTTAAAACGCACATCTTTCTTTCAGGAAACCCAAAGGATTTTATGACTAATGAAAGAATGAATCCTATTAATTAACTGATTTTTGGTAATACTGTCATTTTCATTAAAAAACAGAACAAGTACAGTTTTTGAAAGATTATTACTCCAGCCACTTAGCAATACTTTGGTTTGGCTCAGAAAACTCATACTAAAAACAATCTTGCCTCCTCTACCTTAAGATTTTAGCTATACAAAATCTTAAGCTAAAAATCACTACTGCTGCCAGAAAAAAAATATTTTCTATGCCTCCCTTCTAGATAAAGATGGCCAAGAGATACAGATCTGGCTAATGAGATATATAATTTGGCATTTTTTGGTGTCTTTCAAGGGGGACTGATTCAGCTGGCATGTCCCTTTTAACTTATGCCCTCCCCCACTTTCCTCACTGGAATACAAACATGATGCCTGGAGGTAAAATAGTCATGTCAAGAGTGGGGGGAGATAAACATATGCTGAATGGTGGAGTAGAAAGTGCCTGGTGATTGATGGCATCATGAAGCCACCATGCCTGTTTCTGACTCTCTTTCTCTGAACTTTTTATTATGTTGAAAAACAAAACACTTCATTCATTTAAGTCACAACTTAATATAATTCTGACTGACTCATCAGTTTTTTAAAGTCATTTGAAATTCTTTAAACAGTATACTTAATGGTGAAAACCATGCCTTCACAAAATTCATATATATATAAATATTAAATCTTGTCATCATTCACAGGTAGGTGGCTCAGATGGTAAAGCGTCTGCCTGCAATATGGGAGACCTGGGTTTGATCCCTGGGTTGGGAAGATCTCCTGGAGAAGGAAACGGCAACCCACTCCAGTACTCTTGCCTGGAGAATCCCATGGACGGAGGAGCCTGGTAGGCTACAGTCCATGGGGTCGCAAAGAGTCGGACACGACTGAGCAACTTCACTTTCACTTTGATGTATAGCTATATGCATATTTCTTAGGTTAGAAATTGTAGTTGTCAATTGAGTGAAACTAGGAACAATAGAACTCAAGCAAAAACATCCTATTTTTATAATCATATTATCACATTTCAGAGAATTTTTTCCCTTGGAAATAGAAGAAAAGTACAGAAAAGAAAGTTGTATACTGGATTGTCTTTCAAGAAAGCAGAAGTAGTAAGTAATAGGATATTGAAAAGACTTGTCAGAAAGTATATAGATATTTAAGACAAGTTTCTTCTTGTCTAAACACACCACAAAAAGGCATGGTAGCTTTGTGTAATTCTGAAACCTCTCTGAGTCTTTATAAATTCAAGCAAAATCAACATTTATTTGGAATCACATTTGTTCAAGACATTGTGTAAGTATTATGCTAGGTACTACATAGAAAATAAAGATAACTGAGTCTCAATCTATTCCATCACACTGCTTATAATCTAAACTGAAAACACGAGATAAAACAAAATGATGTCATTTAATGAGCTAGTTGAGCGTGAATTTCATATAAAATCATTTAAAATCCTACACATAATTTAATATCTAGTAGACTGTTGATAAGTATGTGTACATTAAATAACAAATTGCTCTGGTACAGCACAGTAGGGAGCAATTAGTTTTGCCTGGAAAGTCTCTCTCTCTCTTTAGTTGCTATGTTTTTTCTGACTCTTGAGACCCCATGGACTGTGGCCAGCCAGGCTCCTTTGTCCATGGGATTCTCCAGGCAAGAATACTGGAGAAGGTTGCCAGTTCCCTCTCCAGGGGGTCTTCCCAACCCTGGAGTCCAATCCAGGTCTCCTGCATTGCAGGAAAATTCTTTACTAACTGAGCTATGAAGTGAAACCCCAAGAGAGAGGCAGACATTATGAATATTTAGACATTTGCACTGAGTTTGGATGAGAATGACATTGAAAATCAGATCTTTTTAGGAGAATGGTAGGAAACTGGATGAAGGACATTTTAAACGTGAGCGAAGTGATAAAGTAGTTAAAAAATGATTGGCATAGTCTAAAAATGCTGTGTGTCTCTTGGTGCTAGGAATCAAGATGCATGGGGAGATGAGCATTTAATGATAGTATGTTGCTGTTCAGTTGCTAAGTCATGTGAGACCCTAGACCCCATGGACTTCAGCTCACCAGGCTCCTCTGTCCAGACAAGTGGCCATTTCCTTCTCTAGGGAATAACAGGATGAAGCAGGTTCACATAGAATTATCACTTTTCTGCAAGGAGTTTGGATATTATTCTCAGTGGAAAAACATTCATTTTTTTTTTTTCTAAACTAGAAACATGATTCTGCTTTTGTTTAGAATTATAATCTTGGGCAGTGTGACACAGGTTGGAGAAACTGAAACACAAATGCAGGAAGATTGATCATCTAGGAGACAATTTAAATGATCTACATTGTTGGGACTTAATTGAAGATTCTACCTCCAAAGTAATGAACAAGAGGTAGACATATTAAACAATAAGACTGCTGATCCTAAGCTTTGGTAAACAATTGAATAGGTGGTAAGAGCAGAAGGGTGAATTTGAAGCTAAGACTTAGGCTGAGTTACTGGAAAAATGAGGAAATGAGAATTAATTAACCTAAGAATGAAAACGGAGATAAAAATGTGGAAGGGAAAATACTAACTTTAGTTTTGTCCATGTGTTGTCTGAGGTGTCAGGAGTATAAGTTTATGTAAGTGCTCAGGCTTGCCCTTCATTGCTTGTTTTCATGAATTGTAAATAGGATGGTATCATCAATGATACCTATATTCATGAATTGTAAATAGGGTGGTATCATTAATGATGCCTATATTTTAAGAAGGTGAATTTTCTAATAATAACTATAATGAGTACACTGTAGTCACAATAATAACTTTATTTATGTAATAATTTACAATATATTTTATACTCATTTTCTACTTAATGCTTACAATGATCGTAAGATCACTGGGGCAAGAGTTAATATCCCAGGATTTTAGACGAGTCAAGGAAATGAGAGAATTGAAATCACTTATCTAAGGACAAACCTTAATCACTGAAATCACTGATAAATTCTTCTAACTTACACACAAAGATGAGGCTTTGATGAACATCATAAGACTATACTCCCTTGGATTTTCCCAAGCTAATTGTGGGAAAAGTGCAAGAACAAATTACAGAATCACAAAGTTGTTGAAGACCTTAGGACCTTAATATGTCATCATATGGGGAGGATTATATATAGAAAGACTCAGCAGTGGCCTCAAAATTTCTCTATAGGAGGAAAATTGGATTAGAAAAGGATACTAGGGGGCCTGTGTTTAAGGAACCACACTTTCACTGACATAACATTTTTGGTTGGGATGGTCCCCATTCCACTACATCAATTCAAGACATGTTATTTCTCTAACAATGATCTAAGTCTTTCTTGTTATGTAATGTTAACTCACTATGCCTGAATTAATTCACTCTTTTTTTTCTTATTTTCAGAAGAAATTCTGTCTTGGGTGTATATGTGTGTCTAGAGAAAAATATCACTTTTCAGGTATTTCTAACAAAGTAGTGCATCTATATAGACTTTTAAAATTAATTAAACTATCCCTATTTAAGAGTCAAATTCTTTTCCTCCTTTATTCTTTAAATTAGAAAGAATCAATCTTTGGATTAGTCTGACAATAATAATCTCTAAATGTAACTTGATTCCAGAAGAGACATATAAGTGAATCAGGCTAATAAAATAGGAAGGACTATGCTTACAGTTTGATTGTTATGCCAATGAGTATCTGGAGACTGGGTCACAGTGCCATTTCCGTCTGCTCAAAAAGAAAGAAAATTAATAAGAATTACAAAAAGATATTGAACTGTCTTGCAAACACCAAATATATTCACACTGCCTTCTGGTAATGAAGGGAAAGTTGAATAATCATATGGCCTAATGCTGTAGGCATCCCAAGAATAATACCAAGTTAGACTGTGAAGAAGGCTGAGCGCCGAAGAATTGATGCTTTTGAACTGTGGTGTTGGAGAAGACTCTTGAGAGTCCCTTGGACTGCAAGGAGATCCAACCAGTCCATTCTGAAGGAGATCAACCCTGGGATTTCTTTGGAAGGAAAGGAGAAATAACAATAACCTCAGACATGCAGATGACACTACTTTTATGGCAGAAAGTGAAGAAGAGCTAAAAAGCCTGTTGATGAAAGTGAAAGAGGAGAGCGAAAAAGTTGGCTTAAAGCTCAACATTCATAAAATGAAGATCATGGCATCTGGTCCCATCACTTCATGGGAAATAGATGGGGAAACAATGGAAACAGTGTCAGACTTTATTTTTTGGGGGTCCAGAATCACTGCAGATGGTGACTGCAGCCATGAAATTAAAAGACACTCCTTGGAAGAAAAGTTATGACCAACCTAGATAGTATATTCAAAAGCAGAGACATTATTTTGCCAACAAAAGTCCATTTAGTCAAGGCTATGGTTTTTCGAGTGGTCATGTATGGATGTGAGAGTTGGACTGTGAAGAAAGCTGAGTGCTGAAGAATTGATGCTTTTGAACTGTGGTTATGGAGAAGACTCTTGAGAGTCCCTTGGACTGCAAGGAGATCCAACCAGTCCCTTCTAAAGGAGATCAGTCCTGGATGTTCTTTGGAAGGAATGATGCTGAAGCTGAAATTCCAGTACTTTGGCCACCTCATGCAAAGAGTTGACTAATTGGAAAAGACTCTGATGCTCTGAGGGATTGTGGGCAGGAGAAGAGGGGGACGACAGAGGATGAGATGGCTGGATGGCATCACCGACTCAATGGCCGTGAGTCTGAGTGAACTCTGGGTGTTGGTGATGGACAGGGAGGCCTGGCATGCTGCAATTCATGGGGTCACAACGTGTCGGACATGACTGAGTGACTGAACTGAACTGAAGGACAGACAGGTAAAAATATGGTGAAGGTGCCTGGAACACAATTCTTTTGAATGCTTGTCCAAGGATTTTTTCACTTTATTTTTGGTCTTAGAACAAAGATATAAGCTGAAAATTCACAAACTCGTTTTGGTAATAGTAATAGCAAAGATTATGCAAAGTAATATTTTGGGAAAGTCATTATTTTAGATGTGTGTATAAGTATTATATATAGTATGTGTATATATATGTGTGTGTGTGTGTATACACATGTGTGGAAAGGAGACTCTGATGCTGGGAGGGTTTGGGGGCAGGAGGAGAAGGGGACGACCGAGGATGAGATGGCTGGATGGCATCACGGACTCGATGGATGTGAGTCTGAGTGAACTCCGAGAGATGGTGATGAACAGGGAGGCCTGGCGTGCTGCGATTCATGGGGTCGCAGAGTCGGACACGACTGAGCGACTGAACTGAACTGAACTGATACACACACAGACACACGTAAGCATATGTTTTTTTTTCCCCTACTTCAACTAAAATAATACATTTTAAGACATTGAGTGCGGAAACATAAATGAGAATTAATTTTTCCATTAAGATGGATATTAAGATATTGTTCAATAATGTAAAACAATGCTACTCTTTCCACAAGAGTTCTTTTGCTTTGAAAATGTATCAGTACTTTATAAAAACATGTAATTACTTTGTAAATGTTATTTTAAACGAATTGACAAGTAAATATTTGTACTTTTTGTTTCAATTTCAATCATAGTTAATGTTGATAAATATTTATCCATGAAAGAGAAAGTCCTCAATAATTTGTAAGAATGCAAAGGGGTCTTGAGACCAAATATATATAAGAAATGTTATTACAAAATTTCAGATAATTTATTTGTAGTTTTTGCTTTAAACCTTCATAATACCTCTGCAAAGATTGAGAGCTTGAGCTCATAGACTCTACATGTAAGTCACCTGTCACCCTTACTCAAATAATAGTTCCATAACTGACTAGCTATGAAATCTAAGCAAGCTACTTTACTTCTCAGTGGCTCAGTTTTATCAATACTACAGTGGTAATAAGGTATTTAGCTGAGATACTCTCAAAGAATTCAAGAGTTATGACATGACATTTCAAGAGTTGGGTGGTAGAAATAGTACACTCCAGCTGCAGGCAATAAATGGATGCACTGTCTGCAGAGAAAGAAAAAATTTTAAAAAAATTACTAGAAGTCAGTTTGCTCTTATTATCACCAGGCACCTGCAATTCTAAACAATGTCAGTAATGAAATACTCGTTCTCCAAAATATCTTTTGTTAGATTAAGTTTTAGACAATCACCTGCTCTCCAGGTGGATGGCATCAATTGCCCCACCAGGAGAGAAACCTGGGTAGCTCTTAGATTTGCTAGAGAGCCTTCCAGGCTACTGTCCACAGGGTCACAAAGAGTCAGACATGACTGAATGCATGCACTCACGCACTTCCTAGCTCTAGAACCTCCTTGACATCTGCTGGTTGAGTCTCTGTTTCAGCTGTGTCCCAGTTCAACCTCTCAATTCTACTTCTCTCACTGCTAACAGAAATTGTTCCTGTGAGTACCAGCCAATACATCTCAGTATTCAAAACCGTCTTAGAATCCGTTTCCCAGGGAATCTGATGCAGAGAAGTAGCTAATCCAACATCATACAGATAGTGAATTTCATAACTAGAATTCAGATACCAGCAAGTTTGACTGCAGTGTACCCATAACCACTTAATTACTACCTCATTATATACACACAGTTCCTTGGTATCCCCAATAACTACAACAAAACAATGATCAGTGTTTCAGTGAGGCAGGCAATGCTAGATTTTCTCTTTGACCTGATGTTCAGTCAGGAGCTTAAATCACTAATAATTAGAGGGACAATTATAACCTATGCTTGGAGTCATTGACCAGAAACTACTTTTTGTAGCAACCTTCCTAACCTGCAAAATCTCTGAAACAACCACAAAGAGAGATTGGAAATCTGACTCAGGGAGTAAATGTTGATGTCTCACCTCATCAGCAGAGTGTGCACCTTTCCTTGATGTCTCTGTGTTAGCTGTATTCTGATAGCCAGTTACTGGATTCACACTAATTTCCCTGAAAAGACGAAAGAGTTTGTGCTCTTACAAACCCTGATAGTCTACCAAACCATCAGCTAGCCTTCAAGGAGCATCATGAAGAATGCCTGCTTTATTTCTCTTGATTAAAAGTAATATATTTTCTAATACTTAAATGGAAAATAGTTGGGATTTTACTTTTACTTTGCACAAAACCATAAAGAAGGAAAGCTAATACACATAACCATTCCCTAACAGAGTACTCATTTTATTTTCCTTACAGTGTTTGTTACCACCTGATATTTTCTCAAATTAACTTGCTAACTTGTTTATTTCTTTTCCTGTTCCATTAATGTAAAATGAATGAGCAAGGAACTATTCTATCATTTTTAAGCTACTAGAAGAATGTAGGACAAACAGTTAGTGTTTAACAAATGCTGGTTCAATGAATGAATATCTGGAAAGAAAGGATGATAAAACAGGTTTTGAGAATCTGGTTAAAGTTTGAAGAAATATCTGTATTATTATTTATTTTGTACTTTGAAAATTTAAAAAGTTTTTACTCTCTATCATACACTGTGCTTGGTACTAAATTTGAGGTGGCAAATTAAATGCACAATAACTGTCTTGAGAGACTCACCAGAACACAAACCAGGATATTTTGTAAACCACATTTGCACTGGATTATTAAAAACTTAGTAGAAATGTTAGTGGCTAATATAGCAATACTTTTAGGTAATATCTGATCATGTGACAAATAAGAATCAACATTTAGTAGATGAAAGCAATGTGTTAGTCACTGTGTTAAGATTTCTAAAACACATTATTAAATTCTAATCCTGAAATATACTCTGTGCCAGAAAGTATTCGTATCCCCATTTTTCTAAATGAATTCCTCACATAGTAAGTCTCTGACACAAAATTAGAATCCTGGAAGGGATTCTAACTCTAAAACCCATTAAAATTTCTAGCTACCTTCAACCTGGAGAAGGAATTTCAACCTTCAAGAAGAGATAAATTGAATAACTCAGTTTTTGAGAAAGTCATTCAGATAAATATGTTAGTAACCATTTAATCATATTTCAATAGTAAAAACATCCTATTATTTTTTATACCACAATTTTTGTGAAGCCTTTATTAGTGACAAGTACTATGAAATAATTATTGCTCTCAGATGGCTTGGGTATTTCTTCAGGTTCTAAGTTTTATTGAACAGATATTACTTTAATATAGTGTGAAATAAACAGATACTCCACAAAGGAATTTATACAAATGGGCAATAAGCAGTGAAAATGTACTCAACATCATTAGTCAATGGGGAAATATAAATTAAAGTCACAATGAGATACCACTGAACACAGACCAGAATGGTGAAATTAAAAAGAGAAAAAAATATCAGGGATTTTTCTAAGCTGAGGACAATGGTCTGTATCTTGAGAGGTATTTTTGTTATACCAGTCTGATGAACTTGTCAAAACTCATCAGGTGGTATACTTAGAATCTGTACATTTCAATACAGGCAATTCTACACGAAAAAAGTAAGCATATATTCAATTCTCATTATTGATATATATATATTGCATACTTAGTGGTGAAGTGCATACAACTTACTTTTGAATAGTATCAAAGAATAATAAAATGAATTGATGGATGATAGAGGGATAGATACTTGGATAGATACATACACTGTTCAATTTTTTCAATGTTTCTATATGTTTAAATATTTTCATAACAAAATATTAGAAAAAAAGGACTTTCTTATGTCTTCTAATATAAAAATTCCTAAATAAACTATATCGTAGAGTCTTCCTGACTTTCCTAGGCAGAATGTATCCCATCTTCTGTACAACTAAGAGACATAAGGGATTAGGATAAGAAACAGATTATCTGGATCCTTCTCTCATTATATATTTATTGTTTAAATATTTTGCCTAAATTATGAATTGATTTTGTACAAATTTTTATAAGTTAATTATTGTGGTGGCTTTTCAAGGGCAGGACTTATCTGCATTCATTATTATATCTCTTTCCAATATTCAGTTCACTGTTCTGCATATGACTGATACTCAAAATTATCTCTTAAACAGAATTGAATTTTGGTTATCATCATCTACATTTACTCCCTATATTTCATTCTCTTTTCTTCACATATATGTTCTTCAATTTGGGCTTCCTAATCATTGGAAAAGACTCTGATGCTGGGAGGGATTGGGGGCAGGAGGAGAAGGGGACGACCGAGGATGAGATGGCTGGATGGCATCACTGACTCAATGGATGTGAGTCTGAGTGAACTCCGGGAGTTGGTGATAGACAGGGAGGCGTGGCGTGCTGCGATTCATGGCGTTGCAAAGAGTCAGACACGACTGAGTGACTGAACTGAACTGAATCATCCATGACCCTTTCTGAAAATGGGGGAATATGGATCAGGAGGTTTTGATTAAAATAATAATTTTAATTACTAGTAAAGGGTGAAGGGGATTAAAATGTAAAAACTTCCAGGAAAGTAAATATTAAACATGCTGAGAGAGTAAATATTAAAAGTTTTCAAAACAAGGATAAAAATTTGTAACTATGTATAAAGATTGACGTTAACAAGACTTATTCCAATCATTTCACAATTTTGGTCAACTAATTTTTACTGATTGTAAAATGAACTTGTATCTGAACCTTTGATGTAAACCTAAGTCAATAAAAAAGTTACATCAACAGGGGGTATGTAAGGTTCACAGTTAGGAAGATTTGTATTGGTAAGGAAAATAAGCTTAACATACATTTAAAAAGGTGAGACTGTGGCGGCTGAGAGTGCCAGGCTGTGACGGCACAGGTGCAGCTAAGAGGAGCTACCCTACCTCCGAGGTCAGGGGCAGTGGCTGGGAAGAGCTACCTCCCAACCTAGGCCAGGGTCGGCGGCCAGGAGGAGCTACCCCATGCCCAAGGTCAGGGGTGGTGGCCGAGAGGAGCAACCCCATGTCCAAGGAGCAGTGGCTGCACAGGCGCAGGTGGGCCAAGAGGAGCTACACCACGTTCAAGGTCAGGAGTGGGGGTGGTGAGGACATATCAGTCGTCCAAGGTAAAGAGCAATGTCTGCACTTTGCTGGAGCAGCCGTGAAGAGACACCCTACCTCCAAGGTAAGAGAAACCCAAGTAAGAGAATAGGTGTTGCAAAAGGGCATCAGAGGGCAGACACACTGAAACCATAATCACAGAAAACTAGTCAGTCTAATCACACTAGGACCACAGCCTTGTCTAACTCAATGAAACTAAGATATGCCCTTGGGGCCACCCAAGACGGGCAGGTCATGGTGGAGAGGTCTGTCAGAATGTGGTCCACTGGAGAAGAGAATGGCAAACCACTTCAGTATTCTTGCCTTGAGAACCCCATGAACAGTATGAAAAGGCAAAATGATAGGATACCAAAAGAGGAACTCCCCAGGTCAGTAGGTGCCCAATATGCTACTAGAGATCAGTGGAGAAATAACTCCAGAAAGAATGAAGGGATGGAGCCAAAGCAAAAACAATACCCAGCTGTGTATGTGACTGATGATAAAAGCAAGGTCCAATGCTATAAAGAGCAATATTGCATAGGAGCTTGAATGTTAGGTCCATGAACCAAGGCAAATTGGAAGTGGTCAAACAGGAGATGGCAAGAATGAACGTTGATATTCTAGGAATCAGTGAACTAAAATGGACTGGAAGGGGTGAATTTATCTCAGATGACCATTATATCTACTACTGTGGGCAGGAATCCCTTAGAATAAATGGAGTAGCCATCATGGTCAACAAAAGAGTCCAAAATGCAGTACTTGGATGCAATTTCAAAAACGAGAGAATGATCTCTGTTCATTTCCAAGGCAAACCATTCACTATCACAGTAATCCAAGTCTATGCCCCAACCAGTAATGCTGAAGAAGCTGAAGTTGAAGGGTTATATGAAGACCTACAAGACCTATTAGAACTAACACCCAAAAAGATGTCCTTTTCATTCTAGGGGACTGGAATGCAAAAGTAGGAAGTCAAGAAACACCTGGAGTAACAGGCAAATTTGGCCTTGGAATGCGGAATGAAGCAGGGCAAAGACTAACAGTGTTTTGCCAAGAAAATTCACTGGTCATAGCAAACACCCTCTTCCAACAAC
This sequence comes from Cephalophus harveyi, assembly GCA_006410635.1. NCBI lineage: Eukaryota > Metazoa > Chordata > Mammalia > Artiodactyla > Bovidae > Cephalophus > Cephalophus harveyi. Next base: position 81,662 of record SJYT01057316.1, read on the forward strand.
ACAAGAGAAGATGCTACACATGGACATCACCAGATGGTCAACACTGAAATCAGGTTGATTATGTTCTTTGCATCCAAAATTGGAGAAGCTCTATACAGTTAAAAGAAACAAGACCAGGAGCTGACTGTGGCTCAGATCATGAACTTCTTATTGCCAAATTCAGACTTAAATTAAAGAAAGTAGGGAAAACCACTAGGCCATTCAGGTATGACCTAAATCAAATCCCTTATGATTATGCAGTGGAAGTGAGGAATAGATTTAAGGGCCTAGATCTGATAGAGTGCCTGATGAACTATGGGCGGAGGTTTGTAATATTGTACAGGAGACAGGGAACAAGACCATCCCCATGGAAAATAAATGCAAAAAAGCAAAATGGCTGTCTGAGGAGGCCTTAAAAATAGCTGTGAAAAGAAGAGAAGTAAAAAGCAAAAGAGAAAAGGAAAGATATAAGCATCTGAATGCAGAGATCCAAAGAATAGCAAGAAGAGATAAGAAAGCCTTCCTCAGCGATCAGGGCAAAGAAATAAAGGAAAACCCAGAATGGGGAAGACTAGAGATTTCTTTAAGAAAATTAGAGATACCAAGAGAATATTTCACGCAAAGATGGGCTCGATAAAGGACAGAAATGGTATGGACCTAACAGAAGCAGAAGATATTAAGAAGAGGTGGCGAGAATACACAGAAGAACTGTACAAAAAAGATCTTCACGATCAATATAATCAGGATGGTGAGATCACTCACCTAGAGCCAGACATCCTGAACTGTGAAGTCAAGTGGGCCTTAGAAAGCATCACTACAAACAAAGCTAGTGGAGGTGATGGAATTCCAGTTGAGCTATTTCAAATCCTAAAAGACGATGCTCTGAAAATGCTGCAATCAATATGCCAGCAAATTTGGAAAACTCAGCAGTGGCCACAGGACTGGAAAAGGTCAGTTTTCATTTCAATCCCAAAGAAAGGCAATGCCAAAGAATGTTCAAACTACTACACAATCGCACTCATTTCACACTCTAGTAAAGTAATGCTCAAAATTCTCCAAGCCAGGCTTGTACAGTACATGAACCGTGCATTTCCAGATGTTCAAGCTGGATTTAGAAATGGCAGAGAAAACAGAGATCAAATTGCCAACATCTGTTGGATCATCAAGAATGCAAGAGACAAACGTATATTTATGCTTTATTGACTATGCTAAAGCCTTTGATAGTGTGGATCACAACAGACCGTGGACAATTCTACAAGAGATGAGAATACCAGACCATCTTACCTGCCTCCTGAGATATCTGTATGTGGGTCAAGAAGCAACAGTTAGAACTGGACATGGAGTAGTAGACTTGCTCCAAATAGGGAAAGGTGTATGTCAAGGCTGTATATTGTCACCCTGCTTATTTAATTTATATTCAGAGTGCATCACGAGAAAAGCTGGTTGGATGAAGCACAAGCTGGAATCAAGATTGCGGGGGAGAAATATCAATAACCTCAGATATGCAGATAACACAACCCTTATGGTGGAAAGTGAAGAAGAACTAAAGAGTCTCTTGATGAAAGTGAAAGAGGAGAATGAAAAAGCTGGCTTAAAACTCGACATTCAGAAAGTTAAGATCATGGCATCCATTCCCATTACCTCATGGCAAATAGATGGGGAAACAATGGAAACAGTGACAGACTTTATTTTTTGGGCTCCAAAAATTAGTGCAGATTGTTACTGAAGCCATGATTAAAAGATGTTTGCTCCTTCGAAGAAAAGCCATGGCCAACCTAGATAGCATATTGAAAAGCAGAGACATTATTTTACCAACAAATGTCCAATTAGCCAAATTGGTTTTTCCAATAGTCATGTATGTATGTGAGAGTTGGACCATAAAGAAAGCTGAGTGCTGAAGAATTGATGCTTTTGAACTGTAGTGTTGGAGAAGACTATTGAGAGTCCCTTGGACAGCAAGGAGATCCAACCAGTCAATGCTAAAGGAAATCAATCCTGAATATTCATTGGAAGGACTGTTGCTTAAATTCCAATAGTTTGGCTACCTGATGTGAAGAACTGACTCATTGGAAAAGACCCCAAAGCTGGGAAAGATTGAAAGCAGGAAGAGAAGGGCATGACAGAATATGAAATGGTTGCATGGCATCACCGACTCGATGGACATGAGTTTGAGCAAGTTCCAGGAGTTGATGATGGACAGGGAAGCCTGGCTTGCTGCAGTCCCTGGGGTTGCACAGTGTTGGACATGATTGAGTGACTGAACTGTGATTAGGAGGACACATATTCATCTAGGTATATATATATATATATATATATTCTCCATTTCCTGAAAGCAGTATAATTCTGTTCAATAAGTCAGAGTTATTCAAATCCTTCTTGTCCTTGTTTTCATTAATGAAATAACAAGATAGACTATTTTTAGGCTAATGATTTTAAAAGTCAGCTATGTGCTATCAACAACTAAATTTTAATATAAAAATGATATGCCACAAAACGAATACATTGACCAATAGAATAGAATAGAATAGAATTTGGAGATTTGGAGCCCAGAAATAAACCCATATGTATATAAGCAACTAATATTAACAAAGGATTCAATAATACTCAGCAGGAAGATGATAGTTTCTTCAATAAATTTTGCTTGGAAAACTACATACTCTCAACCAAAAGAATGAATGTGGCCCCCAACTTACTCTACTTACAAATATTATCTTGTACTATGTAAAGATTTCCATGTAAGATCTGTTACCATGATACTCTAAAAATAAAACAAAGTTCCTTTGAACTGGTCTTGGTAATTTTTTGAATTTGACACCAAAACATAAGTGACAGAAGCAAAAATCAAGTGGGACTACACCAAACTAAAAAGCTTCTGCACAGCAAAGAAAACAACTGACAAAAAAAAAAAAAAGTGGAATTGGAAAAGAATGATTGCAAACCATCAATCTGATGAGTTAATATCCAAAAATACATAAGGAACTCATACAGTTCTACTGAAAAAGAAACCTGATACAAAAAATGGGCAGAGGACTTAGATATTTTTCCAAAAAGGAAATACAAATGGTCAGGAAGTATGTGAGAATGTCACTATCACTAGTCATCAGAGAAATACATATCAAAACCTCAGTGAGATATCACCTGTCACCTGCTAGAACAGCTGTCATCAAAAAGACAAGAGATAAATGCTGGCAAGGATATCAAGAAAAGAGAACACTGGTGCACTGTTGGTGGAGATTTAAATTAGAATAGTCACTGTAGAAAACAGTGTGAGCATTCCTCAAAAAAGTTAAAAATAGAACTATCATATGGTCCAACAACCTCACTTCTAGGTATACATCTAAAGGAAATGAAATCACTATCTCAAAAAAATGTCTGCACTCTCAAGTTAGCTGCAGCATTCACAATAGCCAAGACCTTGAAACAAATATCCATCAGATATAGGTAACGGCATATCTGTCTATCTAGGGAGAGAGAGAGAGAAACACTGCATGATCTCACTTGCATGTGGAATACAAAAGCCCTGAACTCGGAAACATGGGAGAGAATGGTGGTTGCAGGCGCTGAGGAGGGGTAGACAAAATGGAGGACATATTTGTCAGGGGATACAAACTTTCAGTTATAAGATGAATAAGTTCTGTGGATCTAATTTATGGCATGATGACAGTGGTTAACAATACCATATTGTATAGTTGAAAATTGCTGAGAGTAGAGTTTTAATATTCTCTCTATAAAAATAACAATGGTAATTATGTGAGGTGAAGGTTGTGTTAACTAACCTTACTGTGGTAAATAATTTAATTACATATGTCTCAAGTCCTTACACTGTACACCTTAAACTTACACACTACTGCATGTCAATTAAATCTCACTAAGACTTCCCAGCTGGTGCATTGGTCAAGAATCTGCCTGGGTCAGGAAGATCGCCTGGAAAAGGAAATGGCGATACACTCCAATGGTCTCATCTGAAAAATCCCATGGACAGGGGAGCCTGGAGAGCTGCAATCCATGGGGTCACAGAGTTGACACGACTTAGTGACTAAGCCATGAACAGTGGCTGTGTGGTGCTGTGGCAACTGGTGGCTGTGTGGCACTGGAGCAGCGAGCAGCCAAGAGGTCCTGACCACGTCTGCCTTCTCTTGACCACGTTTAAGGTCAGGAGCAGTGGCCGTGGGGAGATACCACACGTCCAAGGTCAGAGTAACCCCAGTAAGAGGGAAGGCGCTGAGAGAGGGAATCAGGGGGCAGACAGACTGAAACCACTATTACAGAAAACTAACCAATCTAATCACATGGACCACAGCCTTGTCTAATTCAATGAAACTATGAGCCATGCCATGTAGGGCCATCCAAGACAGATGGGTCATGGTGGAGAGTTTGGACAAAATGTGGTCTACTGGAGAAGGGAATGGCAAACCACTTCAGTATTCTTGCCTTGAGAACCCCATGAACAGTATGAAAAGGCAAAAAGATAGGACACTGAAAGATGAACTCCCTAGGTCAGTAGGTGCCCAATATGCTACTGGAGATCAGTGGAGAAATAACTCCAGAAAGAATGAAGAGATGGAGTCAAAGCAAAAACAACATGCAGTTGTGGATGAAACTGGTGATAGAAGCAAAGTCCGATGATGTAAGAGCAATATTGCATAGGAACCTGGAATGTTAGGTCCCTGAATGAAGGCAAACTGGAGTGGTCAAATAGAAAATGGCAAGAGTGAACACTGACATTTTAGGAATCAGCAAACTAAAGTGGACAGGAATGGGTGAATTTAACTCAGATGACCATTATATCTACTACTGTGGGCAAGAATCCCTTAGAAGAAATGGAGTAGCCATCATGGTCAACAAAAGAGTCCAAAATGGAGTACTTGGATGCAGTCTCAAAAACGACAGAATGATCTGTTTGTTTCCAAGGCAAACCAGTAATGCTTAATATCACAGTAATCCAAGTCTATGCTCCAACCAGGAAAGCTGAAGAAGCTGAAATTGAACGATTCTATGAAGAACTACAAGACCTTTTAGAACTAATGCCCCCAAAAATGTCCTTCTCATCATAGGGGCCTGGAATGCAAAAGTAGGAAATCAGGAAAAACCTGAAGGAACAGGCAAATTTGGCCTTGGTGTACAAAATGAAGCAGGGCAAAGGCTAATAGAGTTTTTCCAAGAGAATGCACTGGTTAGAGCAAACATCCTCTTTGAAAAACACAAGAGAAGACTCTGCACATGGATATCACCACATGGTCAATACAGAAATCAGATTGATTATATTCTTTGCAGCCAAAGATGGAGAAGCTCTACAGTCAGCAAAAACAAGACTGGGAGCTGACTGTGGCTCAGATCATGAACTCCTTATTGCCAAATTCAGATTGAATTGAAGTAAGTAGGGAAAACCACTAAAGCATTCAGGTATGACCTAAATCAAATCCCTTATCATTATACGTGAATGTGAATGTGAATGTGAAGTCGCTCAGTCATGTCTGACTCTTTGCGACCCCATGGACTGTAGCCTACCAGGCTACTCTGTCCATGGGATTTTCCAGGCAATAGTACTGGAGTGGATTGCCATTTCCTTTTCCAGGGGATCTTCCCTACCCAGGGATCGAACCTGGGTCTCCCTCATTGTAGACAGACGCTTAATCGTCTGAGCCACCAAGTGAAAAATAGACTCAAGGGATTAGATCTGATATAGTGCTTTATGAGCTATGGACAGAGGTTCATGACATTGTACAGGAGACATGGGTCAAGACAATCCCCAGGGAAAAGAAAAGCAAAAAGGCAAAATGGTTATCTGAGGAGGCATTACAAATAGCTGAGAAAAGAAGAGAAGCAAAAAGCAAAGGAGAAAGGGAAAGATAAACCCATTTGAATGCCAAGTTGCAAAGAATAGCAGGAGAGATAAGAAAGCCTTCCTCAGTGATCAATGCAAATAAATAGAGGAAAACAATAGAATGGGAAAGATTTCTTCAGAAAACTAGAAATACCAAGGGAAAATTTAATGCAAAGACAGGCTCAATAAAGGACAAAAATGATATGGACCTAACAGAAGATATTAAGAAGAGGTGGCAAGAGTATACAGAACAACTGTACAAAAAAGATCTTATGATCCAGGTAAATCATGATGGTGTGACCACTCACCTAGAGCCAGACATCCTGGAATGTGAAGTCAAGTGGGCCATAGGAAGCATCACCACGAACAAAGCTAGTGGAGGTGATGGAATTCCAGTTGAGCTATTTCAAATCCTGAAACATGATACTGTAAAAGTGCTGCACTCAACATGCCAGCAAATTTGGAAAACTCAGCAGTGGCCACAGGACTGGAGAAGGTCAGTTTTCATTCCAATCCCAAAGAAAGGCAATGCCAAAGAATGCTCCAACTATCACACAATTGTGCATATCCGTCGGACATGACTGCACGACTTCACTTTCACTTCTTACTTTTGTGCGTTGGAGAAGGAAATGGCAATCCACTCCAGTGTTCTTACCTGGAGAATCCCAGGGACGGGGGAGCCTGATGGGCTGCCGTCTATGGGGTCGCAGAGTCAGACACGATTGAAGTGACTTAACAGCAGCAGCAGCAGCACACTAGTAAAGCTAGTAAAGTAAAGCTAGCTTTAGTAAATATTAATAAATACTTGCTTCAGTAAATAGTAAATAGTTCAGTTCAGTTCAGTTCAGTCGCTCAGTCGTGTCCGACTCTTTGCGATCCCATGAATTGCAGCACGCCAGGCCTCCCTGTCCATCACCAACTCCCGGAGTTCACTCAGATTCACGTCCATCGAGTCAGTGATGCCATCCAGCCATCTCATCCTCTGTCGTCCCCTTCTCCTCCTGCCCCCAATCCCTCCCAGCATCAGAGTCTTTTCCAATGAGTCAGCTCTTCTCATGAGGTGGCCAAAGTACTGGAGTTTCAGCTTTAGCATCATTCCTTCCAAAGAAATCCTAGGGTTGGTCTCCTTCAGAATGGACTGGTTGGATCTCCTTGCAGTCCAAGGGACTCTCAAGAGTCTTCTCCAACACCACAGTTCAAAAGCATCAATTCTTTGGCTTTCAGCCTTCTTCACAGTCCAACTCTCACATCCATACATGACTACTGGAAAAACCATAGCCTTGACTAGACGGAACTTAGTTGGCAAAGTAATGTCTCTGCTTTTAAATATACTATCTAGGTTGGTCATAACTTTTCTTCCAAGGAGTACGTGTCTTTTAATTTCATGGCTACAATCACCATCTGCAGTAATTTTGGAGCCCCCCAAAATAAAGTCTGACACTTTCCACTGTTTCCCCATCTATTTCCCATGAAGTGATGGGACCGGATGCCATGATCTTCGTTTTCTGAATGTTGAGCTTTAAGGCAACTTTTTCACTCTCCTCTTTTGCTTTCATCAAGAGGTTTTTGAGTTCCTTTTCACTTTCTGCCATAAGGGTGGTGTCATCTGCATATCTGAGGTTATTGATATTTTCCCCGATAATCTTGATTCCAGCTTGTGCTTCTTCCAGTCCAGCGTTTCTCATGATGTACTCTGCATAGAAGTTAAATAAGCAGGGTGACAATATATAGCCTTGACATACTCCTTTTCCTATTTGGAACCAGTCTGTCATTCCACGTCCAGTTCTAACTGTTGCTTCCTGACCTGCATACAGATTTCTCAAGAGGCAGGTCAGGTTATCTGGTATTCCCATCTCTCTCAGAATCTTCCACAGTTTACTAGTAAATAGTACTACTATTTAGTAAATAGTAAATACTAACTTTAGTAAATCTAGTAAAGTAATACCCAAAATTCTCCAATCCAGGCTTCAACAATACATGAACTGTGAACTTTCAGATGTTTAGCTGATTTTAGAAAAGGCACAGGAACCAGAGATTAAACTGCCAACATCTGCTGGATCATCAGAAAAGCAAGAGAGTTCCAGAAAAACATGCATTTCTGCTTTATTGACTATGCTGAAGCCTTTGACTGTGTGGATCACAATAAACTGTGGAAAATGGTTCAAGAGAATGGAATAGCTGACCACCTGACCTGCCTCTTGAGAAACTTGTATGCAGGTCAGGAAGCAACAGTTAGAACAGGACATGGATCAACAGACTGTTTCCAAATAGAGAAAGTAATATGTCAAGGCTGTATATTGTTACCCTGCTTATTTAACTTATATGCAGAGTACATTATGAGAAACGCTGGGCTGGAAGAAGCACAGCTGGAATCAAGATTGCTGGGAGAAATATCAATAACCTCAGATATGCAGATGACACCACCGTTATGGTGGAAAGTGAAGAACTGAAGAGCCTCTTGATGAAAGGGTAAGAGGAGAGTGAAAATGTTGGCCTAAAGCTCAACATTCAGAAAACTAAGATCATGTCATCTGGTCCCATCACTTCATGGTAAATAGATGGGGAAGCAGTGAAAACAGTAACAGACTTTATTTTGGGGGGCTCCAAAATCACTGCAGATGGTGATTGCAGCCATGGAATTAAAAGAGGTTTACTCCTTGGAAGGAAAGTTATGACCAACCTAGACAGCATATTAAAAAATACAGACATTACTTTGTCAACAAAGATCTGTCTAGTCAAGGCTATGATTTTTCTAGTAGTCATGTATGGATGTGAGAGTTGGGCTATAAAGAAAGCTGAGTACAGTAGAACTGATGCTTTTGAACTGTGGTGTTGGAGAAGACTCTTGAGAGTCCCTTGGACTGCAAGGAGATCCAACCAGCCCATTCTAAAGGAGATTGGTCCTAAGTGTTCACTGGAAGGACTGATGTTGAAGCTGAAACTCCAATACTTTGGCCACCTTAAGCAAAGAGCTGACTCATTTGAAAAGACCCTGCTGCTGGGAAAGATTGAAGGCAGGAGGATAAGGGGACAACAGAGGATGAGATGGTTAGATGTCATCACCGACTCAATGGACATGAGTTTGAGTAAACTGCAGGAGTTTGTGATGGACAGGGAGGCCTCACGTCCTGCAAGTCCATGGGGTCACAAGAGTTGGACACGACTGAGTGATTGATGTGACTTTAACTGAACTGAGTGACTGAGCACATATCTCAATAAAGCCAGAAACAATAAAAATAAAGGGTACACTAGTGGAAAAAAAGTCATTAGTGCCAGACTTTTCCAGAAAGTTCAAAAATAAATATCTACCTGCCTGTTTGATGTGTTCACTTGAACAGGCATCTCAAAATTAGCATGTCTTCTAACTCCTGATACCTTTACCATTGGAGAAGACTCTTGAGAGTCCCTTGGACTGCAAGGAGATCCAACCAGCCCATTCTAAAGGAGATTGGTCCTAAGTGTTCACTGGAAGGACTGATGTTGAAGCTGAAACTCCAATACTTTGGCCACCTTAAGCAAAGAGCTGACTCATTTGAAAAGACCCTGCTGCTGGGAAAGATTGAAGGCAGGAGGAGAAGGGGACAACAGAGGATGAGATGGTTAGATGTCATCACCGACTCAATGGACATGAGTTTGAGTAAACTGCAGGAGTTTGTGATGGACAGGGAGGCCTCACGTCCTGCAAGTCCATGGGGTCACAAGAGTTGGACACGACTGAGTGATTGATGTGACTTTAACTGAACTGAGTGACTGAGCACATATCTCAATAAAGCCAGAAACAATAAAAATAAAGGGTACACTAGTGGAAAAAAAGTCACTAGTGCCAGACTTTTCCAGAAAGTTCAAAAATAAATATCTACCTGCCTGTTTGATGTGTTCACTTGAACAGGCATCTCAAAATTAGCATGTCTTCTAACTCCTGATACCTTTACCTCGCAACCTGTTTTACTTTCAGCAGTCCTATCTCCTTAATTTGCACAATCTCCCAACCAGTTGGTCAGGTTCAATATAATCTTACAATTGACTTTAAAAAAAAAAAAAAAATCTGGAATCCAGTCAGTCCATCTGTAGTATCCTGTTTGCTCCGTATTCAAAATATCCTATATTCTAAATTTATGCATCTCGCCCTTCTCTACTACCACTCTGGTATAAGCTGCTCGCACTTCACACCTAGTCTCTTTAGACTACGGTCACTGCATCTCCTTATTCCTACGTATATACTGTTTCAGTCTCTTCTCCAATAGCAGTTTGAATATATTTAAAAATATCAGAGAGTGTGATATCACTGCTAAAACTCTCCAATAGTTTCCCATTTCACTCAGAATAAAATCTGTCTTAGAGAATCTGACTAATATCAACTAAGGCCCCTCCCCTACTTCATTTCTTCAATCTCTCTTTCCCATTCACTGGGTCCCAACCACATTGTGATGTTCTTGGAACATGTTCAGTACACTCTCAGATCATTCATTGTCTGCATATATTCTTCCCTTTGCCTGAAACTTTTCTCCTACCTATTAATATATGAACACCAGACTCAATCTTCTCCTTCAAAACTCAGTTCAAATGTCAATGCCAAAGAGAACTCTTGCCTACTACAAAACAATACCCTTCTCATTTTCAATCTCCTTAACTTATTTTAGTTATCTTCATAACACTTATTATTAATGACATATTTAATATTTGTTTGTTTAATATTCATCTCACTCAGCATAATATAAATCAAATTCTATGAGGGGAGGGACATATGTTTTATTTACTGCAATAACTCCATGCCTAGTAAAATCCCTGACTCACAGTAGATGAAAAACAAATATTTGCTGAGTGAATGAATAAATGGTTGGTCAATTCGAGTTTCTTATGTCCATCACAACATTGAAATGTGGCTTGCTGAAGTGGTGGTGTGATTCTGTTTAATGATAATGATAATAATAATATTAAAAACCTTGAAAACTTATAGTTCATAATCTCCACTATTCAGGCTTTATTTTCCTGTAGTTTTAAAATTATCTAACCATGAAGCATTAAAATGATTTGTGAAAACAAATCCTTAAGATCAATTGATTTATTCACTTTACTCCATACATTTTCCCTAGAAAGGTTACATAAAGATTAATTAGTGAAAGCAATCTGAACGGAGGGAATCAGGAACTATTACGGGCTGCTTTTTAGTTTATATATCACTAAAGTAAGCATGTAACTTCAAGTATTAATAAATTCTATGGTTTTGCTAGTAAATTAATTTTTAATTGTCATAATATTGCATATCTTTTAATTTTCTAATGCTTTGTGAGCATTAGTAATTTTTAGTGGGGCCATTAGCTGTCAATATAATAATTCTTTTGAACTGGATGGAAAAAATATTTAAAGTTCCTTTCTGTATAAGAATATAAAGCCACAGAATATCCACACACTTTGTAATTTGATTTATAAGCTTAAGTGATGTATCCCTTGAAAAGCAATACCGTGAAAGGGGTGGTAAGAACAAAATACACACACAAAAGCCTATACCTTGAGTTCATGCACAATTGTTATAATATGTAAAAGCACAGAGATTGAGTGAGATAATGCAGCAAGATAGATGGGAGATTAAAAAAGTGTCATCACTCACTCATGATTTTATTCCTTTTTCTCAAGAGGCAGAGAGAACAATATCATTTCTTTATTTTCAGTTCAGTAAAACAAACTCTGAATGATGTCACCATGGACAAAAGTGATTTCATGGATATCATTATAAAATGTGTTGAAGACTATCTCAAGGGAATAGAAAGACAGGAAGACTGTTTTATTGAATCACATAAGATGAATATAAATATTCTACACAGGCATATTCCCATATAAGATAGAGAATCTAATTTGGGATTTGCAGCTCTTTCATCAAAGCATCAGGTTTGTGATGTTGGGAAGTCATTTACTTCGAAGGTGTGACAAATCACAGCCCCAGGTTTTTAGACAATCAGAAATGGGCTTTGCTTACGTCCATTTTCTCATTTTACATTTAAATCTTATTGAATAAATGTCCAAGAAGTTTAAAAGATTGTGATATGATCTTATATAACTTATTTGACAAGGGACTGACTAATAAAATAATCTTTAATAGAGCTATAATTTCTTATGGCATTTTATTGGCAATTATTGGAATCTAATAAATGTTTTACAGCTCAACAAATTCTTTGGGGAAATTCATGTAACACATGAAAAAAATATGTACTGAAAAGAAAAAAAAAGGTGCAGAAGCAATACAGTCTCAAATTAGAGCATATATATTTTCTAAAGAAACAGTTTCATTTTGTTTATTTTTATTTAAGAGAAACAGTTTTATTTTTAGAGATCTAAAACCACAATTAAAATAATCTGAATTAACTCTTCCAAAAATCTGATCCTAAATATGTACAGGTAGTATAAAAAATGAAAAGACAAAAGTCTTGTCTCATAACAAGAAATGTTCTGAAGTGGTCTATCATTATTAATTAACTTAAAATTCACTGTCAAAACATTAGTCACATGTTTGCTATTAATGTCGGCCTAATCAGCGCTTTCATGTGGAAATCTCAGATTTCTGCCTGATATTGTATTTCAAGACAATGCTTCAAGAAAGGGGTGATTCAGGAGGGGAGAGTGGTTAATAAGACATGTCTAATCATTCTATAATTACCATTTAAAATAAATGACACTCAAACAAAAAGTGTGAGAAAAAATAGATTAAAATAGAGCTATTGTTCACACTAGATATTTTTTTCCTCTGTTTCAAAATTAATCCATAGCAGATAGGCAAGTACTCAATTAATTGGATAAATGAAACAATTACATAAATTCTTAGAAAGCAATCTAAGACATAGTGGCCAAATGATTAATCTACATGTGCCTTGTGAAGAACAGACATAAGAGTAAAAAAAAAAAAAAAATTACAGCACTGTTCACCTTCTCTCATTTTTTCCTGTTCATCCTTTTATCTTTTTCCCATATCTTTAAAAGTATATTTAAGTAAGTGTGATTGCTTTTAAATATTTTAATATTATACCAGTTTGACAGATATAGATACAGAATGGTTAAATGGAAAGAGTATGATACTTTAAGTTGTGAGATTCAGGTCTTGATTATCTGATATGAGAAAAGTTCTCTTATTCTTTTCTTAAAATTCATTTATTAAAATTGTTGCTCATTTTAAATCATGACTGCACCACTTTTTAGGCATGTGCTTTGGAATATATGTTTTCTAGTCTCAGATTCTTCATTTGTGAAATATAGACAATGACATGTATTGTAGTTAGATAATATATGTAGAAATGTCCATTCAACATAATGCCAGAAGAATGGAAAGCACAATTGTAATAATACAGAGAATTATACATTTTAAAGGGAAAATTCAAGGAATTAATGGAAGCAGAAAACAGAAAAACTTTGATAACTTCAAATCACTTAGTTAATTTTTAAAGGGGCTATACATCCTTTTTGTATCAGGAAACATGTATGGAAACTCAGAAAAAAATGTCTTTAAAAAGCATCATTCAACTATTTATAATTGAGTGTCTGTAATTGACTAATATAGCTCCAGGAGATGAAAAATATTTCCTATTCTATAACATCAGGCTGGCCAAAATCATTAATGGTGCTTTATTGGCATTGTTTGAATGTTTCATTGCTTCATCAGATAGTTTTGCATGAGTAATTGTAGGTCACTACTTGTAAAATGGATGCATTTGCACAGAACACATTAGTCAACAATCATTCGTGCTTTGAGAAATAGTGAAACAGATGGAAACAGCAATGGTACAAGTGACTGACTTTTGCCTCAGCAGTCTGGGTGGATGCTCAATGAAGAAAATTAGTTTATTGTGGTGATGATTTATTTTAGCTTCCAAGTGCTGTCTCTAAGAAGCAGTTCAAGGAATAAGACATTCTGAAATGTCTCTAGACTTTTCTCTCCCTAAAATATGCAATAGCAAAATGATGTCTTTAGTATTACGTGCTAAAAACTAAATATCTTCATACGCTATTTCCCACCGGCATTTGGTTTTCAATGACTTCAAGGGTGTAGGTTGCAATTTCTGTCTAATGCTGCTAGTTTATAAGATGACTTTGGGAAACATCACTGCTATATTTCTTATTTACTCTTTAATTTGAGGTTACTGCAGATTCATCCCCAAGGCTAGCCTGAACAATTATTATTATTATTTTAAAAAATTTCTTCAAGTTTAAGAATAATAGCACCAGGTCTGGAAAAGCATATTGTCACCATGAGTTACTATCTTACTTTACATGGAAATTAATTGGAGGAAGACAAGACCTATTCTAGTTTGACATAATCCTTGCTACTGGGCAGAGTGAGATGGGGAAGCAGTGTATATAATTCTCTCAGATGTATTTACTTCTTCACATCAGTGCTGGCTTTAAGAGAAAAATAAAAGTTATCCCCGATGGCTCAGCAGGAAAAGAATCCACCTAAAATACAGGAGATATAGAAGATGTGGGTGGGTTCAACCCCTGGGTCAAAAAGATCCCATGGAAGATTAAATGGCAAGCCACTTCAGTATTTGTGCTTGAAAAATCTCATGAACAGAGGAGCCTGGTGGACTACAGTCCAAAGCGTTGCAAAGAGTTTTACATATGTCTGAACAATGAAGCACATATAAAAATCAGGGGGAAGTTCACAGCAAAAAATGGCAAAGTAGTAACCTCTAGAAGAGAAGAAATCAGAGTGATGACACAAAGTATTTAAAACTGATGATAAGAAAGATACATTTTATGTTCACAAAAGATGAAGCAATTCTAAAGTCAGCAAACATTTTTAATAATTAGGGGACCATTGCTTCACTTTCACTTTTCACTTTCATTCATTGGAGAATGAAATGGCAACCCACTCCAGTGTTCTTGCCTAGAGAATCCCAGGGACTGGGGAGCCTGGTGGGCTGCTGTCTATGGAGTCGCACAGAGTTGGACATGACTGAAGTGACTTAGCAGCAGCAGCAGTGATTTTTTTTAACTTTAAGAACGATTGCTTTCTCTCAAGTATGGTATCAACTTTGTAGCACCTCTGTCAAAAAAACAAGTTGGAAGTAGTGATTTCAGAATCAATATCCAAGTGTACAGGGGAATACACCAGATGGACCTTGGTCCTTTCCAATTCCATAATTCTATGGTGATAGGAAATCCCAAATTCCAATCTTGTCTTGGCATATTTGGTTGGTTTCTGACAGAAAAACAGCTGGTGTTTGTGGTTGTGTAATGAAACTTCAATCACCAATTGGGCTAACTGTACTAAAATATGAAGAAAAGCATTCTGGTTTGGTAATTTTCATTTAACCAGTTCTCCTAATTTTTATACACTCCAGTTTGGATTGCATAATTGAGCTTTTGTTTTACCCCCCAGTCATTCAGTACCAACATCAACAAAATCTGGAACTCCATGAATGAACTGGAGCACATGCACACAGAATCACATTTTGGCAAAGTGAAATAGAGCAGGTAGTAGGTAGTATCCAGCACATATTAGTCTATTATAATGTGGAGAAGGTCTCTAAGATCAAACGGAAGAGTCTAATCTAACACTTAAGTAAAACATCAAGAGCAAAGTCTATTGGTAAAGCTAACTAGCTGAACTCCAGTCCTGCAACTCAATATATGGTCAGACTGTCAAAAAATAGCAGGAGTTTAACTATGAACCTGAAATTTCACTGTCTGATCTTGAAGTAAGTGAGAAAAGCAAGCCAGGAATTTAGATATACTAAGATCAAAGTAACAGGTGGGACACAAAGAATGAGACTTATGTACAAACAATTTTCAAATCTAGTTTTCAAAATTGGACTATAATGTCTGCAATGATACCCATATAAAGAAAGTGAAAACCCTTTTTTTCAATAGGATACTGTTAGGACAGGAGAGGAGAAGGAAATGGCAACCCATTCCAATATTCTTTCCTAGAGAATCCCTTGGACAGGGGAGCTTGGTGGGCTGCTGTCCATAGGGTAGCACAGAGTTGGACACGACTGAAGTGACTTAGCATGCCTGCATGCATTGGAGAAGGAAATGGCAACCCACTCCAGTATTCTTGCCTGGAGAATCCCAGGGACAGAAGAGCCTGTTGGGCTGCTGTCTATGGGGTCACACAGAGTCAGACACGACTAAAGTGACTTAGCAGCAGCAGAAGCAGGACAGGAAAAGAGTGTTAATGCAGATTCCTTAAATTGTTCTTTCTTTTTTTTCTTTGTGACTTTTTTAGTGGCCCCAGAAATTGGAACTGGCTTAAACCACAGGAAGCTCAGCTGAGAGGAAAATTTTGAACCATGAAGCATTGAATAAAAACCATGGAGAGAAACAAAGTTACCTCAGGCACACTCAGATTGGCATAAAGTGAAGTTACTGGAATGTTACTGGATAAGGTGAAGATGAGGAACTTAAAGCCAGAGTAACAAGTTAAATTATGACTCCAGACTCAGCTAGTGCTGCCAAAGGTAAGAAATATGCAGCAATTGTGTGCAGCAGGATAAGCATAGTAGAGGACTAATTTGTTCAGCTGTTGTTCCAGCTTATTACCCATTTTTGGCAGATAGAAATGGTCAATTGCTTCAGAAGTGGCCTCCGATGCTAGTCTAGGAGTATTTCTGAGCTATTTTTCTCTGAAATATTTCATCAGCGTGAATATGAGCCCTAAGACCAGAGATTTGAGATTAAAAACAAAAACTAAATTCTGCTTCCTGTGCCTTTATGTTTAATGATTATTTTTGAACCATTAAATTTCACAGGTGGAATTCAGTAAAGTCAGTTAAAAATCCATTACAGTCATATGCACCAAGAACAAAAAAAAAGAAACATTCCCATTAAAACTAGTCTATGGTACCATAGAGTAATAATTTTTCATCCCATTTTAGTAGGATTAGCTAGTAAAATAATGTTTTATTTCAAGTAACAAAGATCTGATACTGTCATTTTTTCCCAGTGGAAACAGAAAAAAAATCTTATTACAAATAAATCTCCTATAAAAATATTTTCTTTCTAATTTCATTTATTTTTATAATATAGT
>SJYT01057316.1:99712-125449 GCA_006410635.1 Cephalophus harveyi
GGGAACAATTGAAAGTACACTGTCATTGTTTTATCAGAGTCTTGTTATAAAATTAGGGAAAGTATTTTTCAAGGCAGATGTAAGATGACAAAGTTGAGCATAATATGAAAACTTTGACATTCTACTCTTTAGTAAGACTTCCTTTCATTATCCTACTCCTACACATTTAAAATATATTTTTTATGTCCTTTACAGTAAAGAGCAGCTTTAATTATTTCGAAATCTGAAGGTGAGTAGTTAAGACAAACATATAGAAAACAATAACATACAAAATAAAAGGGAGACTTTGGCTTTCTCAAATGGCACACACTGTTTCTGAAAGATCTGACATTCTTCCAATAGAATTTCCAGTAACAAGGGATTTTCCTGGTATATCTATATATTTAATTAAATAGGGAAGCTTACTCTAAACAAACACAGATGTTTATGGTTCTGCTTGACTAACAACATTTTCTTTGCCAAACATTATTGTTTGGAGAGTCATTAAAGGTTTGACTAAAAACAACTCTACATTAAAAGAAGAGAGTTACAATTTAGTTTGAAGTAATTAAATCACTTGATAGCAAGTGAGGCTGAACTGCAGCAACAGATGATTTTTTCCAAAGCTGCTATAAAACTCGTAAGTGATCTTGGATATCAGCCTGTTTTACAGATAAGTCAAGTAGCCCTTTGCATACACATTTATTCACCTTTAGAGAAGCAACACAATTCAGTGTTAGATAGAAAATACCCTACAAGAAAATAGACTTTTGACCCAGTGAGCTTGGAAAGCACTCAAATAAACAAATTTAAGCAGGTTTTCTTATTTCAGCAAAATTCTAAGAGTACTTACTATGCAGTCATGGCTTGTGGGTAAACCAGAGATGAACGTTTCCCAAAATTGACTACTAAACTTCTCCCCCTCCCCACTTAACATTTCATTGAATTGGTTAATTTGCCGGATTCACTTCCGGATATGTTGCTCTGAAGCGTTATTCAGGTAGTAAATCTAGTCTACCTCTGACATTTTGGAATTGATCAACCTCATCCCTCACTTCTTCAGACACAAATTGGCTCATAAAAGAAATTATCTGAAATGTCTGCCTTCTAGGCAGACTCTTCTCTGTGTTTCTACTTTCCTCTTTAGTTTGAGCTTGCTCCCCTAGTTCTGAGTTTAGGACTTCGTGAACCTGACATAACACCAGAATAGCCAGATAAGTGGAGACACCTTTTTTCCTCTCACCCCACCAACAGCTCTCTAAAATAATTTGGTCTGCACAATCACTCATCTTCTTACCTTCCCCAGTACTCTAAGATAAAGTATTACTTTTGTGAGCTCAGTTTGAGTTTTTATAACACAGAGTATTATTGACCAATTATTGATCAGTTCAAAAGAATTGATAGAGGCAGAGGAAAGATAGTGAGAAACAGATTAATAATAATAATAAATACCACAATCATACTGCAGACTTTTCTGAAACAGCTACAGTTTATCAAGAAGATGGTAGTAAATGAATCAGAAAGAAAAATAACAGAAGTAGGAAAGTTTGTCCAATTATATAACAAGAAAAAGAAATCATAAAGAGAGACAGGAGGAAAGGAGTCAGAAAAGTCTTGCTGGCTGAAGAAGTAGGGGACATTGCAGTATGTAAGAATAGGCTTGAGGAAAGCCTTTGGAATCACTACAGGGATGGAAGATAATTTTGAGTGAGAGTAAAGGAAATTCTGAAGAGGATCTAATTGATTCTGATTCAAATCTCCTTTAATTATCTAGGTAAAAACTGGGATGTCCTGTTAATTACTTTTAACTATTGGGCTAGTTTCCATGAAGGAATATAAGTTATACAAGGACACTGAGGCATTTTGAGTTAAATTTAGATCATATTAGCTTCTTTCACTGGCAAACCTTCTGGACTTCTGGCTCAGCTTTTTGATTTTTAGTTTCTCATCAGTTCTTTTCTCTGCTCACTAACTTGGTTTTGACAGTACTAACTGTCTTGAATGAGAAATTTCTGTACCATTCCTAAGCTCAGTCATTCCAAAAGAGACCGTCCCTTAGCTCTGAGTTCTTTCTTCCCATCACCTTTCTTATCCATAGTCAGTGGGACAGGGCACTTTGTTAATAACCTTCCAGTATCTTCTTATTTGTTAATCTGTGTCTTCTCTGTGCCACAGTGTTTTTAGACCAAACAAATTAAAAGTGAAATGGTTATTTATATCAGAGACTCAAGATGTCCACACCTCAGCTGAGACTAGGAAAAGTGAAATTCTCACAGTTCTATTTATGAACAAAAATAGTTTGGTAGAGCCTAAGAAGGGAGAAGAAGAAAAAAATGGAAAAATAGGGTTCAGAAACTGTGAGAGCCTGGATGTGCTTCAGACTAAAGTGTGGAAGTGAGGCTATCTGTGTGTGAATAGTGAGGACTTTGCCCTGCTAGTCAACAGAATGGAAGAAGCCATGAACTAGGCAGAAGGCAGAGTAAGGACACATATGTACTTTCCCTTCATGCAATTAAGGCTTGGAAGATTCCATGTCCACATCTTACTGGGCTGAACATCTGTACCATCTATGGAAAAGTCTCAATCACACTGCAGCCAGACAAAGTTCAGATATCATATTTCAAAACATAAAAATGTACACTTACATTGCTGTAATTTTCTCCCCTCTTAATTTTCCCCGAGCTAAGAAAGTTATTCTGTCTTTAACACTGTGCCAAATATTTTCATTCATTTATGTGTTAGCTGGGCTTCCCTTGAGGCTTGAAGTGAAGTCGCTCAGTCGGGTCCAACTCTTAGCGACCCCGTGGACTGTAGCCCACCATGCTTCTCCGTCCATGGGATTCTCCAGGCAAGAATACTGGAGTGGGTTGCCATTCTCTTCTCCAGGGGATCTTCCCAACCTAGGGATCAAACCCAGGTCTCCTGCATTGCAGGCAGATGTTTTAACCTCTGAAAAATCCGCCTGCAGTACAGGAGACCTGGGTTTGATCCCTGGGTTGGGAAGGTCCCCTGGAGAAGGGAATAGCTACCCATTCCAGTATTCTGGCCTGGAGAAGTCCATGGACTGTATAGTCCTTGGGGTCACAAAGAGTCGGACATGACTGAGCAACTTTCACTTTCACTTTCATGTATTATCTGACCATGACATGTCTCTCTCTGTGCAACAATGCCTCTCTCCTCTAGGTACCCTGTGACTTGGCCGCATGCCCCAGTGATTTATCATATTTTTTATACCTTGCTCCAGCTTGGTTGGCAAAAGAACACATAACAGGGTCTCCTATTTACATATACATCCTTGTCCTTTTGTGTTATTTTCTATGAAGGTCTCCTGTTTAACCACTTTGCTTCCTTTAAGAAGAGGAATAATTTACAAATAAAGACATTATGAAGAAGGGACTTCCTTGGTGATCCAGTGGCTGAGATTCCACATTCCCAATGCAGGGAGCACCAGTCAGGGAACTAGAGCCAACATGCCACAGCTAAGAATTTGCATGCTGCAACTAAGACCCAGTGTAGCCAAATAAATAAATATTAAAAAAGAAAGACATTATAAAGGGATTCATGTTTAGGGTTGCTTTCTGCATATCAGTTCAGTTCAGTCACTCAGTCATGTCCAACTCTTTGTGACCCCATGAACTGCAGCACGCCAGGCCTCCCTGTCCATCACCAACTCCTGGAGTTCACCCAAACTCATGTCCATCGAGTTGGTGATGCCATCCAGTCATCTCATCCTCTGTCATCCCCTTCTCATCCTGCCCCCAATCCCTCCCAGCATCAGAGGCTTTTCCAATGAGTCAGCTCTTCGCATAAGGCGGCCAAAGTATTGGAGTTTCAGCTTTAATGTCATTCCTTCCAAACAATACCCAGGACTGCCTCCTTTAGAATGGACTGGTTGGATCTCCTTGCAGCCCAAGGGACTCTCAAGAGTCTTCTCCAACACCATAGTTCAAAAGCATCAATTATTTGGTTCTCAGCTTTCTTCACAGTCCAACTCTCACATCCATACATGACCACTGGAAAAATCATAGCCTTGACTAGATGGACCTTTGTTGGCAAAATAATGTCTCTGCTTTTTAATAAGCTATCTGCATATAGGATCATATATAATAATACATTTCTCCTTTGTTTTTCAAGTACATTTTGCACTAAACTTTAACCTTTTTGAATGTTAATCTGTGCAAATCTTATGACAATTAGTTCATTGTTTTTATTATTTATATTTTTCCATAAATTTCCTTCTTTTTAATTATTTTTTCCTACATAGATAGCAATAATTGAGTCTCATAATGATGTTAGATATCATCTTAAAGAGAACCATCATGCTTAATTGTCTTTGAAATAGTATTGATTTTTCAGTATACTATTTCACTGAAATCCTCATTTAATTTTTCTATCAATCTGTCATATGATTTATGTTTCATATTACCTTGATTCATAAATAGGCATATTTATAATTTTTCTTAGAATAGACTTATTTAGTGCTTTTGTATCTTATGATTTATATAAAATTTCTATAAAATTTATTCATCATCATGCATTTTTTATATTTGACTATTAAGGGAATGGTTCATGTCATTTCTTAGAGGTTTCTCTTGGCCAAAATGGCAACAAGTATTTGGTTAGAATTTGAAACAAATGCAATGCTCAACACATGGGATATCTTTATTTCTTACTGAATCTGGCTAGCACATCACAAGGTGTACTGGAAAACTTGAAGTCATTTGAGGCTTTCTGCCAGCAAAACTGGAATATATGGAAATAGTAGATGGTAGTGAGAATTTTTTTTCAGCTTCAAATATTTAGGAAGTTCATGGGTTTATTAAAAGTGTACATAGTGAATAGATAGCTAAAAGAATATAAATTTTTATGTATTTGTGTGATATAGCTTTCTCTATTAAGATATAGGCAACAAACTATCTTATGCATTTTTCTAACTAACATGGAAATAGTACAGTAGAAACTCAAGACAGTTACAGACCTTGATTCATAAATAGGCATATTTATAATTTTTCTTAGAATAGACTTATTTAGTGCTTTTGTATCTTATGATTTATATAAAATTTCTATAAAATTTATTCATCATCATGCATTTTTTATATTTGACTATTAAGGGAATGGTTCATGTCATTTCTTAGAGGTTTCTCTTGGCCAAAATGGCAACAAGTATTTGGTTAGAATTTGAAACAAATGCAATGCTCAACACATGGGATATCTTTATTTCTTACTGAATCTGGCTAGCACATCACAAGGTGTACTGGAAAACTTGAAGTCATTTGAGGCTTTCTGCCAGCAAAACTGGAATATATGGAAATAGTAGATGGTAGTGAGAATTTTTTTTCAGCTTCAAATATTTAGGAAGTTCATGGGTTTATTAAAAGTGTACATAGTGAATAGATAGCTAAAAGAATATAAATTTTTATGTATTTGTGTGATATAGCTTTCTCTATTAAGATATAGGCAACAAACTATCTTATGCATTTTTCTAACTAACATGGAAATAGTACAGTAGAAACTCAAGACAGTTTTATAAGAAAATTAATTAATGAATGAGTGAGTGACAGTCACTCAGTCATGTCCAACTCTTTGTGACCCCATGGACTGGAGCCCACCAGGCTCCTCTGTCCATGGAATTCTCCAGGCAAGAATACTGGAGTGGGTAGCCATTGGTGAATAGACTCCATCAATTTTGGAAGAAGTAGTAAGGACCTGCTATTTTTTGGCTTCTAATATCTATTCTTCATTCTTCTGTTAACTCTTTCTAGGTTTCTTCTAGAAACCACCCTCACTCCCAAATTCAGCTCCCATGCCTAAATTGAAACTTTTATCTGTTTCAAAGATAAATCCTGAGACCTATATGTAAGTCAATTAACGCATCAATCCATGAATGCATTGAGTTCATGTCCCAATGATTGAATGGATTTTCTTAGGGACATCTTCAGAATGATACTCCTGTTTTTGAGCAAGGACTGAAACTCAGTAAACACTGGGTCAGGAGAAGATGTCATCATTCTGTGACCATATATGAGGCCATTCCATTGAAACTGAGGATGGAAATGCATAGACAAGGGCAGAATTATGAAATGGGAAAAATCTAGTTCCTTGATGATGCAATTAAAACCTCTGCCTCAGGCTTTGGAGCCAGCCCTATTTTGAGACCTATTAGCCTAGCAAGGCAAAAAAATAGATTCTATATTTGCTTCAGTAGAGACTTTACATCTTTTGCACTTGAAGCTTCTTTAATTAAGAAGACAATATCACTAAAGCTCTACTGTCAGAATAAAAAAAAAAAAGTTTTTGCTCTTTCATTCTATCCAAGAATAGAACAAGATTCTATATCTCAACTGTTAAGGCAGTGGCTTTCAAACTATACCCAAGCTGTGACTTCATCTAAGTGCTCCTGGGGAAGAAGAAGAGGATAGAGACACAAAGTTCTAGAACATTACACTGAATCAACAAGAGACACCCTACATCTCTCCTGAGCTTTTGCAGGAAGAATTCTGAGGCTAAGAAAAACTTGATAGCTACTGGTTAAAACTGTGTTTTAATGCCTTTAAAGCAGACAGCAGTAGAACTGATGGACATATGTATTGTTCCGTTTTAAAAAACCCAAACATAACACTATAGAACCATGTTTATTTTATAATCTTCTACCTTAATAAAAAACGGCATTATTCAATTTATTATATAAAAATGGTAACTTTTTTTATGTTTGACATCTTTTAATTTTCATCATTTAGTGTTTTACTTCTCGTCCCTCAGTCACTGAAAACTAAGTCCCTGCTATTCTTTTCATAATTTTAATATGCATGATAAAGTACATTTTTTAATACTTTGTTAAATAAGTCAAATCCAGCATTTGTATTTATTCAGTGAGACCTTTCCTTAATAAAATAATAGATTTAATTTCTCAAAATTTCATAAAAATTTCAACTTCAGTTGAAGATTATGTTCAGTAAGAAAGTATCAATTTGCTGCTGTCCTTCAATAATGCAGCTGTTAGGAAAATGTATACAAATGAGATAAAGCATTTTTAAAAAGTGTTGCCCAGTGCTAGGCACAAACACCTTCTCAGTATTAGTCATCACCATAACTACTATCATCTTATCCTTAAAAAATCTTTAAAATTGTTTCTAAATATATATTCTAGAAATATATAAATGTTAATTAAAATGGATTTCCATATTATTTTTCAGCTAAATTTTTATTTGGAAAATAGATTTACTGAAAAGTTGCCAATAGAATATAGAGGGTTCCTATATATCCTTCAACAAGTACTGCCAATTAAGATAAATGATCTAAATAATGTTTCTGCTAATATTTAAAACCTATAAATCTAATCACTATTTTTTATAAAACAAATTATGTTTAGACACCTCTGATTTGCACAAGTAAATCAATTTTGAGTTGCACAACAGCCTAAAGCAAAACAACAATAAAGTAAAAGGCTGATATATCCTAAAATAGCATTAAAATGAACTAGACCTTGTAATGGAGAAGGCAATGGCACCCCATTCCAGTACCCTTGCCTGGAAAATCCCATGAATGGAGGAGCCTGGTGGGCTGCAGTCCATGGGGTCGCTGAGGGTCGGACATGACTGAGCATCTTCACTTTCACTTTTCACTTTCAGGCACTGGAGAAGGAAATGGCAACCCACTCCAGTGTTCTTGCCTGGAGAATCCCAGGGACGGGGGAGCCTGGTGGGCTGCCGTCACTGAAGTGACTTAGCAGCAGCAGCAGCAGACCTTGTAAATCTGAATAATCACAAATTAAAACTGGTGGATTATCTAAAGATAGAATTTTTAAACAGATGTGTTATTTAATAATAGCTTACATAGGTTTAGAGTTAATTATTTACTTTATAACTACAAGAAGAAAAGGGAAGAAGAAACCATCTTACATCATAGAGCATGAATCTTGAATAAACCTAAAATGTTTTAACCCAGTTTTTAATATTCTGGAACATATTGTCAAGGGACATTGCCAAATCTATTTTTATGGATTTTTTTCCTTTAATAAGGTTTATGCTTTCTTGGAGATACAAAATGCATCAGGGCCAGAAATTAGAAATAGATTCAAAGCTTTCTTTGACTTCCTAGTTACTTTTAAACTCTGCAGTTGCTTCCATTGGTCCAAATACACAGAGATGAATGATCACCCCTAAAACCTCAAAGTATTACTAAGTTCATTCTCATTATTTGGTGCAAGTACCTTCTAACACAATGATTATATATCACATATAGATTTGATTCACTTTCAAAAATTTATTTGTTAATAGTAAGCACAGCAACAATTGTCTGAACATCTGTCCATGAAGAATTGACTTGAAATGACTAACACATTTCACAAACAGCAGCAAAAACTCTTTGATTCTAATGTTTTTCACACCCCATGGACTTGGGCCAAATGAAAGTTCTCTATATATCTCTCACAGGTTATGATGTCCAGACACTTTGCTCCATCTTAAAAACAGGTTTAGTTTTGCCCTTTCATCAGTTCTTGGGATATTTATACATTACTAAGTTGGCTGGCATATAATATTTATGGCAACAAATGCTATCAAGGAATAAAAGCTATTAGGTTGAAAGAGAATCATTGAAAGAATGCAATTAAATTTCCCTCTGGTCCCTGCAGGCTCACACTGAACCACATATTGACATCTGCACCTGACTTAGCATCACGGAACCACACTTTTGCTAATTTTCATTTTATGTGCTTGCCTCTGATCACAACTTCACTGTTGTTCAGATACTGTACTTTCAAAATTTACTTCTAAGTAACAAGAAACTATCAGAAAAGCAATTATTTCAACTTGTACAGAACCCCAGGCTCATCTCATATGGCATGCTTCCCTAGGATATGAATCTGTCAGTCACCAGTATCATTCTGGGTACAATCCAGACCATTACATTGATGTAATATTTAAGGTAGAACAAACTTCAAGTGGTCTTTTAATAACCCATGGGCACATTTTAAGTGGTTTGCTTAATTTCAAACCCTTTGTATTTTTGCTGGCAGAGTCTCCCTATTTCCAGGAGTACAAAAGGAAAACAAAACTGAATTTTATGATCAGTCAAAAACAACAACCAAAAAAAAAAAAAAAAAAACCAACAAAAATAAGTCTTATTGAGAAGTAACTGTATTGGATATTCTAAACTCAAATTAAAAAATCAAGGGATGAACACGGTGGCTAATGTAAGGGTTTATATCGAAAGTCATTGATCTGTTGAATTGAGGAAGCATTCAATTTAAAAACCAAAGTAAATCCTATATAGGGCTGACCTTTAAAGGTTTCCTGAGGAAGACATTTTTAACTTCCCTGTATATTATTCAAATTTAATATAAATGCATGCACAAAATATATGTACAATGAAGTCTACTTGGCACATTTATACAACAGCAGAAATTTGGAATTAAATATACTAAATAAATTATAACACCCATGCAATAAACTATTATGAACTTACAAAATAAAATCAAATGGTATTTTTTACATGGAAAGATGTTCATTATGTTGAATGACCATTCAGGACAGAAAGCAATATGCATTTTATTAACCCTCAATGTTATTTCTGGAGATAGAGATAATGCATATTTTATTTCTCTTTTGTTCATACTTTTTCATACATATATTACTCATGTAATTAAATGAACAGAGAAATTGATGATCTTTGTACACATTATTGTTTAAGTGTATTGCTGACAGAATAATAGGCAATAAATGTCAAAATTCTTGAGGATAGTTGGTTGAGTAAATTTCAAAAATAAAACTCATCTGAGATAGTCACCAATTTAGACAAATACTGTTTGCATAAACTTAACAAAAATCAGTTATGAGAGTGAACAATAAACATGAATACAAACATCCAACATAAGAAAAATTATTAAATAAGTGACTATGTATCCATTTGATTGTGCATTACATACTGTTGGGGGCCAGCATGAGGAATCTCGCCTGTGACAAGGTCATGCGAAAGGAAGCCTGACAAACTCAAGGATGTGATCAGGTTTCAGGGGTTCCCCGTGGAATTGCCTGAGCATCCACCCCCCCCCCCCCCCCCCCCCCCCAGTTAATCAATCTAAACGGGATATGGAAAAGGATAGATAGTAGTTTTGATGTTAGCAACACTAGACTTTTGAGTTAATTACTTTTCTTTGTTGTATATCACTGCACTCCTCTTGTGTCCTTGCTATGTAAGAATGTAACTTTATTTAGTGCTTTCTGAGAGTGGCACCAGACTTTGGGAAGATCAACACATATAAGTCTTCTGGTTGACAAACCCTTATCAGGAAAAAGGCTGTAAAATGTTAATTGGCTCTCTGGCTAGAAGATAATGTAAATCACCTAAGACTTGTGTATACAATTAGGTATGCAGAGAGAAAAGCCTGGTTTTGATTAAGAGTCAGTGCTGCTGATGCTGCATAATTTTGTATTACCCATTGATCTCTATGCACAATCAAAGGTATAAAAGGAAATTCTAGACAATAGAGGATGGGACCAGTAGCTGGACTGGTTTCCCCTGTGTTTCCTCTTTATACTTTAATCTCAGGCTGAATTCCCATCTAGAGCTGGGAGGCTCATCATGTCTACTTACTTGCCCTGGCTTTTAAGATCTGTGAGAGAGAGAGCCCAAGGCGGGGCACTCTTCGATATTCAAATGGACACTGGTGGCCTAATGTAGATGGTGCAATCTCCTTGTCTGGAGTTTTATTGGCCTTCCCCGTAAACCAAGTTATTCAGCCTCTTTTCTCCACTTAATTTTCCTACTACACTATTTCTTCCTAATCTAATCTTATCTTATATTAATAAATAAATAAGCTTTCCTTGCCAACGCTGTCCACCCTTCGAATCACCCTGGATCCACCAGGGCTGGACCCCGGCAACATACCAGTAAAAATATTTAGTAAAAGTTTATAATGGAGTGAAAATGTCCATTATATAACATTTTCTGTATACATAACCATAGGTAAAATTTTATGTAAAGTGTGATCCCAATGAAAATATGTAATGAGAAAAATAATTTAAAAATTTTCTAGAGGAAAAAAGGCAAAACAGTAATAGTGATTGCTTTAGAGGTGAGATTATGGGTGTTTTTCTGATATGTGTCTGTAATTTTCTGTACTTTCTCAGTTTCTTAGAATGAGCATATATTACTTTTTCTTGCTCATGCATATTTTTTCTCATCAGTAATAATAAATTAAAACAAGCACCTAATGGTAGAGACCTGGGATCCACCTCAAGTCCCACTGTAATTCTTTCTAGATGGTACCAGTCCCATTTGATATGACCTTTTTCACCAATTCAAATAATCAATGCTTATATTTATAGACTAGCAAAGGAGTAAACTCTATTCTGTGTTATTCACATATCTAGTAAAGGACTAACTATATTGCTTCTAAAAATACTTTAAAATTTATTTACACAGAAATTACTGAACTTTCCATTTCTAGAATATTAATGACAAGTGGATCCAGTCAGAATCCACTACTGAGTGTGACTCTCAGACACTATAGATTCATTTTTAGGATGACCCTGTGATTTGGATCATCCTTCTGCCCTTACATTTTAACTCAATAAACATTTTCAGAGTTACATTACTTTTGGAAATGAGAATACATAAATGAATAAGATACAATTTATATAAGATATAGTTTTAATTACTATTAGAGACAACAAAATAAGAGTGACTAAAGTCACTCTCTGATAAAAGTGTAGACAGAATAAGCAGGTCATGGTTCATATGTACCATGATTTTCTGAAATCTAGCTATCTCTCTTTTTTCATTTTTTACCGGTGACAAACTATTTTATTTTATTTTAAATTTATTTATTTTAATTGGAGGTTAATTACTTTACAATATTGTATCTCTTATTCTATTGGTCTACTATGTCAAAGATTGTCTGTCATCATTACATCAGAGTAGCAGAATAGATGAAACAAAAGAAAGGGCATTCTTCTCCTCTTAAGGATACAGCTTGGAGTTGCACACATTTCCTCTCAAATCTTATGGACTATATGTGTGCTTTTCAAAGAATAGCAGCGAGGGATAAGAAAGCCTTCTTCAGTGATCAATGCAAGGAAATACAGGAAAACAATAGAATGGAAAAGACTAGAGATCTCTTCAACAAAATTAGAGTTACCAAGGGTATATTTCATACAAAGATGGGCTCAATAAAGGACAGAAATGGTATGGACCTAACAGAAGCAGAAGATATTAAGAAGAGGTGGCAAGAATACACAGAAGAACTGTACAAAAGTTCTTCACTACCCAGATAATCATGATGGTATGATCACTCCCCTAGAGCCAGACATCCTGGAATGTGAACTCAAGTGGGCCTTAAGAAGCATCACTATGAACAAAGCTAGTGGAGATGATGGAATTCCAGTTGAGCTATTTCAAATCCTAAAATGATGTTGTGAAAGTGCTGCACTCAATATGCCAGCAAATTTGGAAAACTCAGCAGTGGCCACAGGACTGAAAAAGGTCAGTTTTCATTCCAATCCCTAAGAAAGGCAATGCCAAAGAATGTTCAAATTACCACACAATTGCACTCATCTCACAAGCTAGTAAAGTAATGCTCAAAATTCTCCAAGCCAGGCTTCAGCAATACGTGAACTGTGAACTCCCTGATGTTCAAGCTGGTTTTAGAAAAGGCAGAGGATCCAGAGATCAAATTGCCAACATCCCTTGTATAATCGGAAAAGTAAGAGAGTTCCAGAAAAACGTCAATTTCTGCTTTATTGACTATGCCAAAGCCTTTGACTGTGTGGATCAAAACAAACTGTGGAAAATTCTGAAAGAGGAATACCAGACCAACTTTCCTGTCTCTTGAGAAGTCTGTATGCAGGTCAGGAAGAAGCAGTTAGAACCAGACAGGAACAAGAGACTGGTTCCAAATAGGAAAAGGAGTATGTCAAGGCTGTATATTGTCACTCTGATTATTTAACTTATATGCAGAGCATATCATGAGAAATGCTGGGCTGGATGAAGTACAAGCTGGAATCAAGATTGCCAGGAGAAATATCAATAACCTCAATAAGGTTATTATTAATAATATCAATAAGATATGCAGATGACACTATCCTTATGGCAGAAAGTGAAGAAGAACTGAAAAGCCTCTTGATGAAAGTGAAAGAGGAGAGTTAAAAAGTTGGCTTAAGGCTCAACATTCAGAAAACAAAGATCATGGCATCTGGTCCCATCACTTCATGGGAAATAGTGGGGGAAAAAGTGACAAACTTTTTTGGGGGGTTCCAAAATCACTGCAGATGGTGACTGCAGCCATGAAATTAAAAGATGCTTACTCCTTTGAAGGAAAGTTATGACGAACCTAGCTGCTACTCCTGCAGCTAAGTCGCTTCAGTCGTGTCCGACTTTGTGTGACCCCATAGACGGTAGGTAGCCCACGAGGCTCGCCCGTCCCTGGGATTCTCCAGGCAAGAACACTGGAGTGGGTTGCTATTTCCTTCTCCAATGCATGAAATTGAAAAGTGAAAGTGAAGTCACTCAGTCATGTCCGACTCTTCACGACCCCATGGACTGCAGCCCACCAGGCCCTCCGTCCATGGGATTTTCCAGGCAAGAGTACTGGAGTGGGGTGCCATCGCCTTCTCTGGATGAACCTAGACAGCATATTAAAAAACAGAGACATTGCTTTGCCCATAAAAGTTGTCTATTCAAGGCTATGATTTTTCCAGTAGTCACGAATGGATGTGAGAGTTGTACTATAAAGAAAGCTGAGCACTGAAGATTCTTTTGAACTGTGGTGTTGGAGAAGACTCTTAAGAGTCCCTTGCACTGCAAGGAGATCCAATCAGTCCATCCTAAAGGAGATCAGTCCTGGGTGTTCATTGGAAGGACTGATGCTGAAGCAGAAACTCCAATTCTTTGGCCACCTGATGCGAAGAACTGACTCATTTGAAAAGACCTTGATGCTGGGAAAGATTGAGGGCAGGAGGAGAAGGGGATGACAGAGGATGAGATGGTTGGATGGCATCACCAACTCCGTGGACATGAGTTTGAGTAAACTCTGGGAGTTTGTGATTGACAGGGAGGCCTGGCATGCTGCAATCCATTGGGTCACAAAGAGTTGGACACGACTGAGCAACCAAACTGAACTGAACTGTGCTGTTCAATACAATAACCCCTAGCCACATAGGACTATTGAGAATTTGAAATATAGCTCAATATCAATTGCAAGTTGGACCATAAAGAAGGATGAGAATTTAAGAATTGATGTTTTCAAATTGTGATGCTAGAGAAGACTCTTGAGAGTCCCTAAGACTGCAAGAAGATCAAACCATCCAATCCTAAAGGAAATTAACTTTGTACATTCATTGGAAAGACTGATGCTGAAGCTGAAGCTGAATCTTCAATACTTTGGCCACCTGATGCAAAGAGCCAACTCATTGGAAAAGACTCTGATGCTGGGAAAGATTGAGGGCAAGAGGAGAAGGAGATGACATAGGATGAGATGATCGAATAGCATTACTGACTCAGTTGACATGAGCTTGAGCAAACTCTGGGAGACAGTGAAGGACAGGGAAGGCTGGTGTGCTGCAGTTCATCGGGTCATAAACAGTTGGACACATCTGAATGACTGAACAACAACATGCTTGAAGTTTAAAACACAGTGGACTTTGAAGACATAGTATATAAAAAATGTAAGATATATTCTTAATATATTTATATTGCTTGTATGTGATAATGATACTGTTAGTGATATATTGGATTCAGACATCTTTTAAAATACTCTTATGTCTTTCTTTTTACTTTAAAAATATAGCTAAGAAAAAAAATTACATTACATACATGATTTGAATATAATGGGCTAGAGAGGATGAGATGGTTAGATAGCCTCACAGAGTCCATGGACATGAATTTGAGCAAACTCTGGGAGATAGTGAAGGACAAGGAAGCTTGGCGTTCTGCAGTCCATGGGGTTGTAATGAGTCAAACACGACTTAACCAACTGAACAACAAAAACAACAAATTTCTTCAAAAGAGAGTCAGGAAATTTTGGAAATCTCTGCTTCCTCTGAAAACTAAGGGGTTTGTTTACCATGATGTAGATGGAATAATGAGGAGAAGGAGACAAATTGCAGTATCTTCCATATGTAATTTCCTTTCAGAGAACATAGATTTATCACAAAGAAGGAATAGGTTCATGTTTTAGCACTAGGAGTTGTTGAGAGGAAATTCTTCATAGGTATTCTGCATTTCTAGAAGTCTTATGACTGACTTGCTGACTTCCTTTTGTTCCAGACTATCTTTCCAAAGATGTCTGTATAGTGGATGGCCTTCGATGATATAGTGTCTTGCTTGATAGCAAAGGACAGGCAGGCATGGCTTCTGTCTACTCATTTAAAAAGAGTCAAATTTCCTAAGCTCAGGGTTTTATCTCCTATAATGCAACCCGTTGCAAGTACAGGTGCCATCTGGCCCTCTTCACACAGCCCTATGGGATTTAGAGCTCAGGGAAGTGTAAAAATGGTGATACTCTGATGACATTATCGCTCAAATAATAAACTGTTCTCTGTCTCTGATCCATGTCATGTTTGTTATACTTTATATAACTTTAATAGGAATGCACAATATCCAATTAGACTGGATATATATTTAAAGCACAGTCTTAGATGTTTGGCAGTTCTACCACACATGACCATTGTATGCTGTTGCATGAGTGATTTAACTTCTTTGTACTTCATTTTCCTATTTAAAATTAAACTGAGCCTCATTAGATTCATTATAAAGGTTATATGAGTTAAATTTATAGAAAGTGCTTAGAAAAGTGCCAGGCATATGTTTTCACTCAATAAATGTTATCATTACCAATTAGATGAGGAATTATGGCTAAATGCAATAAATAGAAAATTGCATTGAGCAAATGTGACAGCAATTTGTTTTATATGGATAATCATACATGGCTGGCATTGGGCAAAATACAAAACAAAACTATTTTGGTTGGATATAACAGTCTTACTGTTTTGGAGTGTAACATATGGCCTGATCCATAAAAATCTACAGTTCAAATCTTACACTCCTTTCTCATCTGTAACCTCAATGAGAAAGACCCCGAGGATCTACAGTGGTATTGAGCTGCAAGAAGGAAGAAACTAGGGTACTTAGGTGTCTTTGTGATCAAAATCCATCTATCTTTCCCTCCTATACATCAGCCTACATAGAACTGTGACATAAGCAAGAAGTGAACCTTTCTCATGTGAAAGTACTAAAATGTTGGAATCCTTTGTAATAGTAGCCTACAATTGACTAATAAAGGGTAGAGAAAAGAAATCTCCTCTGAGGGGAAGAAGACAAAAAGAAGTTGTAATCATGTAAGTAGGGCTTCCTAGGTGGCTCAGTGGTAAAGAATCCACCTGCCAATGTGGGAAGCATGGGTTCAATATCTCGTCTGGAAAGATCCCCTGGAGAAGAAAATGGTAACCCATTTTAGTGTTCTTGTCTGAAAAACCCCATGGACAAAGCAGTCTGGCAGGTTAGAGTCCATGGGGTCACAAAGAGTAGGAAATGACTTAGCAACTAAACAACAAGGCATGTAAGTAGTTTGGTTGAGATTTGGCTTTGCTGCTACAAAGAGCGTATGAAAAATCCATGCTGAGAAACTAGCACAACTGAGCTGTTCACATGCAAAACTCCCTAAGTAACCCTGGGTTCCCAAGTGTGAATGCTAAAGTTGTGGTCCTTGACCTCTCCAGCTTTATGCAAAGTCCTACCTCTGTCCAAAGGTGTCTTACAGATTACATTTCAATAATTATGAACTTCTCATGGCTCTTCAATCATAATATGCATACTTAATAGTGATTATCTTACATCTGTCTTTTTAACATGTTAATCCTTCTACCTGGAATGCTCTCTCTCTTTTATATGCTAAACCTTCACTCAGGTGTCCTCCAAAAGTCACTTTGGGTGAGTCTCTTCTACGAAGCTTTCCATAATCCTCTCAAGGCCAAGGCAAAAATAGAAAAAATGTTCTGTTTTGCTTTGTTTTCCCAACTGAATTGAGTACATATCACCTTGTTATTGGTGTAGAGGAATAAAGTTTAAAAGTAGTACATTGAGAGTCTGCATTTCCTATGACTAGAACATCAAGAACAATGCCTGGTAGTTTGTTCTCTATCAGTATTAAGTATCTATTTCATAGCCTTTGGCATAATACAGACATAAAAATGATATACTTTTTGCCTTATAAATAGTTTCTATGTAGGTAGAGGAGACAGCGATTCATAGATTAAGTTGAAACAAAATCATACTGGTCAAAATGTATATTGTATAATTCTGAATCGAGTGATCTGCAAATCAGATGCAAAAGCACTGCACCAGTCTGTGGCCTTTCTGAATATCAAACTATCACTAGTCTAATGTCTGTAGGTATTCAGCCATGAATGTGTAAATGATACAATTAAGTCAGAAGAAGAGAAGGCATGCTCCACATAATTCAAGCGAATTGGACTGTAAAAATTGTAAGCATGTAGGATTTCAGATAAAAGAGATTATTGGTAGGGACTGGTATGGACAAGGAAAACATCAAGAAGTCGGGATCTGAATCAGACTATTGGGACAGAAGCCACAAGAAATTTGTACGCAGACAACTCTGGATTTAAATAACAAATGTATCATGTAGTAGCTATTTTATTTCATAGTTTGTATTTTCTGATATATAAGAAGAAGATTCATAGCAACTATTTTGCTAATATTTTTGTTAATGATTTTTACATCTATATTCACCAGTGATATTGATCTGTAATTTACTTTTTTTGTGATATATTCAGTGTTGTGTAAGGTTGACGCTGGCCTCAGAGAATGAGTTCAGATGAGTGCCTTCTTCTGTAATATTGTGGAATAGTTTAGAAGGATAGGTGTTAAATCTTTTCTAAATGTTTAGTAGAATTCATATGTGAAGCCGTCTGTTCCTGGACTTTTGTTTATTGAAAGTTTTGTGGATTTTTTCTGCTTGTGCATTTTTTTTTAAAATTTTAAATTACTGATTCAGTTTCATTACCAGTAATTGGTTTGTTCAGTACTATTTCTTTGTGATTCAGTCTTAGGAGATTGTACATTTCTAGGAGCTTGTCCATTTCTTTCAGGTTGTTTATTTTTTTGGTATATAGTTGATCAGAGTAAACACTCATGAGCATATGCAGTCTGTGGTGTCAGTTAACTTTTTTTATGATTTCTGATACTATTGATTTGAGCCTTCTATCTTTTCTGATTGATGAGTCTAAGTGTTTATCAATTTTCTTTATCTTATCAAAGACCTGGCTCTAAGTTTGCTTGATCTTTTCTTATTTTTAGTCTCTATTTCATTTCTTTCTGCTCTGCTCTTTAAAATTTCTTTCTTTCTACTAACTTTGGGTTTTCTTTTCTTTTCTTTTTCTGTTTCCTTTAAGAGTAAGGTTATGTTATTTCTGTTTTTTCTAATTTCCTGTGGTAGGTGTATATGGCTATAAACTTCCCTTGGAGAATAGCTTTTGCTGGTTCTCCTAGATTTTGCATCTTTGTGCTTCCATTTTCATTTGTCTACAGGTACCACTTAGCAAAATTTTAAGTATGAAATATAGTATTGTTAACTATATGCAGTATAGTGTACAATGCAATTCTAGGGCTTCTCCATTTTGCATAACTGAAATTTGTACCTTTTGACCCATGGCTCCTCACTAGTTCTGACATCTAGTCCCTGGTAACTACCATTTTACTTGGTTTCTATAAGTTTCACTATCTCATATTCTTCCTGTAAGTGCAATTTTGTGTTGTCTGTCCTTTTGCGTTTGGCTTATCTCACTTAGGTTAATCCATGTTTTCACAAATAGGATATCTTTCTTTTTTTAAAGACTGAACAATATTTTGATGTATATAATTGCCAAATTTTCTTTAACCATTCATTGATTGACAGACATTCACACTATTTCCACAACTTTGCTATTGTTAATAGTGTTGTAATGAACGTGGGAGTGCAGATATCTCTTTAAGATCCAGATTTCAAAATGTTTGGCTATGTGCCTAGAAAGGTGATTACTGGGTCATATGGAAGTGCTATTACTTAAATTTTTTGAGGAACCTCCATATTGTTTTCCACAGTGACCGCACAACTTCACATTTTTACCAACATCGTATAAAGGTTCCTTTTATTCCACATCCTCCTTTGTACTTGTTATCTTCTGTCTTTTAATAGCCACCCTAAAAGGTGTGAGGTGATAACTAATTATGGTTTTGCTTTGCATTTCTCTGAAAATTACTGATGCTAAGCACCTTTACATGTATCTGTTGGCCATCTGTGTGTCTTCTTTGGAAGAAATATCTATTGAAATTATTGGAGCAAGAAAAACAATGCTGGAGACATCATACCTCCTGATTTCAACAAATTACAAAGCTAAAGTAATTTTTTATGGTTACCACATAAAGACATCTAGGTCAATCAAAAAGAATAGAGATCACAGAAATGAATCCATGCATAAACATTCAGCTGATTTCAACATGAATGCTAAGAACATACAATGGGGTAATTATAGTCTCTTCGATAAAAGGTGCTGGGAAAAATGGATATCTATCTGCAAAAGATTGAAATTGGACACATTTTACATCATACACAAAAAACAAACTCAAAATGAATACAGGCCTTAACATAAGACCTGAAACTGTAAAGTTCTTGGGAGAAAATAGGGAAAAAGGATTCTTGACATTGGCTTTAACAATGACTTCTTAGATATAACACAAAAAGCTCAGGAAACAAACAATAAATAGACATATAGATTATATTACATCTAAAAGATTTTGCATAGCAAAATATTAAAAAGTAGAAACATTACTTTACCAACAAAAGTACATAAAGTCAAAGCTATGTTTTTTTCAGTAGTCATGATGGATGTGAGAGTTGAACCATAAAGAAGGCTGAGCACCAAAGAATTGATGCTTTCAAACTGTGGTGCTGGAGAAGACACTTGAGAGCCCCTTGGACTGCATGGAGATCAAACTTATCTATCTTAAAGGAAATCAACCCTGAATATGCATTGAAAAGACTGATGCTGAAGCTGAAGTTCCAATACTTTGGCCACCTGATGGGAAGAGCCAACTCTTGGAAAAGATCCTGATGCTGGGGAAAATTGAAGGCAGAAGGGGACAACAGAGGATGAGATGGTTGGGTGGTATCACTGACTCAATTGACCTGAGTTTGAGCAAACTCTGGGAGATGGTGAAGGACAGGGAGGTTTCGCATGTGCAGCCCATGGGTTCACAAAGAGTTGGACAGAACTGAGTGACTGAACAAGAAAATAGTGCTGTTTGAATTTCACAAACTGCCTTTCATTTTAACTTTATGGATCCATGTTATACATTCACCACTCAGTTCAGTTCAGTTCAGTCGCTCAGTCGTGTCCGACTCTTTGCAACCCCATGAATCACAGCATTCACCACTAGATTGTCAGAATTTGGAGAGTGGAGCTTATGCTTTTCACATTCCTTTAGATGTGAATCTCATAAGATTATATGCTTAAATCCTGGTTTCCTCTAACCAGCATGACTAATCTCTTTAGGAATCTTTCTTTTAGGTCATGAGTTCCAACTGTAGGCTTATAGTGAGTTCCTAAACCACCTACCCCAGATCCATTTACTTGCTGAATTCATGGAAGATCAGCTTCTATGTTCCCACTTACTATCCCCATTTCACTGTCTCACTCCACAGTAAAAGAAAAACAAAAACCAAGAAACAAAACAAAATACCAATTCAATTCAGTTCAGTTCAGTTCAGTTCAGTCGCTCAGTAGTGTTCAACTCTTTGCAACCCCATGAATCACAGCATGCCAGGCCTCCCTGTCCATCGCCAACTCCCAGAGTTCACTCAAACTCATGTCCATCGAGTCGGTGATGCCATCCAGCCATCTCATCCTCTGTTGTCCCCTTCTCCCCCTGCCCTCAATCCCTCCCAACATCAGGGTCTTTTCCAATGAGTCAACTCTTCGCATGAGGTGACCAAAATACTGGAGTTTCAGCGTCAGCATCATTCCTTCCAAAGAACTCCCAGGACTGATCTCCTTTAAGATGGACTGGTTGGATCTCCTTGCAGTCCAAGGGACTCCCAAGAGTCTTCTCCAACACCACAGTTCAAAAGCATCAATTCCTTGGTGCTTAGCCTTCTTCACAGAACAACTATCATATCCATACATGACCACTGGAAAAACAATAGACTTGACTAGACAGACTTTTGTTGGCAAAGTAATGTCTCTGCTTTTGAATATGCTATCTAGGTTGGTCATAACTTTCCTTCTAAGGAGTAAGCGTCTTTTAATTTCATGACTGCAGTCACCATCTGCAGTGATTTTGGAGCCCCCCCAAAATAAAGTCTGACACTGTTTCCACTGTTTCTCCATCTATTTTCCATGAAGTGATGGGACTGGATGCCATGATCTTCGTTTTCTGAGTGCTGAGCTTTAAGCCAACTTTTCCACTCTCCTCTTTCACTTTCATCAAGAGGCTTTTTAGCTCCTCTTCATTTTCTGCCATAAGGGTGGTGTCCTCTGCATATCTGAGGTGATTGATATTTCTCCCAGCAATCTTGATTCCAGCTTGTGTTTTTTCCAGTCCAGTGTTTCTCATGATGTACTCTGCATATAAGTTAAATAAACAGGGTGACAATATATAACCTTGACACACTCCTTTCCCTATTTGAAACCAGTCTGTTGTTCCATGTCCAGTTCTAACTGTTGCTTCCTGACCTGCATATAGGTTTCTAAAGAATTACCATCACAGATATGTTTATCATTCAAGGTACATTTTGTTTTATCAGTAATGCTAGCCTAAATATCCATTAACACACACANCTCCTTTCCCTATTTGAAACCAGTCTGTTGTTCCATGTCCAGTTCTAACTGTTGCTTCCTGACCTGCATATAGGTTTCTAAAGAATTACCATCACAGATATGTTTATCATTCAAGGTACATTTTGTTTTATCAGTAATGCTAGCCTAAATATCCATTAACACACACATTCTATGAACTTGACTTTTAACTGAGTTGAAGTAATGAATAACTTTAAAAAGTTTATTTTGTTAAATATTTTAGTTTCTTTTATATTTTCTTTAGCACTGACAATGCCTACTTAGTGGGCAAAGATAAAAATTTGGTAATAAATTATCATGGTTTTGATTTTTCTTACCCAATGTTCATTTCCCCTCAAGAGATTTGACTATCACTTATGACTCAATAATAGTATCCATGCTTTTTTTTTTTTTTTAATTTTGTTTACTCAACTTTTAGTGCCTGTTTTTTTTTTTTTTTTCCTATAGCAAAGCAGCCCAGAACAAATTTTGGTGTTCATTGAGAAAGCTACCTAAGTTACAGGAATAAAACAGTCCCTTTGAAATGAGCTGATTCTAACAAATACCTCATTTCTCTATGCCAAATTTATTATACTTTACTTTTGCCTAGAGCTATTTTCAATATGGCTCTGTTTGATGAGTATGCATTTATTATCTTATCATAAGCATAATTCTGCAGGCTTGAATGAAGGCATTTTCCTTAACTTTAAATATGTNCAGAACAAATTTTGGTGTTCATTGAGAAAGCTACCTAAGTTACAGGAATAAAACAGTCCCTTTGAAATGAGCTGATTCTAACAAATACCTCATTTCTCTATGCCAAATTTATTATACTTTACTTTTGCCTAGAGCTATTTTCAATATGGCTCTGTTTGATGAGTATGCATTTATTATCTTATCATAAGCATAATTCTGCAGGCTTGAATGAAGGCATTTTCCTTAACTTTAAATATGTTACTTTTTTATCTAGGTAGTTTCTACTTCTGGTAATAAATCTGATAAAGAAACAACAAGTATATAATGGAATATAAGTAATAAATGATATTTAATAGTCCTTCATATGTTTAATTTACAAATGTTCTTTCTGTGAAATGAAGTCTAACTTTGTATTATCATAATTATTTGCTAATATATGTGCATATATAACACAGCAATAAACCTAAATTAAACCAACATAGTCTCTGGTTCCTTGAAATATCAACCTTAGAAAATAATTCAATTCAATAACAATTTATTAAGAGATAATTACTTGTCAGATTTTTTGTAGAATCAGTGTTACATCTACATGAGGAATACAGACAACTGAACAAATACCTAAGGTAAATAAATCATGTACAAGTTTACAGTATAAAAGAACAAGGGGGTGAATATAGATATGTGCACTAGAGAAGACAGAAAAGAAAAAAGAAGAGAGCCATTTCAAGATTAAAACATTTTAGAACTCACTAGAAGTAAGCTTTCATATTCCTTTCTCTGCCAAAAAAGAAAGAAAAAAGATATGGAAAAAGAAGGGACTTGCCCATAATTAAAGAATGAGTCAGTTTAGAGCAAGAGACTACACAGGCTCCAGGATTCCTTCCAAATAATCACAGCTAATATTTATTTAATTTTTATGACATGTTAAGCATTGTTGTGCTACCAAAATTTATCTTCCCAACGATACTGAGAAATGAATAGTACTTTTTCACACACACAGAAATATAATTTAGCTTCATGGGACTGCTGCAAGCAGAATGCCCACAGTACGTACTCAACCACACAATAAAAATCTAAGAAGGGGTTAGAAAATAAGAGAATATTTTGGTGGACGGGTGTTTAGTGGGGAGTAATTATATTATTACTGATGAGGAGAAAGGAAGGAGAGATAAAGTGATTGGAGAAGTGAGGCAGCATGCCAGTTATCAACTGTGTAACAAATGACCTGGGATATAGCAGCCTAAAACCAAAACCATCAGTTGATCTGGGACAGGATAGACTTTGGCTGGGCTTGACATACTCCTACTTGGCTGATTGGTCAACAAAGGCTAGTATTTGGCAGTTCTTGACCTATCAGCTAAGAGAAGGAGATGACTGGGCCTTGCATCTGTCATGGTCCATTGTGACAGCCTTGGATGGTCACACAATGGTGGCAGATTTCAGACTGAAGCCTGGGTTCAGATTGTATTGTGTCATTTCTGTTACATCCTATTGCCCAAAGCAAGTCACAGGTGGTGGGGAAATAGATGTTATCTCTTGTTGGGAGAAGCTGCAGAGAATTATGGCCACTTTTTCAGTCTTACAGATGGTGAGAAATAGAAGAGATGAACTGAAAAGAAATGAGGAAAACAAAATAACACCAAACTGCCACATATATTTTCATTTCTAAAATCACAGAACTAATTGAAGGTAGACTAAAAAGAAAATATTTGGGAGGCTATTGACAATTAGATTTTTTTATGATGAAGATAAAAATTTTTTATAAGGTCATTTCAAGCATTTATTATATCTTTTGACCTTTGCTTAGAAAAGCAATTGGCTTTGATTTTTAAAAAATGATCTTTATAATTCTAGGTGACTGATACCTTTTTGCATAGAAAAAACACCAAAGATGAATCAAGCAATTTTTCTAATATAAATTAAGAGACAAAGAACAAAACAAGTGTGCTAGTACTTACTGTAAACTATAATTTATCCAGACAATAGGACATCTTTCAAGTCATAAATTTTTATCTTTATTTTTCCCTTTGACAGGTATGTAAAAAATAGATTTTACTTGCACAAACTTAAACCTATATAACTCTTGTTATTGTTTAGTAGAGAAGCTAAGCTTGCTGTGAAAGCAGGCACAGATAATTTAAATTTTAATTCCTTAGAACCAACAGGTGCTTAAAACTCTCAACACAAATATGTTATTGATGGTTTGTTTACATTTAAATGTTGGGTGTTATATGCTCTATTTCTTTTCTGATTAGAATTCTTATCACTCAGTTTCTTCAAAGGACATCAAGATTGGTCCAATTGGTCATGAACATATGCTGCAAGGAACACAGGGAACTGCAAGTGTTAGCCTGTTGGGTTCTGTGTTTATCTAGTTTGAGTCATGTTACTGATTATGGACCTACTTCTCTTGTCTTCCCTGGCTCTTCAACTCTCCTAAACTTTCTCTCTTTTGGACTCCTTGCTTCTATCTATAAACAAGCATTATTGAGGGCTGCTAGAGGAATAAAAGATAATTCCTTCCTTTTAAATTGGCCTATGACTTGGATATAAAAATGCAAAATTCAAGAAACCATAAAGAAGTTACCTTGGACCTTATTATTTGTCATTCACCTATGACTCCCTTTACATTTATCTATCTCCCACACTGGATTCAAACTTCTTAAAGGACAAAGATCATGTCTGCTTTGCCTAGCACAGTCTCGAGCTGTTTCAAATCCTGAAAGATGATGCTGTGAAAGTGCTGCACTCAATCTGCCAGCAAATTTGGAAAACTCGGCAGTGGCTACAGGACTGGAAAAGGTCAGTTTTCATTCCAATTCCAAAGAAAGGCAATGCAAAAGAATGCTCCAATTACCGCACAATTGCACTCATCTCACATGCTAGTAAAGTAATGCTCAAAATCCTCCAAGCCAGGCTTCAGCAATACGTGAACCGTGAACTCCCTGATGTTCAAGCTGGCTTTAGAAAAGGCAGAGGAACCAGAGATCAAATTGCCAACATCCGCTGGATCATGGAAAAAGCAAGAGAGTTCCAGAAAAACATCTACTTCTGCTTTATCGACTATGCCAAAGCCTTTGACTGTGTGGATCACAATAAACTGTGGAAAATTCTGAAAGAGATGGGAATACCAGACCACCTAACCTGCCTCTTGAGAAATCTGTATGCAGGTCAGGAAGCAACAGTTAGGACTGGACATGGAACAACAGACTGGTTCCAAATAGGAAAAGGAGTG
>SJYT01057316.1:128549-139783 GCA_006410635.1 Cephalophus harveyi
CTCACATCCATCGAGTCCGTGATGCCATCCAGCCATCTCATCCTCGGTCGTCCCCTTCTCCTCCTGCCCCCAATCCCTCCCAGCATCAGAGTCTTTTCCAATGAGTCAACTCTTCTCATGAGGTGGCCAAAGTACTGGAGTTTCAGCTTTAGCATCATTCCTTCCAAAGAAATCCCAGGGTTGATCTCCTTCAGAATGGACTGATTGGATCTCCTTGTAGTCCAAGGGACTCTCAAGAGTCTTCTCCAACAACACAGTTCAAAAGCATCAATTCTTTGGCGCTCAGGCTTCTTCACAGTCCAACTCTCACATCCATACATGACCACAGGAAAAACCATAGCCTTGACTAGACGGACCTTAGTCGGCAAAGTAATGTCTCTGCTTTTGAAAATGCTATCTAGGTTGGACATAACTTTTCAGTGATCAAATTCCAGGTGAACAATTAGTGCTATACGCAATATGCCAGCAAATTTAGAAAACCCAGCAGTGGCCACAGGGCTGGAAAAGGTCAGCTTTCATTCCAATCACAAAGAAAGGCAATGCCAAAGAATGCTCAAACTACTGCAAAATTGCACCCATCTCAGAAGTTAGCAAATTAATGCTCAAAATTCTCCAAGCTAAACTTAAATAGTACATGAACTGAGAGCTTCCAGACATTCAAACTGGATTTAGAAAAGGCAGAGGAACTAGAGATCAAATTACCAACACCCACTAGATCATAGAAAAAGCAAGAGAGTTTCAGAAAAGCATGTGTTTTTGCTTTATTGATTATGCCAAAGCCATTGACTGTGTGGATCACAACAAACTGAAACATTTTTCAAGAGAGGAAATATCAGATCACCTTGTCTGCCTCCTGAGAAATCTGTATGCAGGTCAAGAAACAACAGTTAGTACTGGACCTGGAAAATGTACTGGTTCCAAATTGGGAAAGGAGTATGTCAAAGCTGTATATATAGTCACCCTGCTTATTTAACTTCTAGGCAGAGTATATCACA
Organism: Cephalophus harveyi; assembly: GCA_006410635.1. NCBI lineage: Eukaryota > Metazoa > Chordata > Mammalia > Artiodactyla > Bovidae > Cephalophus > Cephalophus harveyi. The sequence goes on from SJYT01057316.1 coordinate 129,545, forward strand.
TGAAATGCCAGGCTTACTGAAGCACAGGCTGGAATCAAGATTTCCGGGAGTAATATCAATAATCTCAGATGGCAGAAAGCAAAGAGGAACTGAAGAGCCTCTTGATAAAGTGAAAGAGGAGTGTGAAAAAGCTGGCTTAGAGTGAAAAAGCTGGCTTAGAGTGAAAAAGCTGGCTTAAAACTGAATATTCAAAAAATGAGGAACATGGCATCCAGTTCCATCATTTCAATGCAAATAGATGGGGAACCAATGAAAACAGTGACAGACTTTATTTTCTTGGTCTCCAAAATCAGTGCAGATGGTGACTATAGCCATGAAATTAAGACACTTGCTCCTTAGAAGAAAAACTGTGACCGAGCTTGGTAGCATATTAAAAAGCAGAGAGTTACTTTGCCGACAAAGGTCCATCTAGTTAAAGCTAAGGTTTTTCCAGTAGTCATGTATGGATGTGAGAGTTTGACTATAAAGAAAGCTGAGTACTGAAGAATTGATAACTTTTGAACTGTGGTGTTGGAGAAGACTCTGGAGAGTCCTTTGGACTGAAAGGAGATCCAGCCAGTCCATCCTAAAGGAAATCAGTCCTGAATACTCATTGGAAGGATTGATGTTGAAGCTGAAATTCCAACACTTTGGCCACCTGATGTGAAGAACTGACTCATTTGAAAATACCCTGATGCTTGGAAAGATTGAAGGTAGGAGGAGAAGGTGATGACAGAGGATGAGATGGTTGGATGGCATCAGCAACTCAATGGACATAAGTTTGAGTAAACTTCAGGAGTTGATGAACAGTTGAAAAGCATCAATTCTTTGGGCTCAGCTTTCTTCACAGTTCTACTCTCACATCCATACATGACTACTGGAAAAACCATGGCTTTGACTAGATGGACCTTTGTTGGTAAGGTAATATCTCTGCTTTTTAATATGCTGTCTAGGTTGGTCATAGCTTTTCTTCAAGGAGCAAGCATCTTTCAATTTCATGGCTGCAGTGCCCATCTGCAGTGATTTTAGAGCCCCCCAAAATAAAGTTTGTCACTGTTTCCATTGTTTTCCCATCTATTTGCCATGAAGTGATGGGACCAGATGCCATGATTTTAGTTTTCTGAACGTTGAGTTTTAGGCCAACATTTTCACTCTCTTCTTTCACTTTCAACAAGAGGCTCTTTAGTTTTTCTTCACTTTCTGCCATAAGGGTGATGTCATCTGCATATCTGAGGTTATTGATATTTCTCCCAGCAATCTTGATTCCAGCTTGTGCTTCATCCAGCCCAGTGTTTCTCATGATGTGCTCTGCATATATGTTAAATAAGCAGGGTGACAATATACAGCCTTAATGCCACTGCTTTTCCTATTTGGAACCAGTCTGTTGTTCCATGTCCAGTTCTGTTAATTCCTGACCTGCATACAGATTTCTCAAGTGGCAGGTCAAGTGGTCTGGTATTCACATCTCTAAGAATTTTCCAGAATTTGTTGTGGTCCACACAGTCAAAGGCTTTGGCATAGTCAATAAAGCAGAAATAAATGTTTTTCTGGAACTCTCTTGCTTTTTCCATGATCCAGCGGATGTTGGCAATTTGATCTCTGGTTCCTCTGCCTTTTCTCAATCCAGCTTGAACATCTGGAAGCTCACTGTTCACATACTGTGGAAGCCTAGCTTGGAGAATTTTGAGCATTACTTTACTAGCCTGTGAGATGAATGCAATTGTGCGATAGTTTGACCATTCTTTTGCTTGCCTTTCTTTGGGATTACCTAATAGCTCAGGTGGTAAAGAATCTGTCTGCAATGCAGGAGACCCCAGTTTGATTCCTAAGTCAGGAAGATCTGCTGGAGAAAGAATACGCTTCCCAATCCAGTTTTTTGGGCTTCCCTTGTGGCTTTGCTGTTAAAGAATCTACCTGCAATGCGGGAGACCTGGGTTCAATCCCGGGGTTGGGAAAATCCCTTGCAGTAGGGAAAGGCTACCCACATGAGTATTCTGGCCTGGAGAATTCCATGGAATGTAAAGTCCATGGTGTCACAAAAAGTTGGACAACTGACCAACTTGTAATTTCACCTTCACTTTTCACTTTCTTTGGGATTGGAATGAAAACTGAGCTTCTCCTGTTCTGTGGCCACTACTGAGTTTTCCAAGTTTGCTGGCATATTGAGTGCCACACTTTCACACCATCATCTTTTAGGATTTAAATAGTTCAGCTGGAATTCCAATACCTCCACTAGCTTGTTCCTAGTGATGCTTCCTAAGGCCCACTTGACTTCACATTCCAGGAAGTCTGGTTCTAAGTGAGTGATCACACCATCATGATTATCTGGGTCATGAAGATCTTTTCTGTATAGTTCTTCTATGTATTCTTGCCATCTCTTCTTAATATCTTCTGCTTCTGTTAGGTCCATACAATTTCTGTCCTTTATTGAGCCCATCTTTGCATGTAATGTTCCCTTGGTATCTCTGATTTTCCTGAAGAGATCTCTAGCCTTTCTCATTCTATTGTTTTCCTCTATTTCTTTGCATTAATCACTGAGGAAGGCTTTCTTATCTCTCCTTGCTATTCTTTGGAACTCTGCATTCAAATGGGCATATCTTTCCTTTTCTTCTTTGCCTTTCACTCCTCTTCTATTCATAGCTATTTGTAAGGCCTCTCAGACAGCCATTTTGACTTTTTGGGTTTCTTTAACTTTGGGATGGTCTTGATCACTGCCTCCTGTAAAATGTCATGAACTTCTGACCATAGTTCTTCAGTCACTCTATCAGATCTAATCCCTTGAATCTATTTGTCACTTCCACCATATAATCATAAGGGATTTGATTTAGGTCACACCTGAATGGTCTAGTGGTTTCCCCTACGTTCTTTAAGTCTGAATTTGACAATGAGGATTTCATGATATATGCCACAGTCAGCTCCCCATCTTGTTTTTGCTGACTACATAGAGCTTCTCCATCTTGGGCTGCAAAGAATATAATCAATCTGATTTTGGTGTTGACCATCTGGTGATGTCCATGTGTAGAGTCTTCCCTTGTGTTGTTGGAAGAGGGTGTTTGCTATGACCAATGAGTTCTCTTGGCAAATCTCTATTAGCCTTTGCCTTGCTCCATTTGTACTCCAAGGCCCATATATATTAGATTTAGCCATGTTTTTCTTTTTCATTGTTCTTCATACATTTTTATAGCTGCTTTCATCCATATGGACACATTATTCTACTGCTTAAAAAATAACTTTTTCTATTATTTATTATGTCTATTTGTAATAAANATGAGTTCTCTTGGCAAATCTCTATTAGCCTTTGCCTTGCTCCATTTGTACTCCAAGGCCCATATATATTAGATTTAGCCATGTTTTTCTTTTTCATTGTTCTTCATACATTTTTATAGCTGCTTTCATCCATATGGACACATTATTCTACTGCTTAAAAAATAACTTTTTCTATTATTTATTATGTCTATTTGTAATAAATTCTTCCAGCTGTTTATCTGAAAATATCATTATTGCCATATCATTCATAAACCTATATTTCTAACATTTCAAAGATATTATGAAGCTGCTTGGGGTTTCCATTTTTTTCCCTTGAGAAGTCAGTGGAGTCTTTTTTTTTTTTAAGTTTTTCTCTTTGACTTTCAAGAGTATAAAATATTTTTGTTTACATCTAAAATTGCCATTGTTGTAGCCTTATAACTACATTTTTTACATTTTCTAATTGCCTGTTTAAATGTTATACCTTAAATTTTTATCTCTTTGAACACTATAAGCATAGTTATTTTAAAATTTGAATCTGATTTGTTCCAAATATGGAGCTTAAGTGTCTGTTATTATTATTGATTACTTCTACTACAAATTTCATGATTTCTGGTGTGTTTTTGTCCCTTGTTATTTTTTATTATTTGCTTTAGGTCATCTTTGAAATATGTCTTCTGAAAATGATTTGAAAATCATACTAAAGCTATTTCTTTCCGGAAAGGAATTTGCTTGTTTGGGCAAACTTCTATGGACATGCAGAGATGGCAATGGCACCCCACTCCAGTATTCTTGCCTGGAAAATCCCATGGAGCCTGGCAGGCTGCAGTCCATGGGGTCTCTAAGAGTCGGACACGACTGAGTGTCTTCACTTTCACTTTTCACTTTCATGCATTGGAGAAGGAAATGGCAACCCACTCCAGTGTTCTTGCCTGGAGAATCCCAGGGACGGGAAAGCCTGGTGGGCTGCCATCTATGGGGTTGCACAGAGTTGGACATGACTGAAGCGACTTAGCAGCAGCAGCTATGGACATGATCCATATGGAACTTTATTAACAGTATGAAAGAATTGAGATGAAACAAAGATGAGATACAATCCGTAGGACAGCTTTGACAGTCTCACTTTATCTTACTTTCAAAGTTCCGCCCTTGTGAATCTCTATCTTAAATACAAGGTCAACCAGCTTCTGACTTTGTTTGATTCTGAACCTCAAATGATCCATAATGATGCTATATTCTCAAACATAGTTAGTGAACATCTATCATCTCCTATAGAGAGATAGACAATTTTAGTTTTTTTTTTTTTTTGCCTTGTGATGTATTTTTAAGATTTAATCTCCCAACAACTTTGTAATATACAGCAGTGTTAATTATGTTTAATATGTTGTACATTGCATCTCTAGTGCTTATTTTTCTTATAACTGAAAGTTTATACTTTTTGATAACCTTCATCTAATTCCCCCTCCCCTGCCCCACACCACTACTTGACACAGATCTGATTTCTTTTCTATGAGTTTGTTTGTTCACTTTTTATGTTCCTGGTATATAACATAGTGATTTGATATGTTTATATATTTCAAAGTGATCACTATGATAAGTTTAGCTGTTATTGTCAATATACAAAATATTACACAATTATCAGCTATATTCCCTATACTGTACATTTCATATCCGTAACTCATTTTGTAACTGAAAGCTTATACATCTTAATTGCCCTCACTTATGTCTCTCCTCCTACTTCCCCTCTCCTCTGGCAACCACCTATTTATTTTCTGTATCTATGATTAGGTTTCTGTTTGGTTAGGTCTGTTTATTTACTTTTAAAATTCCACATGGACATGAAACCATACAGCATTTTTCTTTCTCTGTATGACTTATTTCACGTAGCATAATACCCTCTGCCATCCTCATTATAGCCCTGCCTGTTATGTGGGAGACCAGGGTTTGATTCCCTGATGGGGAGGCAACATGTCCTTGGATTTTCTGGTTGCTCAGATCCTAAAAAAATTCTGCCTCCAATGCAGGAGACCTAGGTTCAATCCCCAGGTCAGGAAGATCCCCTGGAGAAGGGAATGGCAACCCACCTCAGTATTTTTGCCTGTAAAATTCGATGGACAGAGGAGTCTGGTGGGCTACAGTCCATGGGGTCACAAAGAGTTCCACACAACTGAAGGACTAACACTTTCACTTTCACCTTCAATACCCTCTAGGTCCATCAATGTTTTTGTAAATAGCAAAATTTCATTTTCTGATGAATAATATTCCATTATATATAAATGTTTATATACCACATCTTCATTATCAGTTCATCTATTGATGAACATTTAGGTTGCTTCCATATCTTGGCTACTATAAATAATGATGCTATGAACATTGGGAGGCATATATCTTTTCAAATTAGTGTTTTCAGTTTCTTCAGATTAATACCCAGGAGTGGAAGTGTTGGACCATATGGTTTGGTTCAATTCAGTTCAGTCGCTCAGTCGTGTACTACTTTGCAATCCCATAGACTGTAGCAAGTGAGGCCTCCTTGTCCATAACCAACCCTCGGAGTTTACCCAAACTCATGTCCATTGAGTCAGTGATGCCATCCAACCATCTCATCCTCTGTTGTCCCCTTCTCCTCCTGCCTACAATCTTTCCCAGCATCAGGGTCTTTTCAAATGAGTCAGCTCTTTGCATCAGGTGGCCAAAATATTGGAGTTTCAGCTTCAACATCAGTCCTTCCAGTGAACACCCAGAACTGATCTCCTTTAGGATAGACTGGTTGGATTTCCTTACATTTCAAGGGACTCTCAAGAGTCTTCTCCAACACCACAGTTCAAAAGCATCAATTCTTCTGTCCTCAGCTTTCTTTATATTCCAACTCTCACATCCATATATGACTACTGGAAAAACCATAGCTTTGACTAGATGGACATTTGTTGGCAAGTAATGTCTCTGCTTTTTAATATACTGTCTAGGTTGGTCATAGCTCTCTTTCCAAGGAGTAAGCACCTTTTAATTTCATGGCTGCAGTCACCATCTGCAGTGATTTTGGAGCCCAGGAAAATAAAGTCAGCCACTGTTTCCACTGTTTCCCTATCTATTTGCCATGAAGTGATGGGACCGGATGCCATGATCTTAATTTTCTGAGTGTTGAGCTTTAAGCCACCTTTTTCACTCTCCTCTTTCATTTTCATCATGTCCAGTTCTAAGTGTTGCTTCCTGACCTGCATACAGATTTCTCAAGAGGCAGGTAATTTGGTCTGGTATTCCCATCTCTTTCAGAATTTTCCACAGTTTATTGTGATCCACATTGTCAAAGGCTTTGGCATAGTCAATGAAGCAGAAATATCTACTCTTAATTTTTTGAAGAACCTTCATGCTTTTTTTCATGGTGGTTGCACCAATTTACAATCTCATCAAGAATCCTTTTCTCTCCGTCCTCATCAACACTTATTATTTGATGTCTTTCTGGTAATAGCCATTCTGACAGGTGTGAATTGGTATCTCATTGTGGTTTTAATTTTCATTTGTCTGATGATTACAGATTGTGAGCATGTTTTTATATGCCTGTTTGCCATCTGAGTCTTTTTTAGAAAACTGTCTATTCAAGTCCTCTGTCCACTTTGGCTTGTAAATATCTTCTCCCATTCACTAGATGGCCTTTCACTGTGTTGATACTTTTCTTCACTGTGCAAAAGCTTTTTAGCTTGATGTAGTACCATTTGTTTGTTTTTGGTTTTGTTTAGTAGATTTAAAAAATATATATACCACCCTTTTTATTTGTCTCACAGTAGGAAAGTGATCCAAATTTTCAGTTTCAGTCAGTTCAGTTCAGTCGCTCAGTTGTGTCCAACTCTTTGCGACCCCATGAATCGCAGCACACCAGGCCTCCCTGTTCATCACCATCTCCTGGAGTTCACTCAGACTCACATCCATCCAGTCCGTGATGCCATCCAGCCATCTCATCCTCGGTCGTCCCCTTCTCCTCCTGCCCCCAATCCCTTCCAGCATCAGTCTTTTCCAATGAGTCAACTCTTCTCATGAGGTGGCCAAAGTACTGGAGTTTCAGCTTTAGCATCATTTCCTCCAAAGAAATCCCAGGGTTGATCTCCTTCAGAATGGATTGGTTGGATCTCCTTGCAGTCCAAGGGACTCTCAATTTTCAGTTTACTATTACATAAGTCAGACCTATCAATTTTAAATTATAATGCTACTTCTACTTTGGTAGAAAACTCCCAACCCTCCTCCCTTCAAAAGAAAAGAAAACTACTGCTCTGATTATTATAAGTTAACTATCTAGAGTAAATGGCATTGGACATACAAGCATGATGCAGGTTTAAGGATACTGCAGAGATATATATGGACTGGATGGGTTCATTTTTGTCTATTGTTAAAGTTATTTTTCCTTTTATATGTCATTTTTCTAACCACAGGCTTTTAAAACAAAGCATTTTATTTCAAGGCTTTATGTTTATTATTTCAGTTGTTTTCATCTAGTTTGTCTCTCTTCATTGACTCATCTACTTCCATCTGTCCTCTGCAATTAAATTAAATCAATCCTTTTCTAAGGTCTAATTGGAGCCCCAGTGCTGCAGCATCTTTGCAGGACTCCAGTGCATAATCAGAGCCCCATTCTATGAGATCCTAATGCGCTAATGCATTGTCCAAAGAAGGCAATGGCACCCTACTCCAGTACTCTTGCCTGGAAAATCCCATGGACGGAGGAGTCTGGAAGGCTGCAGTCCATGGGGTCGCTGAGGGTCGGACATGACTGAGCGACTTCACTTTCACTTTTCACTTTGATGCATTGGAGAAAGAGATGACAACCCACTCCAGTGTTCTTGCCTGGAGGAATCCCAAGGATGGGGGAGCCTGGTGGGCTGCCATCTATGGGGTCGCACAGAATCAGACATGACTGAAGTGACTTAGCAAGGAGTTAAGAGCATCATCTCTGGAACAAGACTGTCGTGGGTCCTCCTCTTAGTAACACAAAACTGAATGAGTTACATGGTCTTAGTTGAACAGTTTTCCTCAAAAAATGTGTTGAATTTCTAATCTCATGTCACGTGATGGCAGAAGCAGAGACTGGAGTGATGGATCTGTAAGCCAAGAAGTCCAAGGGCTAATTGCCAACACCAACAGCCATGAAGACAGAAGGAAGGATTCTTCCAAGGTTTCAGAGTGATCATGGCTCTGCTAACACCTTGATTTTGGACTTCCAGAAATCTGATATGTGTAGAATTAAAATTTTGTTGCTTTAAGCCTTCAGTTTGTGGTACCTTTTTATAGAAGCCCAAGGAAACTAATATTGTATAACTTCTTTCTGCCTACTTTGTCTATAAAATGCAGATAATAATAGCACTTGTGTATCTCTAGGAGTTTTGTTAATGATAATGTGCAGCAAGCAATGAATGGTGACTGGCTTTTAATAAATGCTATGTAAGTCCTCTTTAAATAACAGAAGCACACAGATATACATGCAGTTATTTTCCATCTAATTGTTCTATTAATTTTCAAGTTCCATTTTTTTTAAAAAATTTTATTTTTACTCTATTTTACAGTACCATATTGGTTTTGTCATATATTGACATGAATCCACCATGGGTGTTCCATTTTTTAAATCTGTATGGTTTTGCAACTTTTATGTCTTTATGAATTATATTTCTATATCCTGGTTTGTAATTTTGACATTTCCCCTATGATTTGATTGCTTTATATTCCCCTTCATCTCAAACACACTTCCACCATTCTCTCATCCTTATGCTTATGTCAAATTCCTCATTAACTTGTAATTTCTAAATGTTGCTTTGATTGTGGAAACTAAAGGAGAAAAAAGGAGCTAATGAACTGTTTACAGATAACTGTGGAACTTAAAATATGAAATGTGGGTTATACTCCTATTTCTGCTACAAACCTGTTAAATGACTCAGGCATAACACTATGAAACCTCTTTCCTTAGGAGATTGGAATAAATGCGTTCAAATATTTTATCAGCTTTAGTTTCTGTGATTAAATTATTCTGTGTCTGCTACGTTCAACACTGACAATGAAAAGCTAGTTTTCACTCATCCATTATGGCCCAGCACACATGGTGGGGATGGGAGGAAAGCACGTATCAAACAGAGCATTTGATTATTATCTGATATGGGCAGATGCAATGACTGTCCACTGAGATGGGGTAATGCACATTATTGTTGTTTTTTAAAAATCTGGCCTCCATTATAATTACCTGTGCAAGCACAGTTCAGGGATACTTCCAAATGCCTGCTGTCAGCACACACACTTGGTGTACCTCCAATTTCAAAGAGCCTATTGTTCTGAAAAGTTTTCATATTCATGGTAACATAATGAAGGAGAGAAAGTACTTCCATGTTGCGATACATTGTTTTTACTTTTCAAATCAAAACACTGTGGCATTTACCTTTTACTTGTTTGGCAAATTGATAATTATTTTTAAACATTAGATGAACATTTTCAATTGTAGTCAAATTCCTTTTTTTTTTTTAATGTGTAAACTACTTGATTTTATTTGTTTTATTTATTTTACTTTACAATGCTGTATTGCGTACACCCAATCTGCCATGGGTGTACGTGAGTTCCCAATCCTGAACCGCCCCCCCACCTCCCATCCCATACCATCTCTCTGGGTCATCCCAGTGCACCAGTCCTGAGCATCCTGTATCCTGCATCGAACCTAGACTGGCGATTCGTTTCTTATGTGATAGTATGCATGTTTCAATACATGTTTCAAATCATTCCACCCTCTCCCTCTCCCACAGAGTCCAAAAGTCTGTTCTATACATCAGTGTCTCTTTTGCTGTCTCGCATACAGGGTTATCATTACCATCTTTATAAATTCCACATATATGCGTTAGTATACTGTATTGGTGTTTTTCTTTTTGGCTTCCTTCACTCTGTATAATAGGCTCCAGTTTCATCCACCTCATTAGAACTGATTCAAATGTATTCTTTTTAATGGCTGAGTAATACTCCATTCGGAGAAGGCAATGGCACCCCACTCCAGTA
>SJYT01057316.1:146631-183156 GCA_006410635.1 Cephalophus harveyi
TCAGGCACTCTATCTATCAGATCTAGGCCCTTAAATCTATTCCTCACTTCCACTGTATAATCATAAGGGATTTGATTTAGGTCATACCTGAATGGTCTAGCGGTTTTCCCTACTTTCTTCAATTTGAGTCTGAATTTGGTAATAAGGAGTTCATGATGTGAGCCACAGTCAGCTCCTGGTCTTGTTTTTGTTGACTGTATAGAGCTTCTCCATCTTTGGCTGCATAGAATATAATCAATCTGATTTCGGTGTTGACCATCTGGTGATGTCCATGTGCGCGGGTGGCTGCGAGAGCCGGGCCAGTCCACTATGCATGGCCGGGAGGAGCTGCCCCACGTCCGAGGTCGGGGGCAGCAGCCTAGAGTGCCAGGCTGCGACAGTGCAGGAACGGCCAAGAGGAGCTACCCTGTGCTGAGGTCGGGGCGGCAACCGAGAGGAGTCACCCCGCGTCTGAGGTCAGTGGCGGCCCGGGAGGAGACACCCCGCGTCCGAGGTCAGGGCGGCGGCCGGGAGGAGCTGCCCCGCGTCCGAGGCCAGTGGCAGCCAGGAGAAGACATCCGGCGTCCGAGGTCAGGGTGGCAGCTGGGTGGAGCTACCCCGCATCAGAGGCCAGTGGCGGCCGGGAGGAGACACCCCGCATCTGAGGTCAGGGCGGCGGCCGGGAGGAGCCACCTTGAGCTTGAGGCCAGGGGCAGTGACGCTGGGGAGCCACCAGGAGCCCGAGGCCAGGGGCGGCAGCTAGGAGGAGCCACCTCGCACCTGAGGCCAGGGGCGGTGACCCTGAGGAGCCACCCCGAGCCTGAGCCTGAGGCCAGGGGTGGCAGCTGGGAGGAGCCACCCACGCCTGAGGCCAGGGCCTATGGCGGGATGCACTGGAATGGGTGAATTTAACTCAGATGACCATTATATCTACTACTGCGGGCAGGAATCCCTCAGAAGAAATGGAGTCGCCATCATGGTCAACAAAAGAGTCCGAAATGCAGTACTTGGATGCAATCTCAAAAACGACAGAATGATCTCTGTTCGTCTCCAAGGCAAACCATTCAATATCACAGTTATCCAAGTCTATGACCCAACCAGTAATGCTGAAGAAGCTGAAGTGGAACAGTTTTATGAAGACCTACAAGACCTTTCAGAACTAACACCCAAAAAAGATGTCCTTTTCAATATAGGGGACTGGAATGCAAAAGTAGGAAGTCAAGAATCACCTGGAGTAACAGGCAAATTTGGCCTTGGAATGTGGAATGAAGCAGGGCAAAGACTAATAGAGTTTTGCCAAGAAAATGCACTGGTCATAGCAAACACCCTCTTCCAACAACACAAGAGAAGACTCTACACATGGACAAAGAAGGCTAAGCACCAAAGAATTCAAGACTTTATTTATTTTGGGGGCTCCAAAATCACTGTAGATGGTGACTGCAGCCATGAAATTAAAAGATGCTTATTCTTTGGGAGAAAAGTTAGGACCAACCTAGACAGCACATTAAAAAGCAGAGACATTACTTTGCCAACAAAGGTCTGTCTAGTCAAGGCTATGGTTTTTCCAGTAGTCATGTATGGACGTGAGAGTGGGACTATGAAGAAAGCTGAGCGCCAAAGAATTGATGCTTTTGAACTGTGGTGTTGGAGAAGACTCTTGAGAGCCCCTTGGACTGCAAGGAAATCAAACCAGTCCATCCTAAAGGAAATCAGTCCTGAATATTCATTGGAAGAACTGATGCTGAAGCTGAAACTCCAATAATTTGGCCACCTGATGTGAAGAACTGACTCATTTGAAAAGACCCTGATGCTGGGAAAGATTGAAGGTGGGAGGAGAAGGGGATGACAGAGGATGAGATGGTTGGATGGCATCACTGACTTGATGGACATGAGTTCGAGTAAGCTCCAGGAGATGGTGATGGACAAGGGAGCCTGGCATGCTGCAGTCCATGGGGTCGCAAAGAGTCCTACACAGCTTAGCAACTGAACAACAAGAAGTGGAAGAGAAACCAAGAAAAGAGGCAGAGGAATGGTTGATGGGGCAGAATGAAAGCCAAGTCTATCTGTTACAGACTGTTTCTCCTCCAAACTCTTATTTTGAAGCTCCAACCACCAACAGCGTTGTGTGAAAGCATTTGGAGATAGGGTATCAGAGTCAGTAATTAAGGTTAAGTGAAGTCCTATGTCAGTAATTAAGGTTAAATAAAGGCCCACTGTCAGTCTCTCCCATCAGGAAGCTTCCATAAGCCTCTTATCCATATCTCTCAGAGGGCAGACAGAATGAAAACCATAATCACAGAAAACCAATCTAACAGATTACGTGGATCCCAGCCTTGTCTAACTCAATGAAACTATGAGTCACACCATGTAGGGCCACCCAAGACAGATGGGTCATGGTGGAGACTTCTGACAAAATGTGGCCCACTGGAGAAGGGAATGGCAAACCACTTCAGTATTCTTGCCTTGGGAACCCTATGAACAGTATGAAAATGCAAAAAGATAAGACATTGAAAGATGAACTCCTCAGGTTAGTAGGTGCCCAATATACTACTGGAGAAGAGTGGAAAAATAATACCAGAAAGAATGAAGAGATGGAGTCAAAGCAAAAACAACAGCCAGTTGTGGATGTGACTGGCGATGGAAGTAAAGTCCAATGCTGCTGCTGCTGCTGCTGCTGCTAAGTCGCTTCAGTCGTGCCCAACTCTGTGCAACCCCAGAGACAGCAGCCCACCAGGCTCCCCTGTCCCTGGGATTCTCCAGGCAAGAACACTGGAGTGGGGTGCCATTTCCTTCTCCAATGCATGAAAGTGAAAAGTGAAAGTGAAGTCACTCAGTCGTGTCCGACTCTGAGCGACCCCATGGACTGCAGCCCACCAGGCTCCTCTGTCCATGGGATTTTCCAGGCAAGAGTACTGGAGTGGGGTGCCATTGCCTTCTCTGCTGGAATGTTAGGTCCATGAAACAAGGTAAATTGGAAGTGGTCAAACAGAAGATGGCAAGAGTGAACATTGACATTTTAGGAATCAGGGAACTAAAATGGACTGGAATGGGCGATTTTAACTCAGATGACCATTATATCTACTACTGTAGGAAAGAATCCCTCAGAAGAAATGGTGTGGCCATCATAGTCAACAAAAGAGTCTGAAATGCAGTACTTGGGTGCAGTCTCATAAATGACAGAATGATCTCTGTTTGCTTCCAAGGCAAACCATTCAATATCACAGTAATTCAAGTCTATGCCCCAACGAGTAATGGTGAAGAAGCTGAAGTTTTACAGTTCTATGAAGACTTACAAGACCTTCAAGAACTAACACCCAAAAAGATGTTCTTTTCATCTTTCATCACAGGGGACTGGAATGCAAAAGTAGAAAGTCAACAGACACCTTAGTAACAGGCAAATCTGGCCTTGGAGTTCAAAATGAAGCAAGGCAAAGGCTAACAGTTTTTCCAAGAGAACCCACTGGTCATAGCAAACACCCTCTTCCAACAACACAAGAGAAGACTCTACACAAGGACATCACCAGATGGTCAAAACCAGTATCAGATTGATTATATTCTTTGCAGTCCAAAATGTAGAAGTTCTATACAGTCAGCAAGAATAAAACTTGGTGCTGAATGTGGCTCAGATCATGAACACATTATTGCAAAATTCAGACTTAAATTGAAGAAAGTAAGGAAAACCACTAGACCAGGTATAACCTAAATCAAATTCCTTATGATTATACAGTGGAAGTGAGAAATAGATTCAAGGGATTACACCTGATAGACAGAGTGCTTGAAGAACTATGGACAGAGGTTTGTGACATTTTACAAGAGGGAATGATCAAGACCATCCTGAAGAAAAAGAAATGCAGAAAGGCAAAATGGTTGTCTGAAGAAGCCTTACAAATACCTAAGAAAAGAAGAGAAGTGAAAGGCAAAGGAGAAAAGGAAAGATATACTCATCTGAATGCAGAGTTCGAAAGAGAAGCAAGGAGAGATAAGAAAGCCTTCCTCAGTGATCAATGCAAAGAGAAAGAGGAAAACAATAAAATGGGAAAGACTAGAGATCTCTTCAAGAAAATTAGTGATACCAAGGGAATATTTCATGCAAAGATGGGCACAATAAAGGACAGAAATGGTATGGACCTAACAGAAGCAGAAGATATTAAGAAGAGGTGGCAAGAATACACAGAAGATCTATACAAAAAAGATCTTAGTGACCCAGATAATCACAGTGGTGTGATCACTCACCTACAGTCAGACATCCTAAAATGCAAAGTCAAGTGGGCCTCAGGAAGCATCACTCTGAACAAAGCTAGTGGAGGCGATGGAATTCCAGTTGAGCTATTTCAAATCTTAAAAGATGATGCTATGAAAGTGCTGCACTCAATATGCCAGCACATCTGGAAAACTCAGCAGTGGCCAGGGGACTGGAAACGGTCAGTTTTCATTCCAATCCCAAAGAAAGGCAATGCCAAAGAAAGGTCAAACTACTACACAATTGCACTCATCTCACATGTTAGCAAAGTAGTGCTCGAAATTCTCCAAGCCAGACTTCAACAATATATGAAACAAGAACTTCCAGATGTTCAAGCTGAATTTAGAAAAGGCAGAGGAACCAGAGATAAAACTCCCAACATCTGTTGGGTCATAAAAAAAAGCAAGAAATTTTCAGAAGAATATCTACTCCTGCTTTATTGACTATGCCAAAGCCTTTGACTCTGTGGATCACAGCAAACTGGAAAATTCTGAAAGAGATGGGAATACCAGATCACCTTTCCTGCCTCCTGAGAAATCTATATGCAGGTCAATAAGCAACAGTTACCACTGTACATGGAACAACAGACTGCTTCCAAATAGAGCAAGGAGTATGTCAAGGTTGCATATTGTCAACCTGTTTATTTAAATTATATGCAGAGTATATCATGCAAAATGCCAGGCTGGATGAAGCACAAGCTGGAATCAAAATTGCCGGGAGAAATATCAGTAACCTCAGATAGGCAGATGACACCACTCTTAAGGCAGTAAGTGAAGAATAACTAAAGAGTCTCTTGACGAAAGTGAAAGTGAAAAAGTTTGCTTAAAACTCAACATTCAAAAAACTAAGATCATGGCATCTGGTCCATCACTTCATGACAAATAGGGAAACAAGGGAAACAGTGAAAGACTTTATTTTTCTGGGCTCCAAAATCACTGCAGATGGTGACTGCAGCCATGAAATTAAGATGCTTACTCCTTGGAAGAAAAGTTATGCCCAGTCTAGACAGCATATTAAAAAGTAGAGACATAACTTTGCCAACAAAGGTCCATCTAGTCAAAGCTATGATTTTTCTAAGAGTCATGTATGGATGTGAGAGTTGACTTAAAGAAAACTGAGCATTGAAGAACTGATGCTTTTGAACTATGATGTTGGAGAAGACCCTTGAGAGTCCCTTGGACTGCAAGGAGATCCAACGAGTCCATCCTAAAGGAAATCAGTCCTGAATATTCATTGGAAGGACTGATGCTGAAGCTGAAGCTTCACTACTTTGGTCTACTGTCCTACACACCCAAACATAATTCACTTATTTTCCACCAAAATAAAATACCTTCTCTAAAAATGTCACAAGTCTAAATCTTTGTCAACTTTCAAAGCTCACTTAAATGTCACCTGCTATCTGAATCTCTCTTCCTGTTACTGGCCAAGGCTGACTCTCCCTTCTGGAACTTAAGTTATGTCTTTCTCAGGACACTTATCAAACATTGCTTTATAATGCTGTCAATTATGTCCAATCCTATACAACCAGGTTAAAACAGGCAAGCTGGAGGGAAGGAATCTTTTCTTGTAATCTTTCTATCCATTACAACAATAATAACTGATATGCTAAAGGGATATTTCTTGTTAATAAAAGGCTAATGGTAACAAGATCTCAAACTATAAATATTTACCTTGCTATTGTCTTAAAGTTAGTAGGTTACCTGATGAGTTTCATTCGTGTGAAATGTTAGGTATTTTCAAATGTAATTGTAATGTATGTGTGTATACGTGTGTGTGCGTGCGCTCAGTGATGTCCGACTCTGTGACTCCATGGACTGGAGCCTGCCAGGTCCCTCTGTCCATGGGATTTCCCAGGTAAGAATATTGGACTGTGTTGCCATTTCCTATTCCAGGTGATCTTCCAGACCCAGGGATCGAGCCTGCATCTCCTGTGTCTCCTGCATTGGCAAGTGGATTCTTTACCACTGGGATGCCAATACACATGTTTAAAGCTAAATACTTATTTCTCTTTACACCACTGCTTACTAGCTTGATAAAGTCATTAACCCTTCTCAGTTTTAGTGGTAAACAGAGATAATACAAATATGAGCCCATCTGCCTAATAGTTTATAGTAGGGCTCAATGCAATAATTGAAGTGTAAGTGTTCAGATAAACTGAAAACACCATATAAGATTTAAGGATGCTTTTTTAGTTATTGCTCTAGTGTGCTGCAACTCTGCAAACAACCTGCTGATTGATGTTAATGTGAATGCTTCTCAGGAAGAATCTCATTCCAGTCTCGGTGAGAAATCAAGGGCTTTTCTGGGCACTTAAGCTTTATGATACTCAACAGACAGGTCAACGGATCACTACAGCCAAGGAGCTCTCACAAAAGGCCTTGTTACAGAGGCTATGAAGGTGAAGTCTTTGAGATAATGTCTTCATCAATCAAACTGATTTTCCTGATAAGATATGAAACCAACATTAATATAAAAAAGGAAGCAGATGGAAAACAAATGTCACAGTGCTAGCCTGGTCTATTTTTTTTTTGGATAAGTAACAGCATCTAAGCACAAAATAGTCACAGTTTTCTAATTTTTTGTATTAAAAGTGTTAGTTTTCATTGTAACTATGATTTGCTCTATAAATAGTATATCTTTAGAAAAATGAACATAGTAATGACCTAAAACAGTCTACTATAATTTCTCATATACAACCCCTCATAATATTTTTGTCTTCCAATACTTTAACATAAATAAATTTTACTTTTATCTATTTTTTTCCTATTATGAATCATACACGACATTCAGTCAAGGCTTCTCTAAGCAAAATAAAATTTTCTGTGACTAAGTCAAAGATGAAAACTTCTTGACAGGAAAGCTATGACAAACCTAGACAGTGTGTTAAAAAGCAGAAACATCACTCTGCCAACAAAGGTCCATATAGTCAAGGCTATGGTCTTCCCAGTGGTCACGTATGGTTGTGAGAGCTGGACTGTGAAGAAAGCAGAGCACCAAAGAATTAATAATGCCTTAGAACTGTGGTGCTAGAGAAGACTCTGAGAGTCCCTTGGACAGCACGGAGATCAAACTGGTCAATATTAAGGGAAATCAACCCTGAATACTCATTGGAAGGACTGATGCTGAAGCTCCAATACTTAGGCCACCTGATGCAAACAGCCAACTCATTGGAAAAGTCTCTGATGCTGGGAAAGACTGAGGGCAGAAGGAGACGAGAGCATCAGATTATGAGATGGCTGGATGGCATCACCAATGCAATAAATATGAACTTGGGCAAACTTCAGGAAACGATGAGGGACAGGGAGGTCTGGTGTGCCGCAGTCCATGGAGTCACGACGGCGGCTGGACAACAACAAGCCAAAGGTAAAATGAAAGAACGGCCTGCCGCAGTAGAAAAGGAAAGGGAAGTGCTATGTGACACTTATTCTTCTGCCTTCCTTTACGCTCCTCTCTCTGTTCTCCAGATGCGAGTTTATAGAAATAACCTACAAATGAAGTTAGCGTTCCCTCCACTACACATTTTCAACTTATCAACACACTGATCATTTCTACCCAATGAGCTGAATGTGAATGGGATCCAGTACATTCTGTAGGATTTACAACTGGCTGAAAAATCACACTTGAGAAGTAATGATTAAAGGATTGATATATGGAGAGAAATCTCTAGAAAGTAGATCACCATTGCCACAGTTGCCCAAATCAGTCAGGATCAAAGAACTCTTCTTACATGATCTAGGTCATAGCCACAGAATCCTTTTCAGCAATGTTCCATAGAACTCTTATCAACAGATCCTACCTGGCGGATGAGTTGAAACATATTTGAAGTCCTTGGATTAGACTTTCTGAGGGATACATCCTTACCCTCATCCAATCTTAGATTTCATTTGATTTAAAATCAAATCACTGATTTTATTTGAGACACCTTTATGATTTCTGTCAAGACTAATGCTTTTTAAAGGGTCTTAGTAGAAAATCAGAATAAAAAAAAATTTTTAAGTTAGAAGAAAAAAACTTTTAATATCTTGATTTATTCAAGGCTAGGACTGTTCTAGACTAACTGAGGCCTTTAGACTAAATTGGAAAGGTCCTATGAATTGTATATCCATCCACCTATTGTCTAGGATATGAGAGTCAACAAAGAACTAGATTAGACATATCCCAAGACAGCCAGTCACAAACTTCTGGGAACTCTGGGCTGAGAAAGTTAGAAGAAAAAAACTTTTAATATCTTGATTTATTCAAGGCTAGGACTATTCTAGACTAACTGAGGCCTTTAGACTAAATTGGAAAGGTCCTATGAATTGTATATCCATCCACCTATTGTCTGGGATATGAGAGTCAACAAAGAACTAGATTAGACATATCCCAAGACAGCCAGTCACAAACTTCTGGGAACTCTGGGCTGAGTTTTATATATTCCTGAGTCAAAATGGTTTTGGTCAGTTTGAAGAACTAAACAGGGCAGCAAGATTGATTCTGCCATTTAGCTTTTCTCTGGAACACCTGGTACTTGAAAATTAGTCCTCAGACTCTCCGTGGTCTCCCATTCACCCATCCCTGGGTTACTCGGGTTATTCTTGGGGAAGAACAGCAAAGTGGTTTCTGTCTTTCAGGAGTACATGCTTCAGTGATATAGTGGCCACATAGCATGTGAGTAAATATCTAGTCTGTAAGGCAGAAGGTCTGGGATCTAAACCTGGTTACATCCCTAACTGGGTGAGTATATCAGTTTTCTGTGACTATTATAACAAATTACCACAAATGTAGTGACTTAAATCAGTTCATATTTATTATGTTACATCTCTGACCCATGTTGGTGGGTCTCACTGGACTGTTGAAGGTGTCAGCAGGGCAGTGGCGCTTTTTAGAGGCTCTAGTGAAGAACCCATTTCTTCAACCTTTCCAGCTTTACTGACTCAAGGCCTTCTTCTTCAAAGTCAGCAATGTTGCATCTCTCTCTGACTCAGATGAGAAAGGTTCTTTGCTTTTAAGAAGCCATGTGATTATCTTGGGCCACCTAAATAATGCAAAATATCTCCCCACGTCAAGGTACTTAATCATATCTGCAAAATCCCTTTGGCCGTGTAAGAGAACGTATTCACAGTTTCCAGGAACTAGGACATGGACCACTTTAAGCGGCCATAATTCTGCCTACCACTCCCTGAGCAACCTTGAAAACGCAAGTTTACCCCCTCAGTGACAGACCCGCAGAATGAGAAGTGTGAACTAAGTCAGATCCAAAGCCCCTTTCAGCCCTGTTTTGAAACACAGGCATGTCCATATGAAGAATCCTAACAGGCAGCTTCTCACATCACAAATTATAGATGCTGGAGAGCAGCAGACACTGCCCTTCCTTCCAGTCATGATCCATCTGCCCTGATGAGCTAATTACACAGTGAAATGTTAGTAAAATAGACTCAATGATTTGTGAAAAGAATGACAATGGGACATTTGCTACCCCCCAGAGCAAATGAAAGAGGGTGACAGCGATGCTTACTCCAACACTATTGTGTTTTAAATCAGGGTTGACTTCTTGTGTGATACTGTCAAAGTCAAACGATTGTCCCTCAACCATCTGTTCCATTATTTACCCGGAGCTTTCTGTGGTCTTCTCTCCTAGGCTGCATTCTGCTAGCAAGCCACATAAAAATGCAAAGTCACTTCATGCTTTACATTAAAGTGCTTTAGAATTAATTCTGAGCATAAAATCTAGGAGTAAGGTTTATTTATATCAACTCATTTTTACCTCAAGCACAAAGCACACCATTAAGGGCTAACAGCATTTTAGTTTCTTGGTGGGCATTTCCTTTACAGAAACCACAGTCCTGTACTGTATTTCCTGTAAAATAACCACATCATTCTTTTTTCTCAAAGTGGGGACATTTGGCAGCTGAAGTTGCAAGTAATCTACTGAAGTTTTTCTATTTACTGTGGCCCTATATACTCACCCAAACATCAACTGCACATATGAGAACAAAATGAGAAATTTTAAAATATTGATTTTTAAATCTTAAAAAGAATTTTCATAATGCCAAAGTATGGCTTATAATTTTTCTCTCATATAGTTATGGAATGTGCTTAATGTCAACATAGATCATGTTCTTTCTCCGTATCATTTAATCAGAACAAACGAGGGGCCCATCATGCAACCCTTTTTTGAAGGAGACTTAAGGATCTCAGAGTTAACAGATCTGCTATTTCACACACTCTGTACAGGTTTTATTACATTTAAAGGATAAACATTTAAGTGCGACTGTGTATGGAAGCACTCCTTGTTAAAAGTAGCAGAACTACTTCTAACTCCTTCACCGAAGACAACAGCCTCCTTGCAAGGTAAGTGTCGTGGTCCAGGCATGGGTTGGAAAAGAATTTCCAGCCATGAGACAGAATGAGAGGGAAATAAAGTTTATTAAGTGGGAGATGCTGTTAGAAGAGTGGGCCAGCTCAAGAGAGAACCGACACGGAACAGGGGCCCTTAGTCCACTTTTATACCCAGGTCCGAGGAGTGGCATAGGGGTCTTTGGGTCATTTGCTGATTGACTGAGGCACATACACTGGGTGGGGAGTATACTCCTGTGTGGAGTAGGACAGGAGACAGGTTATACTGCCCAGGAGGACCTGAAACCTGTTAACAGTTACAACATGCGGGAGGGAAGGACGATAAGGGTCTGGTTTTTCTGTTTCTGCATTCTAAGACCCTCCTTGGTTTTATCTACTCTTTCGTCCTTGTGTCACCACAGGAGGTAAGCTCCTCTTGACAGTGGACGCAGTGTCAAGAGGACCATCCTAAGGATAGGAACGTACAGCCACATAAGGCCAGACAGCCCTCACATTCAAATGAATTAAAATCGCTACTTCTCACCACCTTCTACATTTCATTATATAGACTCACCTGTAAGGTGGCTGAAACAGCTACAGACACAAATTTAAAACATATGTATATCTAAGACTGATTCATGTTGACATTTGACAGAAAACAATAAAATTCTGTAAAGCAATTATCCCTCAATTAAAAAATAAACACATTTTAAAAATACATATGTGAACATACTTAAGTTTCAAGTATTGACCAGAAAATAGCTAATCAGATAATCTATGATAGATTTTAAGAAGCAAAGGGAAAGAAAAAATAAAAGCTATACCTGAATATCAAGAGAGGGAAGGCACAGGAGTACTAAAAGGATAAAGGCAAGACTGTATTTAGGAAGAGGTGCTGCAACTCATGGGGTTGCAAAGAGTCGGACACGACTGAGCGACTGAACTGAACTGAATCAAGAGTGGCTTTCTTCTGTAAGACGGAGAAAATATCTAGAATTCGAGAGAAACAGTGACTGATTGTAGGACTGGGGGGATTTCCCAGATCTTATCTTAAACTTCAAACCTCACAGTTCATTATTTTGGGAGTGGGTTAAATTTAGTATTAAAATGCCCCTTCTTCTAATAAGCTAGACTCGCGTGGCTTCTGTTCCTTTCAGCTGTTAAAACCATGATCAGAGAAACCTGACAAGCATAAGCTCCAGAACCCAGAGATTCTCAAGCACAGGAGAACACTCACTGTTTTGTAAATAAGACAAAATTAAATAAACACTCCTTTAAGTGGTCTAAGAAAATTGCAAATTCAAGCAAGGAAGGCTTTCTCTGTATACAAGGTTATATCTTTTTAAATTCAAAACTAGGTTACCTCAAAGCAAGTGGTAGTAACTTTCACTTAAAATCTTTACTCAAGAGAAGGAATGCTCAGATATAGGGACTGACCACAAATATTTCTAATAAGAACTTGCTAAAATAGTGGATAGATGGCAGAGAAAGTTTCGGTGTTTTTTTTTTTTTTTTAAAGACCATTAGGACTTCTTTTCAGTATATAGTCTTTTAAATCATTCTTATCTGGAATACAATATGAGGAAAATAATACTTTAAAAATGTACTGAAATCCTTCTCAATAGAATAGTACCAATTTGGTATTACCAACTTGAGATGAACAGAATTGAGTGAATTGAAACTCTCTTAGTATGATTTATGAGAAAAACAGGAGTTACAAAAACTGAAATGCAACAGAGCAAACATAAGCAGAGCTCACATGTGAATAAACATTAATAAGTAGAAATTATCTTCCCATATATATTACAAAGTTTATTCCCAATATTTTCCTTTCAGATCAGTCTTTCCTTTCCCTGTTCCAAATCATATCTGACCTTAATAGCTTATCTCAAGCTTTGCTCATCTAGAAGCTCTCACACGGCTTACTCCCCACCCTGCTTAGTTCTCAGCCCTTTGGGTCACACTACTCATTAGGGTACTGGGTTATATTTGTCCTTACATATTTAGGGGCAAGTTTCATCCACAATGAGAACTGAAACTTGTTCAGAGCAGATCTCACACTTTAAATCTCTATTCTTAGGGTATTCTAGCCCCCAACATCATGATGGTATAGCTGGCCCTAGTATACTCCAAACAGATTCAGACTGGATTTAGAAATATTTCAACTACAGCTTGAACCGAAATCTTATCCACAACTCAGTGGGTGGTTCTGCTGACTTTAAGTATATAAAATTCCCCCTCAGCTGGAAAAGCTCCTAAAGGAACCGTGACCCAGCACTGATGTGAAATCTAAACCAGTCTGGCCTATAACATCTATTCAGTCCTGAAGAGCTTGTTAAATCGGATCAGATTAGATTAAAAACAACCAGATGAGGCCAGAGGCAGTCATCCAAGTATAAAGGAAAGTGTGCTGATCTGGCAAGTGGCCATGAAAGTGGGGTGAAGGGGCAACAGGGTACTGACTAAACCCAGAGGTAAGTGTGTAACGCTGTGAGATAATAATATAGGTCTGAACCTCATTCCCAGTTCGTGCACAGAGCCCTTGTCATTTTCCGAGTGAAAGGGAGGCAAGGAACACCTTTTGTTATAATATTTGGTCTTTGACTCCTGGCCCTGACAGAGCTTCTTAATCCCTTGGATCGCAAATGTGACAAAATCACCTTCTGTGCTAATTAAGTGATTCTTTTGGGATCCTAGACAACTTCAGAATGGGGGTTGGTGGCCAGAAAGACCAAATTTTGATTAGAAAATCAAAATTTCAGCTCTACCCTCAACCTTAAGGGGAGAAGGCTGAAGACTGGGTTATTACTCAATCATGCCTCCATGACGAGATGTCCATAAAAAGTCCTAATGGTAGGGTTCAAAGAGCTTCTGGGTTGGTGAACACATCCACGCATCAGAAGGGTGGTACACCCCACTGCACAGGAACAGAAGCTCCTGTACTCAGGACTCTGTCAGACCTTACCCTGTAGACTTCTTCGCCTGGTGATGCATTTGTAATGTATCCTTTAGAATAATCTCTATAATAAGCCAGCAACAGTAAATGCAGTGTTTGCCTGAATTTGTATCTAGAAAACTGTTAAACTTGAGGAGGGAGTTGGGGAAACCCTCGATTTTGTAGCCAAATTGAACAGGAATGTGGCCATCCAATCTTGCCACATACTTAAAGTGGAAGCAGTCCTGTGGGTCTGATTTCTTAAGTTGTGGGGTCTGCACTAACTCCTAATAGGTAGTGTTCAAAGTGAGCTGAATTGTACAACATCCAGTTGGTGTCAAGAGTAAATGAATTTGTTGGTGTGGTGCAGGGAGAAAAGAGAAACATATCTGAGGTCAGAAGTGCTCAGAGTAAAAACAACTCAGAGAAACAAAGAATGGACAGGGAGATATCAACTCTCTCTGGACAGTTCCCTCCTTTGGAAAATGACATCAGAACTGTAAGATATCTCAGGTCTCCTTCAGCTTCTAAATTCAATGCCACAGGAGGCAGAGACACTCACTGAGAACGCATAGGTGCTGAGAGTGTCACTAGAGCATCAACAGCAGTATGAATTTGAAAAACAGAAACACCTTCAAAGATGATGGGAACCCACAGGTCTGGTCATTAACCTATGATAATTAACTAGTAACCTATTGGCAATCTGAGGCAGTCTTACCAAGGACCTTCTCTTTTATCACGATGGCATTTTCAACTTTATAGTTTTTCATTTTTATCTGAATTTTTATACACAAGAATTTACAAAGCAAACCTTAACAAATAATTTTTTTAAATAAACTCTTTCAACTGACCAATCCACAGGATGTAACACATTGAGTGTCTTTGAACACCTTGCTATAAATAGCTCTCCTTGTCTCTATCATCCAGCTAATTTATATTTTCTAGAAGGTGTTTTATGGTCCAACCATTCATAGTTAAGCCACAGCAACTTCAAAAAAAAAAAAAAAATCACAGAAAATATATGACCCTGAAATTATACTGAGAAAATAATGAAGTTATGTGAATGCACTCATGTCCTTTTTCTGATTTACAGAAGGTATATCAACTATTTTCAGCATTCACAGAAAGTTTTCAGTTAAATAATTACTAAGAATACATGATGTCTTCAGTTCAGTTCAGTCACTCAGTCGTGTCCAAGTCTTTGCAGCCCCATGGACTGCAGCACTCCAGGCTTCCCTGTCCATCACCAATTCCCGGAGCTTACACAAACTCAAGCTGGAATCAAGATTGCCGGGAGAAATATCAATAACCTCAGATATGCAGATGACACCACCCTTATGGCAGAAAGTGAAGAGGAGCTAAAAAGCCTCTTGATGAAAGTAGACGACCGAGGATGAGATGGCTGGATGGCATCACGGACTCGATGGACGTGAGTCTGAGTGAACTCCGGGAGATGGTGATGAACAGGGAGGCCTGGCGTGCTGCAATTCATGGGGTCGCAAAGAGTCGGACACGGCTGAGCGACTGAACTGAACTGAACTGAACACAAACTCATGTCTATTCAGTCAGTGATGCCATCCAACCATCTCATCCTCTGTCGTCCCCTTCTCCTCCCCCCTTCATTTTTTCCCAGCATCAGGGTCTTTTCTAGTCAGTCAGCTTTTTGTATCAGGTGGCCAAATACTGAAGTTTCAGCTTCAGCATCAGTCCTTCCAATGACTATTCAGGACTGATCTCCTTTAGGATGGACTGATTGGATCTCCTTGCAGTCCAAGGGAGTCTCAAGAGTCTTCTCCAACACCACAGTTAAAATACATCAATTCTTCAGTGCTCAGCTTTCTCTATGGTTCAACTCTCAAAAAACAAAAAGTAAAAAAATCCATACTAAAAACCAAAAGTAAAAAAATCTTTTCCAAATCAAAAATGTTATGGTTCTATGATCAGACCTGAAGCCTCATTTTATTTCTTTTTTTTTTTCTTTTTAAATTTTTTTACTTTACAATACTGTATTGGTTTTGCCATACATTGACATGAATCCACCACAGGTGTACGTGAGTTCCCAACCCCGAACCCCCCTTCCAGAAGCCTCATTTTAAAAGAAACAGCTCAATTCCTGATTACATATGCCTGACTACTCAATGGAAAATACAAATAAAAGTGTTGAAAGTGTTAGTCACTCGGTCATGTCTGACTCTTAGCAACCTCATGGAGCCCGCTAGGCTCCTCTGTCCATGGGATTCTCCATTCAAGAATACTGGAGTGGGTAGCCATTCCCTTCTCCAGGGGATCTTTCCAATACAGAGCTTGAACCCATCCAGAAGCCTCATTTTAAAAGAAACAGCTCAATTCCTGATTACATATGCCTGACTACTCAATGGAAAATACAAATAAAAGTGTTGAAAGTGTTAGTCACTCGGTCATGTCTGACTCTTAGCAACCTCATGGAGCCCGCTAGGCTCCTCTGTCCATGGGATTCTCCATTCAAGAATACTGGAGTGGGTAGCCATTCCCTTCTCCAGGGGATCTTTCCAATACAGAGCTTGAACCCAGATCTCCTTCATTGCAGGCAGATTCTTTACCAAGTGAGCCATCAGGAAAACTGACACACTTTTCATTCAATTACTATTAACAGAGCCAGCACTTCCAAAAGCTGAGTTTATGATGGTCACTGCTAGATGATGGTTATCTGCCATATTGTGTCAGCTTGTAATTTTCACTATTAAAAGGTTTCTAAAAGGTTGATATGAAAGTGAACACCTAATGAGAAATGCACAGAACTCTTAAGCATCTAGAAAATCATAGAAAAAAAATCATGTATTTGAAAGAATTGTGTGCATCAAGCATTAGCATTTACTTTAGCAGGGCCTACTATGGGCAGGTAAGAATACAAGAAAGATTAGGCAGAGAACCTCTATATCATTTAAAATTATTTTAATTATCAAATTGATATGCAAATCGGCTTATAGCAATGACACTTGGCAGAAAACCAAGAAGGTAGGCAAAGAGCTACAATATGATCAAAGTTAACTGATTGCCATTAATGGAAATAAAATACAATTCCAACTGCATATTAGGCTTCTGACACTATAAATTAAGTCATTTGAGTAACACAGAATGAAAAACTTTCAAATAATTACTCAAACAAAAACATTCCAAAATTTCTAGGTGGGAGAAAAAGAAGCAACTTTTGCCCTTGAATAGCCTAAGATACAACCTGCTTAATGGTTGGAAGAAACCTGAAAAAGGACAAAAAAAAATCCCTAGTAAACTTCTGGTCTCTTAGACAACTACACATTACAAACTCCTGTTCATCAGAAACTAAACTCAGACCCAAATAGCACTTTCTCTTATCAATTTAGTTCAATACATTTAGTGCCAATTATATTCCAGGCACCACATTAAGTACAAAGGGGAATTTAAGACCCTGCAAGAACTGGAGTTCACTGCTGCTGATGTTTATATCTGTGCCAAGTCAGACATTGGCTGGACCTTCAGCAGCATGATTCAAGGTTGACTTATCTGTAGTTCTGTTTACATAATATACAGTTCGTTCAGTTCAGTCTCTCAGTCGTGTCCAACTCTTTGCAACCCCATGAATCACAGCATACCAGGCCTCCCTGTCCATCACCAACTCCCAGAGTTCACTCAGACTCATGTCCATCAAGTTGGTGATGCCATCCAGCCATCTCATACTCTGTCGTCCCCTTTTCCTCCTGCCCCCAATCCCTCCCAGCATCAGAGTCTTTTCAAATGAGTCAACTCTTTGCATGAGGTGGCCAAAGTACTGGAGTTTCAGCTTTAGCATCATTCCTTCCAAAGAACACCCAGGGCTGATCTCCTGTAGAATGGACTGGTTGGATCTCCTTGCAGTCCAAGTTAGCACAATACTATTTGAAATGGTACTTTATGAACGTTTATACTGCTATGAAGTCAAGATAAGGGTTCAGCTTAGATTCAACACATCTGTACTATGAATCTATGGCATGTTCAATTCTGTTGATATGCAGAACACAAAAGGAAAAAAGGTGAGGTTCTTTTCCTCTGCCAATCCCAGTGTCATTAAAGCTCTCTCAGTTTTGTCTATCTGGACCACCCCTACCTCCTTTAGAGCTCATTTCCAGCATTAACTAGCCTGGTAATTCCTTGGAGCCAAACATAGTAAGCCCTGCCTCCTTTTGGATTCCTTCAGTTCAGTTCAGTTGCTCAGTTGTGTCCGACTCTTTGTGACCTCATGAACTGCAGCACGTCAAGTTTCCCTGTCCATCACCAACTCCCAGAGTTTGTTCAAACTCATGTCAATCGAGTTGGTGATGCCATCCAACTATCACATCCTCTGCCATCCCCTTCTCCTCCTGCCTTCAATCTTTCCCAGCATCAGGGTCTTTTCTAAGAATCAATTCTTCGCATCAGGTGGCCAAAATATCGGAGCTTCAGCATCAGTCCTTCCAATGAATATTCGGGACTGATTTCCTTTAGGATGAACTGGTTGGATCTCCTTGCAGTCCAAGGACTCTCAAGAGTCTTCTCCAATACCACAGTTCAAAAGCATCAATTCTTTGGTGCTCAGCTTTCTTTATAGTCCAACTCTCACATCCATACATGACTACTGGAAAAACGATAGCTTTGACTAGATGGACCTTTGTCAGCAAAGGAATGTCCACTTTTAATATGCTGTCTAGATTGGTCATAGCTTTTCTTCCAAGGAGCAAGCATCTTTTAATTTAATGGCTGCAGTTACTATCTGCAGTGATTTTGGAGCCCAAGAAAATAAAGCATTTTGTAAACCTCTATTACCATTTTTGCATATTTTCTTTTATAGAGAAGATCTTGAATTCCTCGCGAACAGAAACTGACTCCTCATTATATTTCATCAATATCTGGCACTAAACTCAAAACTAGGGAGCCATCAATACTGAAAGAAAAGCTAAACCAATTAATTAGGGTTTTTAATAACTGTGACAGTATTTGGACACTATAATTACTATGCAAATATTATCCATTACAAAATATGTATCACTATATAGTATCACCATTTTACATAGTGATAACAGCCTAAAACACTACCACTTTAATCTTAAGAAGAAATAAAGCTCCATGAGAAAGAAATACAGAACATGAGACACATAAGAAAGTTAAATCCCTAGTTACTACATTTGTCAACAGGTCTTTTTAAATTAGTAAATTCAAAATAATAATATATTAAAGATACAATGGTGAAAAAATAACAAAATGAATAGGCAAAAATAATCAAAAGTAGTTACTTCTGAGGAAGCAGGATAAAGTGACAGAGAGTGCCACAAGGGACTACTGTTTTCTAAGTTTTTGAGTTTTTAAAATATAATAGGTACCATGTAGCCTAGCTCAAGTTCCTTTTGATATGTAAAACACAAACTATAGTACCTTAAACATAGTCTACCATTTCAGATTTATTATTTATTGAGGCTGTCTTGCCCTCTTCCCATTGAGAATCATAAGCATTAACAGTTAACCCTGAACCTAATATATTCAATAGCTTAACTCCTGAGTGGATTCTAGCATGCCTAGAATTAATTTCATAGTAAACTTTAGTACTTAGCAATTAAGTAGTTCATATGAAAGTCTATTATCAAATATTAAAGGAAAATAATGAAGAGGCTAATTTCTATAAGTTCACACAATCAGCTGAAATTCCCTACTGTTCTTAGTGTCTGATCAAACATGAAATCAGGTAATAAAACCCAACAATGCATGACAGCATTTCCTTGTCTGTTAAAGAAATACAATGTTTATACTCCAGGGATGTTTCTGACAACACAGGGAATCTATGAAATTTAATATTCAATAAATTTTTAAACACACTCCATGTACATAGTATATGCCAGATATCAGGGGAAATTTCAAAAGTGGAGTTGGACCAATACTACTATGCGGTTGCCTTTATCTCTTTTCCTACACTTCTCACTTTTAACTGAAACCAAGAAATTTTTAAGCTTTATTTACATATGACTAACACTTAACTGGAGAAGGAAATGGCAACCCACTCCAGTACTCTTGCCTAGAAAATCCCATGGACGGAGGAGCCTGGTGTCCATGGGGTCACAAAGAGTCGGACACGACTGAGTGACTTCACTTTCTCCCAGTATTCTATATTTATTCACTCCAGAAGCTCACACTCTTTTGCAAAATAAATAAAGTTCTGAATATTCAGGAGTCAACTACAGAATGTGTTTACTGCTTGTAGACGGTGCCCTTTACCTGGCCAGCATTTTAGAGCCCCATCAAGCCATAACAGTGAGAGAAAGTTGCTCAGTCGTGTCCTACTCTTTGCGACTCCATGGACTATACAGTCCATGGAATTCTCTAGGCCAGGATACTGGAGTGGGTAGCCTTTCCCTTCTCTAGGGGATCTTCTCAACCCAGGGATCGAACCCAGGTCTCCCGCATTGCAGGCGGATTCTTTACTGAAATTTAAATAATTCCACTGTCTTTGTTATGTTGAAACTAGCAAAGGTATGGTGAGCTGCTCAGGTAACAATGATGGTTTCAAAAGAGGGTGCTGGAATTATCAGTGGATTTTAATTAATTGTTCCATTTCAGCCTTCTCTGACTACAGTGAATAATGAAACACTGGCTATGACAATGCCTACTTGCAAGCATTTTATTCATCAAGTTCACACCTCAGGTTCATCTCACACGTGAAACAATATCAGATTTCAACAAACCATAGTGAACTTTTTGTTCTTTTTCAAAAGTAAAACAGTAGTGTGGAGATTTTAAAATTATAGGAAAATGTAATGAATAATACTTTTTAAACACTTGTGATACCATAGCCCCAGGGTTATAATTATAGTCAACATTTAGAGTAAATTCTTCTTCTTGTCCTTTCACTATGCATTTGTGTGTGGGCATGTATAAACCCATTTTAAAATAGCATCATTATGTACATATTCAAAACAAGTAGCTTTTAAAGGGAATTAAATGCATGTCACACCCATCTACGATTCAAACACCACATATTCACACTGTAAATGTCTTTCGTATGCAATGCCTCTGATGTTATCAAGTCAAAAATTAGCTACTTAGGGAATCGCTCTCACACTTTTAAACCACTGGATCCCATGTAATGCTCCAAAGCAGCAGTTTTAAAAGTGTTCCATTGCAGAAAATCAGTAAGGACATGGTTCTAACAAATAGCTTGCTTCTATAGGCATTTATAAAATATCCAACCAATGACAATAGAATATACATTATTCCCAAGTACACATGGAGCTGGACCACATTTTGAGCCAGGAAACATACTTTAAATTTTAAAAGAAAGTATACAAAGTATGTTCTCAGATAACCTGGTAATTTTAACGGAAAGATAGTTGGAAAACTCCCAGATACCTGGCAATCTGACAGCAATAAGTAACCTGTGGATCAAAGAAGTCTCTCAAGTAAAATTTAAAATATTTTAACTACAAGATGATGAAAATATAACAACAAAAATTGTGGAATGGAGCAAACACAGGCTTAAAGGGCAACTTTATAGCACGGAATGCATGTATTAGAAGAAAAGAAAGATCTAAAATAAAAAACCTAAGCTTTTACCTTAGGAACAAGGGAAAGAAGAAAAGTTTACTCCTGAGCAAACAAACGAAGAGATATAATAAAAATTAGAGTGGAAATTAGTGATATCAAAACAGAAAATCAATAGAGAAAAACAACAAAACCAAACGCTGGTTCTTTGAAAAGTTCAATAAAATTGATAAACCTCTAGCTAGGCTAACCAAAAAGAGAGAGAGAGATGAGACAAATTACAGTATCCGAAAAGGAGAGGTCATTATCACTGATCTGATGAACATTAAAAGGATAATAAAGGAATACCATAAACAATGGTATACCCATAGATTTGACCATTTAAACCTAAGGGACCAAATCTTTGAAAGACATAAATGCCAAAACTTACAGCTATAGAACACTGTAAATGTTTCGCTATTCAGGAAGTAGGTGCAATTGTTTTACAATCTATGAAAAGCTGCTGCTTCAGTACACTAGAAGGCACTGGGGTTATTTTTTGCTTCTTATGAAATTATGTATATTTTAAGGAAGTTGTACAAGGACCATTTTTTATTGGGAGCACTTAAAGACAAAGGTATTGAAAGACTAGACAATCAAAGAACAATAACACTGTGCCCTTTTTCTCTCTAGTTCCTGTACTTTGACAGATACTCATTTTTCTCTAAACCATAAATGCTCCTGCTTTCCACGGTACTTGACCATTGGCACATAGGCCAAGTGTCTTGCTTTGATGACACTTCATTGTCTATTCATATTTCATAGAATTTCTATAATCCATCAGTGAAATGCACCTAAGGTAAAATTCTTTACAACATTGTCCCAAGGAGAGTTAAAAAAGTAGCTAAAGTTGAGTCAGGGGTTCTGGTCAAGGTAGAAGAGGAAAAGGGAATCTAGGAATAGAGAATAACAGGTACAGAGAAAGAGAGGAGGAGAAAGCACTGAACATATTTTAAAAAAATCAAACTGTGCAGTTGGTAACAGCACAGGAGACAAATATGACACTTTACAGATATCCCAAAAAGCCACAGTGAAGAATTGAAAATTCTGAGCAAGGAACTAACATGTTCAGAGATGCTCTTTAACATTCGTGGTGGCAGTCATTTGCCAAGTGACTTGAAGAGAAAGGCTAGAGGCAGAGAAATGATGACAAAGCTACCATCATAGTCCTTACTATTAAAACTGAAAGCTAGAGTAACTCAGATGGCAGTGTGATGG
The DNA here is from genome assembly GCA_006410635.1 of Cephalophus harveyi. Taxonomy (NCBI): domain Eukaryota; kingdom Metazoa; phylum Chordata; class Mammalia; order Artiodactyla; family Bovidae; genus Cephalophus; species Cephalophus harveyi. The sequence goes on from SJYT01057316.1 coordinate 168,858, forward strand.
GGAAGAGTGTGGGTACCAAAGGAAGACCATATGGGATGATGATGATATGGGAGTATCTGTGTATACGGCAGCAGTGAATTCCATGTGTCTGAACTCTTTCATTCACACTATCAGAAAATACTAGGCACCTTCTACAGGCCAGGGAATGTTCCAAGATGTAGTAACATAGCAGTGAATACAATAAAGCTCTTGCGCTAAGAAAGGAAACATTCTTTTGTGTGTGTGTGTGTCAGGGAAAAGGGGTGATAAATAAAGACAATTTTTAAAGTATATATGATACGTCAGATGTAACAAGAATTATTGAGATGGCTACTGCAATATAAAAGACAAAGGAATTGTCAGAGGGGCAAGGGGAAATGGTAGAGGTTGCTATTTTGTTCCAAATGTTCACAGGAGGCAACTGTAACAAGGACATTTAAACAGAGACCTAAAGTGAGAGATGACCCTTTTCCACTACATAGCTATTGTGGTAAATTTACTTCAGAAATAAAAGTATCAGTAAGGTTTGCTATAGACTAGACTGTAATTATGCTCCAATTTAAAATAGGTATTATTAACATATAAGATCACAAAAGTGAGTGAAGTCACTCAGTCGTGTCCGACTCTTTGCGACCCCATGGACTGTAGCCCACCAGGCTCCTCCGTCCGTGGGATTCTCCAGGCAAGAATACTAGAGTGGGTTGCCATTTCTTTCTCCAGGGGATCTTCAAGATCACAAAATAAAAGCATTAAATAAGACATATTTCATCTGGGCCAAGAGGTATAAATATATTGCCACATATAGAAATACACTTTAGGTGTATTATTTTCATTCACTACCCTGAAATGACAAGATGACTATCCCATTCTCTAAATCTAAACTATCTAATATTACTGAACACTTTAAATGAAGCTAGGCTAAACTGAGACATGCTGTAAGTGTAAATGCAAATAGAACAGGGAAAAAAAGAATTAAAATATCTCATTAATGCTTTCTGTATGATTTTATGTTGAAATAATATGTGGAAGAATTGGAGTTAATAAAATATATTATTAAAATGAAATTGACTCATTTCTTTACTTTTTTAATGTGATGACTAGAAAATTTAAAACTACATGCACAGCTTGCATTTGTGGCTCATATTTCTGTCAGATAGCCCTGTTCCAGACAGTTTCATTACTTATTAATCAACTTTTCTATACTTACACTGCTCATGCTGCAAATCACTTAAAAACAAACATCCATTTCTCAAGAATATGAAATCAGAGAATACCGAAAAACAATTTCTAGAAAATGTTTTTTCTTAATATGTATATTGTCTACCCAATACCTCCCTCTTCTTCTGAAAACAGAACCCCTCTTCTTTCAGACACCATTTAGTCCAAAAAAAGCTATCAGGAAATTCTGGGCACCTTCTAAGCGCCAGGGACTGTTCTAAGAACATTGAAAAACAATTTCTAGAAAATGTTTTTTCTTAATATGTGTATTGTCTACCCAATACCTCCCTCTTCTGAAAACAGAACCCCTCTTCTTTCAGACACCATTTAGTCCAAAAGAAGCTATCAGGAAATTCTGGGCACTTTCTAAGCGCCAGGGACTGTTCTAAGATGCAGGGATACAGCAACCAAGAGAAAATGCCCAAGTTCTAATGAGTCCACCAGCCTGGACATAGATGAGTGGCCAAGGAGGGGAGTGGGGGATAGGATGGCTGAACCAAAGCACCCCGCACTGTTGGCCAGATGTGCGTGGCCTGGATGGATACCTGACCCAAACTGGGTCAGTTGCAACCTTTCCCACTGACTTCTACTCTTTCTGAATCACTGTTTCAGATGTGTCTCTGGTAGACAGCATACATTTGGGTCTTTCCCTGAGAATTGAATTGGAAATATTTTCAGTATTTTTACCCAGACGATAGACTTTCTCTTTCACATTAACCTCGGACCCAATCTTCTCTCCTACATTTTTTTTTTAAGCCATTCTTGTTCATGGTAATGGTTTGAGGCAAGAGTGTGAGACATAGCTTAATGAGATGCCGGTGATTGTTTTTTTTTCCCTCTTTCACTTAAGAGTTAATTTGAGATTTGGATATCCTCAATCCTTGTGTTTTTACCTTTTTCTTCTTGTTGCTCTGTAGCGTTTGGAAGACATATTGGGAGAGAGAGCAGTGATTCAGGCCGCTGGTATTATCTGTGTATCTAGAAGTTTTTCCCACTGTTTTGTTTTTTTTTTTAATTAACAACTGCAGCTGTAAAAAAAGTCTTCCAAAGGGAGAAGTTGTGAAATACCAAGGTAAAGATCTACTAGTGGCCATCCACCATGCTGAAGGATCTAGTTAACAATGAGAGCTAAAGCCAGCACACTGAGGACAAGAAGTATACATAGCAAGGGCCCGTGTGCAGCTGGGATTCCCTGGCTGTCCAGTGGTTAGGACCCCTTGCTTCCCCCGCAGGGTGTCCAAGTTCACCCCCTGGTTGGGAAACTGAGATCCCGCATGCTACACAGCATGGCAAAGGGGAAAAAAAGACAGTGAGAGAGATAATAGCATTTTAATTCTTGGCTCCAGCTGTTCCTGAAGCCTACGTCTACTCTGTATTTCCCAATAGTTTGGTTGTTGCAAGTTACAGTGGAATCTATGAGGCAATAAATTCTCCACAATGTGCCTATCCTAGGGCATAATGCTCTGGAGTCAGCAATTTGGATTCTAATCCTGGCTCTAAAACTTGCAATTCTAAGTAAGTTGCCTTTAACCTCTTTGTGCCTCAGTTTTGTCACATATAAAATGGGAACAATAAAAGTACCTACCTAATAGAGCTGTTATTAAAATTTGACAGGATAATATATATGAATTATTAAAGTAATACAACTGCATAGTTAACATTTGATGTTAACTCAGTACTAGCAGTAACACAAATTAGATTTCTATCATTTACAACTTTAACAGTCCTCACTAATACAATACAGAGTTAGACCACCGTCCTTCAGAAATATTTTTTAGTATGGGAAAAAGACACATTTGTGTATATATATTTTTGGAGGGAGGTGGTTTCATTAACTAGTGATCTGTTGCCAGAGTGAAGAGGCTAATTTGCGGCAACATGGATGGACCCAGAAACTGTCACACTGAGTGAAGTCAGTCAGAGAGAGAAAGACAAATATCATATAGCATCACTTATATGTGGCATCTTAAAAAAGGCTACAAGTGAACTTATCTACAAAACACAAAGAGAGCTAAAGACGTAGAAAATAAACTTATGGCTGAAAGTGAAAAGTGAAAGTAAAGTCACTCGGGCGTGTTCAGCTCTTTGCTACCCCACGCACTATAGCCTACCAGGCTCCTGGGTAGGCTATGGCAACTGGGGGATAAAGGGAAGAAGGAATAAACTGGAAGACTGGAACTGACACAAACACACCACTATATATATAAAATAGGGAACTAATAAGGACCTACTGTATAGCACAGGGAACTCTACTCGATACTCTGTTAATGGCCTATGTGGGAAAAGAATCTAAAAAAGAGCAGATTTATGTATATGGAAAACAGATTCACTTGGCTGTATACCTGAAACTAACACAACATTGTAAATCAACTATACCCAATAAAAAAAATTTTTTTTAAAGAAAAGAATGAAGAAGCATATCCAAAACTCTACACTAGCAAGGAGACGCAGAAGGGTTTGGGACATAGAAAGCCAAGCCTCATCCCACACTGTTTGCACCGAATTTCTTCACCCATCTCTCTCCCTACAATCGATAAATTATAAAATGATAAATTCAGACACCAGGAAACATATTGTTAGAGGAGTCTTGTGAATTGTGGTAAATAATCTTAGGGTGAAACATACCCCCACAGAAGGTAAGATTTCTGCTGTGGAGGTTGAAAGAAGAGGATTCTTCCTGGAAGAAGGAGAAGAGAAAGAACTTTAACAAAGGAACAGGCTGGGAACTGAAGCATATTTGTGATGGGACTGTCTTTTAAAAAGGTTTCATTATTTATTAAAGTTTTCTTTTTCTGAACTTGGAGAATTATCAGATTAATCAACTATTTTTGTAAAGTTTTGCTTCCTAACTACAATTCCTTCCTGTTATCTACCAGCATCTAACTAAGTCTATCACAAATATATTTCTTTAGGGATAGCTGCATGGTAGAAGACCAGGTAAACGTGTCCTTCGCATACACAGCAGCAGAACTTGGAGAAGAGTTCTTCTAGAACTCTAGGTGGTGACCAGCAGTACAAGTAGAAAGGGCCCGTGTGCAGCTGGGAACAAGGTAGAGCGGGATGAAGTACAAAGAAGTAGCTGTCACGTGGGAACTGAGCAGACCTTCATTCCCAAAGTGGAAGGAAACTGGGGAAAGGAGGTAAGGAGGGAGGGGCTGGCTTGGCTTCCATGCGTTTTCAATCATCAGTATAAATCTGACCTCAAATAGATTTTTCTAAAATGGTCACTCCCATATTTATTCAGTTTTAATTCAATTAAAACAATTAGCCCACCCTGACTAGGAAAACACTAAGGGGGAAAAAAAGCCAGTTTTATATTTAAGTAGTGAATTTTTATTTTGTCTTTAGTTTTAAATATTATTTACAATTAACCGAGAATAAATTTAATACATTTTAGATTTAGGCCCTGGGGAAGATATTTATTTACATGAGGGAGAAAAGTCACAATACCCTCTACATTTGTTAAGAGTTCTTTTAAATAAACAGGAAGTCAAAGGAAAACAGAAGTGCTCCCACAGGATGTTGTCCCCAAAGGGAACAGGCTCTGAAAGATAAGTCCTCCCAAACCAAGAAGTTCCTGGAACTAAGCAGATAATAGATGACTTTTTTTTTTAATGTATCTAATGTCACCATCAGGTAACATCAGCTAAATGTCTTTCAACAAATACATGAATCTATCCACTCAATAAATGAAATGTGTAATCAAATCAATATAGTATTTTTATACAATATTTGGAGAAATATGAACAAATTGCTTCCATTTAATTTACTTGTTTTACAAAAACATTTTCTAATAGTTTCAGATTTTACTAGGTATAATGAAATAAATATAATATTCAATTACACTACAGTAATTTTTTTTTTTTTTTTTAATTTGTAACTCTCAATGAGGTAGAGCTGACTGCTGGAAAGGCCATGCCTAAGGGGCACAAATGAATTATTATACCTTCAACTAGGGATTCTGGTGCTAGGCAACTTATGCCAGGGGAATGACTACCAGAGGTGTGAACTGTTTATTAAAATAAAACTGAGATTGCACCTATACCTTTAAAACAAAATTTTGATAGAAGTATAGAAGTGTTTCTCCCCTTAGGAATAATGAAATTCTGAATTCTGTACTTCTCTTTTTTTGTTTTTTATTCCTTTCTAAGAATGCACCATCTTCAAAAAGTAATTTTAATTCAGCTATATTTCTGAAAGACTTTCCAAAATCTTCCTATATTATGAAAATAAAATTCCTTTCTTAAAAAAAAAAAAGCAATTCTAAGGTTTTGTACCTACCATGAGAAATCCTGACCAAAAAATGATGCACCAGAAACCACTTCAGACATGACAGAACAAAAGAATATTTTGACTCCCAGACAAGATGGTGACATAAGAGTCTCCTGAATTTCCCTTCTCCCACAGATGCACCAAATATACAGCTATACATGGAGAAACTACCTCTAAGAGCAATCCAAAGAAGACCTGAGTGATTCCTATATACTGGGTGACTGATAAAACAGAAACAAGTAGAAAAGGCTGAGAAACACTCTTACCATAAATCTCACCATTGACATAGCACCATACAGTCAGAAAGAAACCCCCAGCCCATTCTCCCTGAGGAGCAAAGTCCTCCTATCTAGCAACTGATTTTTAAGGAACACTCTCCAAATCATCTAGCTCTGAAAGCCGATAAGACTTGTTTTCATGAATTTCACAGAACCACAGCAGACAAATAGCAGGTGTTAACAAGTGCATCAGTATTTGCCACAGCCATCCTCCTAGGACTCAGCACAAAGAAAGCAGGCAAAAAATGCCCATCGCCAAGTCTCTGTCTGAAAGAAGTCTGACTGCATACTATACAAGCTGCTGACTCAGGGTACAACTTCTCAGTAGCACTCATCCAGGTGCCATCCTTGCTAGAGCCCAAAAGAAACAGTAGGCACCTCCCCCATGTTCTCCCTCTAACTCATTGCAACAATAAATCCAAGTCACCAGTGCCTCAATGGAGGGAGCTTATACAAACATCTACCACCCCAACTTTTAGAGCTGCCACCCAAAACACAGGCCATACTTAAGGTGATGAAAGAGAAAAACCTACAACCCAGATTACTGTACCCAGAAAGATCTCATTCAAATATGAAGGAGAAATCAAAAGCTTTACAGGCAAGCAAAAGCTGAGAGAATTCAGCACCACCAAACCAGCTCTTCAACAAATGCTAAAGGATCTTCTCTAGATAGGAAACATAGAAACGGTGTATAAATCCGAACCCAAAACAACAAAGTAAATGGCAACGGAACCATACTTATCAATTATTACCTTAAATGTAAATGGGTTGCATGCCCCAACCAAAAGACAAAGACTGGCTAAATGGATACAAAAACAAGACCCTTATATATGCTGCCTACAAGAGACCCACCTCAAAACAAGGCACACATACAGACTGAAAGTGAAGGGCTGGAAAAAGATATTCCACACAAATAGAGTGGAGAAGGAAATGGCAACCCACTCCAGTATTCTTGCCTGGAGAATCCCATGAACAGAAGAGCCTGGAGGGCTACAGTCCATGGGGTCACAGAGAGTTGGACACGACTGAGTCATTGACACACACACAAATAAAGACCAAAAGAAAGCAGGAGTAGCAATACTCATATCAGGTAAAATAAACTTTGAAATAAAGGCTGTGAAAAGAGACAAAGAAGGAAACTACATAATGATCAAAGGATCAATCCAAGAAGATATAACAATTATAAATATATATGCACCCAACACAGGAGCACCACAATATGTAAGACAAATCCTAACAAGTATGAAAGGGGAAACTAACGATACCACAATAATAGTGGGAGACTTTAATACCCCACTCACACCTATGGATAGATCAACTAAACAGAAAATTAACAAGGAAACACAAACTTTAACTGATACAATGGACCAGTTAGACCTAGTTGATATCTATGGGACATTTCACCCCAAAACAATGAATTTCACCTTTTTCTCAAGTGCACATGGAACCTCCTCCAGGATAGATCACATCCTGGGCCATAAATCTAGCCTTGGTAAATTCAAACAATTGAAATCATTCCAAGCATCTTTTCTGATCACAATGCAGTAAGGTTAGATCTCAATTACAGGAGAAAAACTATTAAAAATTCCAGTATATGGAGGCTGAACAACACGCTTCTGAATGACCAACAAATCACAGAAGAAATCAAAAAAGAAATCAAAATATGCATAGAAATGAATGAAAATGAAAACACAACAACTCAAAACCTATGGGACACTGTAAAAGCAGTGCTAAGGGGAAGGTTCGTAGCAATACAGGCATACCTCAAGAAACAAGAAAAAAGTCAAATAAATAACCTAACTCTACACATAAAGCAGCTAGAAAAGGAAGAAATGAAGAACCCCAGGGTTAATAGAAGGAAAGAAATCTTAAAAATTAGGGCAGAAATAAATGCAAAAGAAACAAGAGACCATAGCAAAAATCAACAAAGCTAAAAGCTGTTTCTTTGAGAAGATAAATAAAATTGACAAACCATTAGCCAGACTCATCAAGAAACAAAGAGAGAAAAATCAAATCAATAAAATTAGAAATGAAAATGGAGAGATACAATACAGGCATACCTCAAGAAACAAGAAAAAAGTCAAATAAATAACCTAACTCTACACATAAAGCAGCTAGAAAAGGAAGAAATGAAGAACCCCAGGGTTAATAGAAGGAAAGAAATCTTAAAAATTAGGGCAGAAATAAATGCAAAAGAAACAAGAGACCATAGCAAAAATCAACAAAGCTAAAAGCTGTTTCTTTGAGAAGATAAATAAAATTGACAAACCATTAGCCAGAAGCATCAAGAAACAAAGGAAGAAGAATCAAATCAACAAAATTAGAAATGAAAATGAAGGAATCACAACAGACAACACAGAAATATAAAGGATGATAAGAGACTACTATCAGCAACTATATGCCAAAAAAATGGACAACTTGGAAGAAATGGACAAATCCTTAGAAAAGTATAACTTTCCAAAACTGAACCAGGAAGAAATAGAAAATCTTAACAGACCCATCACAAGCATGGAAATTGAAACTGTAATCAGAAATCTTCCAGCAAACAAAAGCCCAGGTCCAGACGGCTTCATAGCTGAATTCTACCAAAAATTTAGAGAAGAGCTAATATCTATCTCACTCAAACTCTTCCAGAAAATTGCAGAGGAAGGTAAACTTCCAAACTCATTCTATGAGGCCATCACCCTTATACCAAAACCAGACAAAGATGCCACAAAAATAGGAAGCTACAGGCCATTATCACTGATGAACATAGATGTAAAAACCCTTAACAAAATTCTAGCAAACAGAATCCAACAACATAAAGGAGCAATAGAGAGGTTTCAGACAAACAAAAGCTGAAGTATTTCATCACCACTAGACCAGGCCCTTGGACTGCAAGGAGATCCAACTGGTCCATTTTGAAGGAGATCAGCTCTGGGATTTCTTTGGAAGGAAAGATGCTAAAGCTGAAACTCCAGTACTTTGGCCACCTCATGCTAAGAGTTGACTCATTGGAAAAGACTCTGATGCTGGGAGCGATTGGGGGCAGGAGGAGAAGGGGACGACAGAGGATGAGAGGGCTGGATGGCATCACTGACTCGATGGACGTGAGTCTGAGTGAACTCCGGGAGTTGGTGATGGACAGGGAGGCCTGGCGTGCTGTGATTCATGAGGTCGCAAAGAGTCAGACACGACTGAGCGATTGAACTGAACTGAACTGAGACCAGCCTTAAAAGAAACTTTAGAGGGAGTTCTTCAGGCTGAAACAAAAAGATACTAATTAGTAACATGAAAATATAGGAAAGAATAAAACTCACTAGTATAGTAAGTACATACAATCTTCAGAATACTCTATATTCTAATAGTGATGGGAAAATCACTTATAACTCTAACATACAGTTAAAAGGCCAAGTACTAAAATTATGACTACAATAATACTTTTAACATAAACACAATGTAAAAAGATATAAATTATATTATTAAGAATATAGAATGTGAGGGAGGGAGTGCAATAATGCAAGGTTTTTGTATGTGTCCAATATTAAGTTATAATCAGCTTAATGTACACTGTTAGAACTATAAGATGTTATAAGAAAGTCTCTGGTAACCACAAGTTCAATTCAGTTCAGTTGCTCAGTAGTGTCCGACTCTTTGCAATCCCATGGACTGCAGCACACCAGGCTTCCCTGTCCATCACCAACTCCCAGAACTTGTTCGCACTCATGTCCATCGAGTTGGTGATGCCATCCAACCATCTCATCCTCTGTCGTCCCCTTCTCCTCCCAACTTCAGTCTTTCCCAGCATCAGGGTCTTTTGCAGTGAGTCAGTTCCTCCCATCAGATGGCCAAAGTATTGGAGCTTTAGCTTCAGCATCAGTCCTTCCAGTGAATATTCAGGACTGATTTCCTTCAGAATGGACTGGTTGGATCTCCTTGCAGTCCAAGGGACTCTCAGGAGTCTTCTCCAACACCACAATTCAAAAGCATCAATTTTTCAGCACTCAGCTATCTTTATGGTCCCACTCTCACATCCATACATGCTGCTGCTGCTGCTGCTAAGTTGCTTCAGTCGTGTCCGACTCTGTGCGACCCCATAGACGGCAGCCCACCAGGCTGCCCCGTCCCTGGGATTCTCCAGGCAAGAACACTGGAGTAGGTTGCCATTTCCTTCTCCAATGCATGAAAGTGAAAAGTGAAAGTGAAGTCGCTCAGTTGTGTCCAACTCTTCGCGACCCCATGGATGGCAGCCCAGCAGGCTCCTCCATCCATGGGGTTTTCCAGGCAAGAGTACTGGAGCGGGGTGCCATTGCCTTCTCCACATCCATACATGACCACTGGAAAAATCGTAGCTTTGACTACATGGTCCTTTGTTGGCAAAGTAATGTCTCTGCTTCTTAACATGCTGTCTAGGTTGGTCATAGCTTTTCTTCCAAGGAGCAAGCGTCTTTTAATTTCATGGCTACAGTCCCCATCTGCAGTGATTCTGGAGCCCAAGAAAATAAAGTCTGTCACTGTTTCTGTGCTTTCCCATCTACTTGCCATGAAGTGATGGGATCGAATGCCATGATCTTAGTTTTCTGAATGTTGAGTTTTAAGCCAATTTTGTCACTTTCTTTTTTTCACTTTGTATCCCTTTACCAGCTTCTGTGTCTCCCACTAACTCCATTCCCTGTTAAACTACTATGCTACTCTCTGCTTCCATCAGTTTGACTTTTTATTTTCACTTCCCCCAGCTTCGGACTCCCTAAATAAGTGATACCATCTAATATTTTCTTTCTCTAAATTATTTCATTTAGCTTGACACCCTCCAGATTCATTTGTGTTGTTTCAAATGGAAGCATTTTCTTCTTTTTTAAGTTTGAAAAATATTCCATTCTCTATGAATCTTTACCTCATCCCTGTCTCTTTCTTATTTTATATATATATATATAATAAATATTTATGTGTATAGAGAGTGGTCCCTGGAGAAGGAAATGGCAATCCACTCCAGTATTCTTGCCTGGAGAATCCCATGGATGGAGAAGCCTAGTAGGTTACAGTTCATGGGGTCGCAAAGAGTCGGACATGACTGAGCGACTTCACCTTCACATACAGAGAGTGGTGTGTCTGTGTGTGTGTATTACAGAGAGACTGATATAATCCCACTTGTTTATTTTTAGTTTTATTGTTTTTGACCTCATTCCAAAAAATTGTTGCCAAGACTAATGTTGATGAGATTCTTCCCTAAGCTTTCTTCTAAGAGTTTTGTGATATCAGATCTATGTTCAAGTCTCTAATCCATTTTGAGTTAATTTCTGTGAATGGTTTAAGACAGGGGTCCAGTTTTATTCTTTTGCGTGTGGATATCCCATTTCCCCAGCACTGTTTATTGAAGATACTACCTTTTCTCCATTTAATATTCTTGACTCCTTTGTTGAAAATTAATTCACCAAATATCTGTGGGTTTATTTCTCATCTCTCTGTTCTGTTCCACGGATTTATATGTCTGTTTTTATGCCAGTACCATACTGCTTTGATTACTGTAACTTTGTAATATAGTTCAAAATGAAGAAGAGTTATGTCCCCAGGTTTTTCCTTCTGTCTCAAGGTTGCATTGGTTATTTAGGGGCTCTTGTATCAGTAGTTCCATATAAATTTTAGGATTAAAAAATTTTCTTACAAAATGTCATTTGTATTTTGTTAGGAATTGTATTGGATACATAGATTGCTTTGGATAGTGTGTATATTTTAACAATATTTTTCTAATTTTTGAACATATGTATTTTAAATTTATTTTTTTCATTTGTTTCCCAATATTTTATATTTTTTAGTTGTATAGCTCTTTTATTTCATTGGGTAAATTCTGTATATGTATTTTAAATTTATTTTTTTCATTTGTTTCCCAATATTTTATATTTTTTAGTTGTATAGCTCTTTTATTTCATTGGGTAAATTTATCCTTAACTATTTTATTTTTTAAATGCAATTGTAAATGGGATTTTTCAAACTTTATCTTTTTGGTGGTTCATTGCTAGTGCATAACAATGCAATTGATTTTTGTGTATATTGATTTTGTATCCTGCAACTCTGTATTCATGGATTAGTTCTAAGAGTTTTTTATTAGAGTTTTTAGTACTTTCTATATGTGATATTTTGTCATCTGCAAACAGATATACTTCTTCCTTTCCATTGTGGATGCCTTCCATTTCTTTTTCTTGACTGATTAGTAATATTGACTGACTTTCAGTAATATTTTGAATAAAATTGGTGAGAGTGGTCATTCTTGTCTTATTCCTGATCTTGATGAACTTTGGATATAAAATACATGTTAAATAAATGAAACTGACAGATACATACAGAACATTTCATCCAACAGTGACAGAATACACATTCTTTTGTTGGGATGATATATTCATTATTGAAAGTGAATACTGAAATACCTTACACTATTTTTGTATTGCTGTTTCTCCCTACAGATCTGTTAATACTTAGTTTATATATTTAGGTGTTCCAGTGTTGGGTACATAAATTTATCATATATCCTTTGATAAATTGATCCTTTTAATATACAGTGGCTTTGTTTGTCTCATGACAGTTTTTGACTGAAAGTCTATTTTGTCTGATAGAAGTAAATCTACTTCAACTTTCTTTTATTAGGTTGGTACAAAGATCTGGTTTTGGACTTTGAATTTTAAATCATTATAACTATGCTCAAAAACATTTTTATTAATCACAATGGGAGCCATAAAAATCAACACATTTTTACCAATAAAAAATAAGTTTATTTATTTCTGTAGCATAAAAATCCATGCATCAGGATCCAACAAACTCCTGGAAAGCATTTTCTTCCTCCTGTTGGTTGTGGAAGCGTTTTCCCTGCAAAAAGTTTTCAAGATACTTGAAGAAGTGCTAGTCAGTTGGCAAGAGGTCAGGTGAATATGATGAACGAGGCAAAACTTTGTAACCCAGTTCATTCAACTTTTAAAGTGTTGGTTTTGCGGTGTGTGGTTGGGCGTCGTCATGGAGAAGAATTACACCCATTCTGTTGATCAATACTGGCTGCAGGCATTGCAGTTTTTGGTTCATCTCATTGATTTGCTGAGTATACTTCTCAGATGTAATGGTTTCACCAGGATTCAGAAAACTGTGGTGGATTGGATGGGTAACAGACCACCAGGGACTGTGGCCTTTTTTTGGCGCAAGGTTGGCTTTTAGAAGTGCTTTGGTGCTTCTTCTCAGTCCAGCCACTGAGCTGGGCTTTGCTGGTTGTTGAATAAAATCCACTTTTCATCACATGTCACAATCCGATTGAAAAATAGTTCATTATTGTTGCATAGAATAAGAGAAGATGACACTTCAAAACTGATTTTTTTTAATTTGTGGTCAGTTCATGAGGCACCCACTTATCGAGCTTTTCACCTTTCCAATTTGCTTCAATTGCTAAATGACCATGGAATGGTCGACACTGAGTTCTTCAGCAACTTCTCATGTATTTGTAAGAGGATCAGCTTCAATGATGGCCATTTTCAAGTTCTTTGTCAACTTCTGATGGTCAGCCACTATTCTCCTCATCTTCAAGGCTCTTGTCTCCTTTGCAAAATTTCTTGAACTGCCACTGCACTGTACGTTTGTTGGCGGTTACAGGGCCAAATGCGTTGTTGGTGTTGTGAGTTATCGTCAATGCTTTATGACCCATATTGAACGCAAATAAAAACATTGCTTGAATTTGCTTTTTGTCTAATATCATTTCTATCATCTAAAATAAACATAAATAGCAAGTAATGTCATTAGCAAAAAAAAAAAAAAAACCATAAAGTGAGAAGTGCTCACTAAAATGATGTATACCATAACCACATTTATTTAAGAATGTATTCCAATATGAAATGACAAAGTTCAACAATGCAAATCCTCAGTTATTTTTGCACCAAGATAATATTTTTTATTTGCATGTAATACCTTTTTCCATCTCTTCATATTCAGTCTACATGTGTTCTTAAAGCTGAAGTGAGTCTCTTGTAGGCAGCATATAATTGGGTCTACATGCTTTTTTAAGTCATTTAACCACTCTCTTATTTAATATTTATATTTATTTATTTGGCTGCACCAAGTCCTAGTTTCAGCATGCAGAATCTTGGATCCTTGTTATGACTCGTGGGCTCTTTAGTAGCAACATGGGCATACACATTCTTAGTTGTGATGGACAGGGAAGCCTGGAGTGCTGCAGTCCATGGAGTCACAAAGAGTCGGACATGACTGAGTGACTGGACTGAACTGAAAGGGGTAAAATTCAGTTGTCAGAAGAATTAAATTAGGTATAAGGCTCCAATGCATGACACAGTGATTATAAATTTTATAACTGAAATGTGCTGAGAGTAAAACTTAAGTGTTTTCACCAAAAATAACATAACATAGTCAAGGCTATGGTTTTTCCTGTGGTCATGTATGGATGTGAGAGTTGGACTGTGAAGAAGGCTGAGCGCCGAAGAATCGATGCTTTTGAACTGTGGTGTTGGAGAAGGCTCTTGAGAGTCCCTTGGACTGCAGGGAGATCCAGCCAGTCCATTCTGAAGGAGATCAACCCTGGGATTTCT